>JAHRHZ010000283.1:70511762-70524301 GCA_024137785.1 Ginglymostoma cirratum
TGCATATTAGTGCAGTTATTTAGGAAAGAATCAAGTGGAGTGGACTGCAGGAGAAAACCAGAGCACCCAGCAGAAACACACACTCACACACACACACACACACCCTCACACACACTCACACATCCACACACTCACTCACACACTCACTCTCTCACACACAGGCACATACTCTCACACACACACACACAAACTCACACACACGCTCACACACACTCACACACTCACATACCCACATGCCCACTCACACACCTACACACCAACACACACACATGCTCACACACACATGCACACTCTCTCACACACTACACGCACACACACTGTCACACACTCACACACTCACTCACACACATTCACACAAACATACAATGTTCAAACTCCACACAGAAAGCCACCCAAGGCTCAAATCAAACTGGGATTGTTGATGCTGTGAGGTAACAGTGTGAACCACTGAGCCACCACAGGAACACAGAGGCATCTTGTACTGACACTGGTTTTGATAAGCTGGTCTCTCCTGTGTATAACAATTCTGCTGTGTGAATACTAGATGGCTCCGTGTTCCTGTACTCTCCTGCAGCTCTTAGCTCACTTTCTTAGCACTCACTCACTCACTCACACATTTTGTGCTGACTTGGAAGTTGCCAGCCTCTCTTACTTGCACTGCTCTTTTGCACAGAGGGACAGGCCAGCAGCTAGTCGCAGCTCAGAGCACTGAATAGTCAAGGTCATTTGACATGTGATTGTGCCCCATTTCAACATCAAGCTTGTAAAGTGAACATATCATAAATACAATCCAAGCCAGTTGCTCATTAAGGTTGATGCTGAAATAGAGCAACCCATTGCCACCCTGGGGGATATAGGCTACCCTGATCAGATCATTTCGTACAAACTCTAAGGTTGTTACTTTCAGCCATGGAAAATGCCCACTCTACCTCAGATTATCCCAGTAGACTAAGGTGTCTCAAAGGTTTGAGTAACAAATGAAGCTAGCTGTTTCACACAGCTACTATACAGCAGTAACATGATTGATGCTTGTCACTAACAGAGTGCTGCCATCAAGCCAAAAAGCAGCTCTCCCTGTGGCACAAATGAGTAATACAGTGTGTAATTTCAATGTCAGAGTGTTGCCAAGTATATGTCAAGGTTAGCAGATCAATTCAAAGAGCATAACCCTTCCGCTGATCACTACAAGCAAAGTATTGACTACACCTACAGTCTACACTGACAAAACTTGTAACAGTGTCCAACATTAGATATGATTCAGTAATTGAGCAACATTGACTGAATAATCCTGAACATGGAACAAGTGACCAATCCAAAGTTATCAATTAGGCTCACAGTGGGGCGCACAGGGATAATACACAGGGCTCTATCCTTTGCAAACAGAAGGGAGGTGTATGCATATTCCACCTGTTTTCATTGAACAAAATAGTTCAGCCATTCATTGGCTGATTTCTCAGGATAATGTCGTGACTAATCAGAATCAAACTGCCTATGTTAAAATTTAAACTAAGCCTGACAGTTAACTGTCAATCATCATTCACTAGTGCATTCTCCATGAAACACCTGGACCAATCAGGTTGCACTTGTCAACTAATCAACTGTCTCCTCTTCATACCTTACAGAATGAAGGTTGTTTTCCCATTGCAATGGTATATCTTGCAAATTGTCCTGACAAGTATGAGTTAAAATTCTTTGACAAAGTGTGTCTTTTTTCAACAATGCACAAGTTCAACGACACAAAATGACCAAACTTATTTGTTTCTGAACCAGTTGATCCCTTGATAGTACAAGGATTTGTTCAGATTACTTAAGAATATTGCTGCCTAAACATTAATACTTGAGG
The DNA here is from genome assembly GCA_024137785.1 of Ginglymostoma cirratum. Classification (NCBI taxonomy): domain Eukaryota; kingdom Metazoa; phylum Chordata; class Chondrichthyes; order Orectolobiformes; family Ginglymostomatidae; genus Ginglymostoma; species Ginglymostoma cirratum. The sequence continues at coordinate 70,513,606 of JAHRHZ010000283.1, forward strand.
ACAGTTGACTGTATATTGTGTAAAGCTTTTCAATTGTCTTATACTTCGCATGTTCTATTATGACTTGTTGTATTCTCGCTCTGGACAGTTGTTACACTTAAACCACATGGTCTTGTCTCTCTAAGCTGTAACTTCTGATTCTTTAACTGTGGGAACTGATCTGAAAGGACAGTAATGCTCAGCCCCATATCAATGTTGAATTAACAGAATGCCCATTGACACAAACAGTTTATGTGAATCCTGAATCATTAGGATCATCAGTTGCACCTATGAATCCCTCTGGTATCTTTACCAATGAGGGTTCCAATCATAGTAAGCTCTTTGTACGAATAAACATTTGCCTTTTTATTGTTCTAATGCTGTGTCAAACATCCGTACTTTTGTTTGCATCTGAAGCAATTGTGTCTTTTAAGTGTTGCTTCCTCCATGACATCCAAACTTCTGTTTGTATGGTCTACATCTGATTTTCATTTTTTCAGGAAGTTTGATGTCTCCTTCCAGCTTTTCTTAATGTGCTTACTTCCTTTCTTAATATTTATTCTTATGACTGTAACACTATTTTAAAACTGTACCATCCCAATGCTGCTTGTAATCTGTTCTTCCTTCTGTTTGCATTCACCAATGTTATTTTAATTTCAATTGCTGTAGAATTCATTAGGTTCTGTTCAGTATTTTCTTTATTTGCTGGTCTTTCAATAAAGCTTTAAATCCGAATAGCTTTTTTCTCAATTCATTCATAGGATGTGGGCACTGATATCTGGCCCAGCAAATTATTGCCCATCTCTGGTTACCCTTTACAAGGTGGTGGCGAGCTGCCTTCTTGAACTGCTGTAGTCCAGTTGGTGAAGGTAGACCCGTAATGGCATTCTGTGATAGTTTAAAATTCTGTTCCTTTGTAATATTGCATCTTTGTGTTCTTTACTCGGTTTCCCTGCATTTCCCAGGTTTTCCCACCTTCTGCAGCCAATTTGGAAGAGTCCCACTTCTTCCCAGGCAGAATGGATGTTTACCTACTTTTCACAGTCTATAATACTAAGCACTTTCACCTGGACAATTTTTTAAAAAATAAAGTAATCTGGCTGCAGACCTTTTGGGTCTTCCTGCCAAAATTGTGGTTTAATTATGAAGTCATTGTTGTATTCTGTTTTACAGTTAGTACTCAGGGTTTGAGTGAAGATTTGTAGCTCGGGTGCTGGTTGTAGATGTTGGTGTGTTCGCCGAGCTGGGAGGTTTGATAGCAGACGTTTTGTCCCCTTACTAGGTGACATGGCACAAGTCAGGAGTGTGATGGAATACTCTCCATTTGCCTGGACGAGCACAGACCTAACATCACTCAAGAAGCTTGACACCATCAAAGATAAAGCAGCCTGCTTGATTGGTACCACATCCACAAGCGTCCACTCCCTCCACCACCGATGCTCAGTAGCAGCAGTGTGTACTATCTACAAGATGCACTGCAGAAACTCACCAAAGATGCTCAGTCAGCATCTTCCAAACCCACAGCCACGTCCATTCAGAAGGGCAAAGTCAGCACACATATGGGAACACCGCCACCTCAAAATTCCCCTCCAAGTCACTCACCATCCTGACTTTGAAATATATTGCTGTTCTTTCACTGTCACTGGGTCGACGTCCTGGAATTCCCTCCCTAATTCTATTGTGAGTCAACCCACAGCAGGTGGTCTGCAGTGGCTCAAGAAGGTAGGTCACCACCACCTTCTCAAGGGCGACTAGGGACAGGCAAGAAATGATGGCCAGCCAGGGACGCCCACATCCCAAAAATAAATAAATAAACAAACAAATAATCAAACAAACAAACAATTACATTACTAGTCAGGTATAATTGTTCAGATGCTCAGAAGCTGTACAGAATATATTTTGTCCCTATGAAATCTAGTGCAAAACTCCCAATCTCCACCCTAAGACAGTGTGTGATTTCATTAGATTGGGTACAGCTAACGCCACCTCATCTAAACTCTTTCAGAACTATTACCTTACACAGCACTAAGAAGTCTTGAAGTGCTACCACTGTCCTCCATTCCTCAACACCAACACATCCCATGTCTGAACACTAAACATTGTACTGCCATCTTATCAGCCTGCTCCAAGTCCATGAGCTCCTTGCAAACCCTTAGAAATGTTCAACATTTCTACCCAGTGTCTGAGCTGGCTACCTTCTCTTTGACCTTTCTCACACATTTCTGACCCTGATGATCCCTTCTCTAACCTAACCAAGTTGTCCCTGGCTTAGTTAACTCCTTTCTGATATTCTTATTCTGTCTCTGAATCATCTAAACCTCTCTCTATCTCAACATGTCCCTTATCCTGATAATTTCTCCTTGACTCACCAAACTATCTTTGACCTTCATGACTTCTCTCTGGCCTTATCACTTGTTACTGACCCTACTGGACCATCCTTCATGTCAAAAAACTTATCCCTGACCCTACTGAACCATCCCTGACCTTAGAAAGCTTTCAATGACCCTATTGAATCATTTCTGACCTTAAAAACCTATCTCTGACCTCAAAAACCTATCTACAACCCTACTAAACCATTTCTGATCTCAGGAACCTATCCCTGACCCTACTGAACCATTTCTGACCTCAGAAACCTATTTCTGACTCTGCGGAACTGTCTCTGACCTCAAAAACCTATTCCTAACTCTACTGACAGGCCTATGATCTCAGCAACTTGTCTGTAACTCTACTGAACAATCTCTGACCTCAGTAACTTCCCTCCATGATCCCACCGAATTGTCTCTAACCTCATAACCTACCTCTGACCCTATTGAACCATCTCTGACCTTAACAATCTCTCTCTCTCTGACCCTACTGAACCATCTCTGACATCAACAAACTACCTCTGACCCTACTGAATCAGCTTTGACCTCGATAACTCACTCTCTGGCCTTGCTGACACCTCTCTGACTTTACTTAACTCTGACCCTGGTAAACCTCTGTGACAATCTATCTTTAACGCGTCCCGACTGATAATTGACTCCATCGTTCTCCACCCTTCGTGCAGAAAAGTTGTTTCTGCACTGTGTGCATGCGAATGCCCTGGAGAACATTTGTTTAAATATTAAAGTATCATCCTGTAGCAATCATGATAATGGAAAATGGGACTGTGGTGTTTTTGAGTGAGCACAAGGCAGTGTGATTAAATAGCATGACCAAAGGTGTCACTCTTCAATCTCCTGCCTCCCTTCAAGTACAGCCAGCTACAGTTCCACCTGTCCATTATAACTTAATCTAAATCCAATCAAATTTTAAGCAGTGTCACCATTTTATACAAGCCTTTTTGTTTAAACTATTTCTTGTGCTATTGTGCACAAAATAGTCTCACCAGTGGGAGCCTGCTTATTTTACCTCTGAAAGTCCTTGGAGAAATCTCTGTGTCTCCATTTCTTGGTTTACAATCACGTTTGACTCGTTTAAAATTAACTTTACATTTCTCCTCTAGGCACTGTGGTTCAAGTCATCAAAGAAAGCGCTCTGATAGAGAGAAAAATATAATAATGGGAACATCAGAGAAAGAAAGATGAAAGAAAAAAACTGAGAGAACGAGAGTACGAGAAATTTATCCCTGTAGTTTTTTTTACATTCCTCTCAAACATGCTACAGCTCTTCTATAAATATTTTGCAAATGCCTCCAGGAGTTTTGAGTGCTGACGAACTTTTTCCTCATTTCTTTCAAATGTAATGAAGATAAAATTACCGAGCATTTTGTGGTTATTCAGCAGAGTGGGAAAAATTGTAGCTGACATTTTACACTTGAATTAAGAGGAAATTTTTGGCAAGATCTCAGCTGCTGATTGATGGTGAAAGTAGAGACTTGTGGAATTGTCAGTCACCTGAATTTACTGCGAGAGTAATCTGACCAATTGATTTAAGGAATTAAACCCCATTTACATAGCATCTTTCACAAAGTCATGACATCCACAAGCACTTTGCAATGAATGAAGTGTAGTCACTGTTGTAATGCGGAAAAGCAGCAGCTAACTTGCGCAGTGTAAAGCTCCCACAAAAAGCAATACTACGATGACCTAATAATGTGTTTAAATTATGTTCATTGAGGGATAAATCTTGATCTGGACAGTGGCAGGAATTCTGTGCTTTTCTTTGGAATGTGTCTTGGCATCTTTTATATGCAAACAAATAGGCCAACTGGGCATTGGTCTAACATTCAAAAGACAGAGGTATATTACATTTAAAAGGTTGGCGTCATGTGGCTTTAAAAGGTTAACAGCTAAGGAGGTAGGATCAGAAACAGCATATGGACTTGCTGAGCTAGAGCTGTGGTCTCTGCACTGCTTTCAGTAATGGCAGTCCAGAAAAATTGTTTCTTTTGGAAGCTAGAACTAAATTAGTAAATTAATTCAGTGAACTCTAAAAGGCTGGAAAACAAATTTATTTCATTAGATCAAAGAAGGAATTAGAATTGAGGGATATTGAAACTAAAAGTCAGCTTAATAACAGGTCAGAACAGACTACGCGATCATAGAAGGGGAAGTTAGTGCTGTTGAGAAGGTTCTCTGGTTTTGATTTCTCTACATACATGTTTACAGGGAGAGTGCTGATCAAAGCAAAATAGGTATGGTTCCAAGCAGCTCAAGTGCTATTGTTAGTTCACTCCAAGCATTTTGGGCTCACGAGCAACAACAGAAGTTGCTGGAAAAGCTCAGGTTCAGGCAATGTTCCAGAGAGTAGTGTCTCCAAGGTGCGGAAAGAGGTTAGGGATAAAAACAACCTCTGGAAGCCATTGACATTTCAGTGATGCTAACTGTGGGGTTAACGAAGCCTGCAGTTTTCACTAGATACAGCTGGTAAAGGTTGAAGCTTGGAGAAATTCGGAGACAACTCAGTGAAGCTGTTTAATAAAAGCTAAAATTCTGCTGGATGTTAGATGTTTGGGAACATTGGGAGTTCTGGTTAAGTCTGACTCAGGAGAAGAGATTGAACTACCAAGAGGTGACCAGTTGTTGAGGCAATCCTAGTCAGACAGCCTTTGAAGGTTGTATCAGAGATAAAAGGTACTGCAGATGCTGGAGAATCCGAGATAACAAGGCGTGGGGCTGGATGAACACAGCAGGCCAAGCAGCATCACAGGAGCAGGAAAACTTGATGTTTCGGGCCCAGACCCTTCATCAGAAATGGTTTCTGATGAAGTGTCTAGGCCCGAAACGTCAAGTTTTCCTGCTCCTGTGATGCTGCTTGGCCTGCTGTGTTCATCCAGCCCCACGCCTTGTAGCCTTTGAAGGTTAGTCCTTAAAAGTGAAGATTAGCAATTCCTCAAAAAGGAGGTAGAGTTTTAATGAGATCTATTGTTTTGATGTCACTAAGATTTGGATGGAATTAACCTTGACTGCAATGATCCATTTACAACGCAGTCAGCGATTTTCCTGTTGGCTTGTATTTATTTCATGTGCATGAGAAAGGGCTGGACTTTGCATGCCGCTGTCAGGATTGTTTTTGGCACAGGAAGATGTAAAATACAGCAAGTACCTAGCTCACAAACTTGTTCCCACCCACTGAGCTGACCCTGACAAGACAGTGGGTGGAAGGGTACCAAAAATCAGCAACCTACCCTAGGAGTCAATTGAGTCTCTAAAAGCAAGCCAACAGAAGAAGACATCCATTTTATAGAGAAAAAAAAACAAAAGAGAAGTATGGCACAGGAACAGGCCCTTCAGCCCTCCAAGCCTGCGCTGATCATCATGCTCTGACTAAGCTAAAAAATAAATCTTCTGCCCTTATTTAGTCCATATCCCTCTATTCCCTCCCTATTCAAGTAACCATCCAGGTGCCTCTTAAATGTTGCCAACATGCCTGCTTCTACTATCTCCTCCACCAGTGTGTTCCAGTCTCCTACCACTCTCTGCATGAAAAACTTTCCTCGCGCAACTCCCTTAAACTTGCCTCCTCTCAACTTGAACCTGTGCCCCCTTATAATTGAAACTTCAACCCTGGGGAAAAACCTTTGACTAACCACCCTCTCTATGACTCTCATAATTTTTTTAGATTTCTATCAGGTCTCCTCTCAGCCCCCATCTTTCCAGTGAAAACAATCCTAGTCTTTTTAACCTTTCGTCATAGGCAATGCCCTTTAGACTGGGCAACATCCTGGTGAACCTTCTCTGTACTCTCTCCAAAGCTTCCACCTCCTTCTGGTAATGTAACGACCAAAACTGCACACGATACTCCATCTACCTAGCCCATCCCAAATCCCAAGTGAGTTTTATTTTGTACCAATCTGCCACATGGGACTTTATCAAATGCCTTACTAAAGTCCATATAAACTAAATCCAAAGCCCTTCCCTCATCAGTTATCTTTGTCACCCCTTCAAAAAATTCAGTCAGGTTGGTTAGACATGACTATCCCCACACAAAACCATGCTGCCTGTCACTAACTAGACCATTTTCTTCCAAATGTGCATATATCTTGTCCCTCAGTATCTTCTGCAAGAGCTTCCCCAGCACAAACATCAGACTCACCGGCCTATAATTTCCTGCCTCTTTTATTAAACAAGGGAACAACGTTGGCTAATCTGTAGTCCTCTGGAACCTCGCCTGTGATCAAACAGGATGTGAAGACATCTGCTAATGCCCCAACTATTTCTCTCCTTGCCGCTTGCAGTAACCTGAGATTGATCCCATCTGGTCCTGGGGCCTTGTCTACCTTAATGCAATTTAGGATACCCAAAACTTCCTCCTTCAATATATTGACATTCTCTAGAGTAGTTGCACACTCATCCCTGACATCAATATCAGTCATGTCCTTCTCCTTGGTGAATACTGGTACAACGTAGTCACTAAGGATTTCTCCCACTTCCTGTGCCTCCACACATAACTTCCCTTCTTAGTCCTTGAGTGAGCCTCCTCTTTCCCTTGCCACCCTCTTTCTTCTACTATATGCATAAAAAGCCTTGGGATTCTCCTTGACCCTATTTGCTAAAGACATTTCATGGCCCCTTTTAGCCTTCCTAATTCCGCGTTTAAGTTCTTTTCTAATTTCTCTATACTCCTTAAGGGCTTTGTCAGTTTGTAGCTGCCTAGACCTATTGTATGCTTCCTTTTTCCTTTTGACCAAGTTTACAATTTCTCTTGTTTCCTGAATCCTGCCATTCCTATCCTTCAGTTTTACAGGGACATGCGTGTCCTGATTTTTAATCAACTGGGTCTTTAAAAGCCTCCCACATGCCAGATGTAGATTTGCCCTCAAAAAACTGCTCCGAATCCATCTTCCTCGGTTCCTGTCCAATTTGGGCGTAATTGGCCCTAGCCCAATTAAGTGCCCTCACCCAAGGCCCATTCTTGTCCTTGTCCTTGACTACTCAAAATCTCATGGAGTTATGGTCACTAAGCCCAAAATGATCTACTGAGACATCAATCACACGTCCTGGCTCATTCCCTAATACCAAGTCTAGTATGGCCTCCTCTCTGGTTGGATTGTCAACGTACTGCCTCAAAAAGCCCTCCTGGACACATCTAACAAATTGTTCTCCATCCGAGCTCCTGGATCTAAGGGAGTCCCAGTCAATAAGAGGACAGTTGAAGTCACGCACCACAACTACCCTGCTTTTTTCACACCTTTCCAGTATCTGACTATATATCTTCTCCTCGGTCTCCTGCGGGCTGTTGGGAGGTCTTAGAAAACTGCCAACATTATGATTTCACCCTTCCTATTCCTGAGCTCCACCCATAATGCCTCACTGCAAGATCCCTCCGATATGCCCTCGCTCAACGCAGCTATGATGTGATCCCTAATCAGCAATGCAACTCCCCCGCTTCTTTTGTTTCCTTTTCCGTCCAGTCTAAAACAGCAATATCCTGGAATGTTAAGCTGCCGGTCCTGTCCCTCCTTTTACCGTGTTTCCGTAATGGCATGCAGTAATCCTCGCTCTTAGTTCATTTGTCTTATCTGTTTTACTTCTTGCATTGAAGTAAATGCACTCCAGAACTCCAGTCCCTCTGAGCCCCGTGACCTCCCTCTGCCTGCTCTTACTCTGCACTAAGCATATCTCAGTTTCACTCTTGTCCCCAGTCCTTGCACTTACTGGCCTGTTGTTCCAGTTCCCAGCCGCCACCACACTAGTTTAAATCCTCCCGAAGAGCTCTAGCAAACCTCCCACCCAGGATATTGGTGCCCCTCCAGTTCAGGTGCAATCCATCCTTCCTGTACAGACCTTCCCAGAAGACATCCCAATGACCCATATATCTAAAACCCTCCCTCCTACACCAGCTCTGTAGCCATGTGTTCAATTCTCTCTGGTCTTCGCCTCACTAGCCCAGTTTCTAAGAGGGTAGAAAGGAAAGGGGTACTAACCTCAGACAGCGCCTTGTGTGCATTGGACCACAGCCTCAGAAAATAGTACCTGCTTCCAACACCCTTGCCTGGACATTGATATTCACTTCTCCAATCCCTCCATTTTGACACCTCCTCCCAAATTGGAAAGACCCACCGCCCCTGCCACCCAATGTCTTAAAATTACCTGGGTCCCTGGATCCATTGGACCCATCTACTTGGGACAGGCCTAAGGTCCTGGCAGCATCCATGACCCTGTTACGGTTTTGCCAGATCTGTTGGAGCTGAGAGTCGATCCAAGGAGCAGAAGTCCCACCCTGCACCATTTAGCCCACCCACGGCTGCAGAGCAAGCTTGTGCAGAGTTCTGAAGAAGTGTCACACTGGATTCGAAACGTTAACTCTGTTTCTCCTCACAGTTGCTGCCAAGTTTCACCAGTGTTCTTTATCTTTTTGTAGGGTCTAGTGGTTCACTGCTGAGTCTTTCTCAGGGAGAACATTAAAATTCTGCCCTCAAAGTCAACGCTGAATGATCATTGGGCAGAAACGTGCAATAAAAGATGACAGAGGGAGAGCCAGTCCACCCCCAGTGGCTTAAAACACGATGGGTGGATTAAATTAGTAGAAAGGGGGATTTCTGCCCCCTCGCTGGCAGGAGATGACCCATGCTGGAGCTGCTCGACAATCACCATGGACAGCATTCCTGACAGTGCCAGGATCCCATAGTGGCCATTGCTGGGACTGCAAGAAGGAAGCACCAATGGGCGCCCCCAGATCCAGGTAATTCTGGGCGGGATTTTGGTTCAGGAGAGATGTTAGGAAGCACTTCCACACACAAAGGGTGGTAAATGTATGGAACTCTCTTCCACAAATGGTAGGGGGTGCTGGGTCAGTTGTTAATCTTAAATCTTAGACAAATACTTTTTTGCTCAGCAAATGTATTAAGGAATATGGGCCAAATATGGACTGTATGGAGTTCAGCCACATACCAGCCATGATTTCATTGAATAGTGGAATAGACTTGAGGGGCTGAATGGCCTGCCTGCTGTTCCTATGTTTTTGCATACGGGTGGGGTTTTGCCACCTATGCAGGGGTTTCAAGGTGGGAGGACAGAGGCTTTAAAGGCTGTAAAGGTAGTAAGGAAGGAGGTACTAACTTAGAATCACAGAATCCCTACAGTGCAGATAGAGGCCATTCAGCCCATCCAGTCTCACCGACTCTCTCCCTGTAAGCTCTGAGGATGGGGCTCCTGATGGGCGAACAGCTCTCTCCAAAGATAATATCCCTTCCTTCATGTCACATTCACAACTTTCTACATAAAAAGGGGCTCTGCCCACTCCAGCCCACCTGCCCACCTCTTTGTGCTTTAGTGAAGCCAGGGCTATTTTTGGGATTAATTGAGTTTTGAACAATTTACGTACTTTGCACAGACTGTGCGCACATACGTGTGCACTCACACACTCACACACACACACACACACACACACACACACACACACTCACACACTCACACATACGCTCACGCACACACACACACTTACACACACACACATACACACACACTCATACATACGCGCACGCGCACACACACGCACACTCACACACTCACACTCACACACACCCACACACACACAGACACACACACACACACGCACGCATACACACACACACAAACACATGCATACACACCGAGACACACAGACACACACACATTCATACACACACACACACTCACACATACACACACATTCACACTCATACATACACATACATACACACACACGCACACAGTCTGTCTCACACGCACACACACACAAACACATGCATACACACCGAGACACACAGACACACACACATGCACTCACACACACACACACTCACACATACACACATTCACACTCATACATACACTCACGCACACACATACACACACACACACTCTCTCTCTCTTACACGCAAACACACAGAGACAAACACACACACGCATACACACCGAGACACACAGACACACACACAGGCATATACACACCCAGACACAGACATACACACAACACACACACACACACAAACACACACACACACTCACACTCACATACACACATGTTCACACACACACACACATACACACACAAACACACACATACACACAGACAGAGTCACACAACACAAATACACACATACACACACACAGAGTCACACACACACAGACACACAGTGGTGTATGAGCAATAATTGCATGTTAGTGGAGTTATTTAGGAAAGAATCAAGTGGAGCGGACTGTAGGTGAGCACCCGGCAGAAACACACACTCACACACACTCACACACTCACTCACACAGACACCGACACACACACACACACACACACACACACACACACACACACACACACA
>JAHRHZ010000283.1:70524311-70537759 GCA_024137785.1 Ginglymostoma cirratum
ACACACACACACACACACACACACACACACACACACACACACACACAGACAAAGTATTATGAGGTGAGCTCAATCTCGGAGGGGGTGTAGACGGCTGGGTACCCATCCTACCTTATATTTCCACGACCCCACCATACAAAATCACACCCAGCAGAGACATATAATATCCAGCCTGTTATCTTACCTGCTCAGTAACAAAACGTTCTTTGACCTAGTTATTGGCCCGGAGCAGCTTTGACCAATGGTAATCCTCTCTAAGGTGACCCACTTACATTTTGGCGACTTTTAGGCCTGTCTCAGATGTGTGCATCAGGAGAGACCGAGAGAAACGTTGCATTGCAGCCGAACCATGTCCTGTTTTTGTGTCATTTCCTGCAGGATTTAGGAGTGAAGCTATAAAAAGTTCCCAAAGCCACTTTGACTGTGACTTAAGAAAAGATCAGTGTATGAGGTGACTGTGTGGGGTAGCTGGCAGGTGGGCAGTTCAGTTGGGTGGATGTTGTATGCCAGCTAGGTAAGAGTGTAGGGTAATGGATAGAGTGGTGGAGCAGGGTGCCAGGTAGGTGAGTGAGTAGCATACAAGGTAGGGGTTTCAGTGGACGAGGGATGGGTAGCAGTCAAGTTGAGGAGGCGTGGCATGCCAAATGGGCAAGTGTTAAGGGACCAAGATAAAAAGGTGAGAAGGGTGCCAGTTAAATAGATGAGTGCCTAGAGTATGTTAAGGGCGGCACGGGGGTTACAGGGTTCAGCACTAGCCAGGTCCAAGCCGGTCAGTTTAAGGTTGGGACAGTTGTCAGGGTTGAGGGCATCAGATTGAGGCAGGGTCTTGGGGAGGGTCTGAGCAGATAGCGCCAGGGAACGTGGGTGTCAGGTTAGTCAAATTCAGGCCACAGCAAGTGTAGTGTCAGATGGACTCGGGGAGAGCAAGTTTATGACTCTCGGTCTCCTCGTCTATGTCATAGAAACGTAGAAGATAGCAACAGGAGGAGGCCATTCAGCCCTTCAAGCCTGCTCCGCCATTCTTCACAATCATGGCTGATTGTCCGACCCAATACCCTAATCCTGCTTTCTCCCCAAAACCTTTGATCCCATTCGCCCCAAGTGCTATATCTAGTTGCCTCTTGAATACATTCAATGTTTTGGCATCAACTACTTCCTGTGGTAATGAATTCCACAGGCTCACCTCTCCTTGGGTGAAGAAATGTCTCCTCATCTCCATCCTAAATCATCTACCCGAATCCACATACTGTGCCTCCTGGTTCTGGATACACACACCATTGGGAATATCCTCCCTGCACCTACACTGTCCAGTCCTGTTAGAATTTTATAAGTCTGTATGAGATCCCCCCTCATTCATCTGAACTCCAGCAAAAACAATTCCAACCTAGTCAATCTCTCCTCATTGATATGGATTGAAAATAACTAAATTTTGAAAATGCCTTATTCATCCTTACTCTTAACTTCCTATCCTTAAAGCTACCATCCGTCCATATTCAATCTGACCCCCAGTGCCTGAGCCACTAGGCTGAGTTTCTCAAAAATGAAAATGGCAGAGGAGGCTAAAAATCATTAGTACCGTCCCAAACATAGCCAGTACTACTTTCTCAGGGGTGGGAATAGGCTGAGTCATGTTTCATGCATACATAGTGTGTAGAGGCAGCTATCTCTGTAACCTCAGCAGCCGTCTGCAGTCATGTCAGGTGACCTAAGTGCATTATCCAAGTGTGCTTAGGTTAGAAATGGTAATAACACTTTGAAGAGATGGGCTGCCCTTTTAAAGAGATAAAGTTGTTAAATGTAGATATGAATATATGAATGTACAGCAAAAGTGCAAAAACCCATCAACTCTCAAGTTCATTGGAATGGTTCCAAATTTCAAAATGTGCTGCCTCAGGTACTGAGGAAAGGTTACTGGACCCGAAACGGTAGCTACAATTTCTCTCTTCAAATACTACCAGACCTGCTGAGCCTTTTCAGCAATCTTGGTTAAATCTCACTTAGACCACAGTGTGCAATTCTCATTGCCATGTTATAAAAAGGATATGGGAGCAATGGGAGAGGATGCTTGAAAGGTTTATGAGGATAATAGCATAAATCCACAGGCATAAATATAAAAAAAAAGTGGCAAGCTGGGTCTCTCCTCTTTGCGAACAAAGAAGGCTGAGAGGTAGCCTGATATAGGTCTTTACAAAAGGTATTGATACAGCAGACGCAGAGAATGATTCTTCTTGTGAGCAAAGAGCTGAACAATGAGATAGTCACCGAGAAACCCATCAGGGAATCTAGAAGAGATAGTAAGAACTGCAGATGCTGGAGTCAGAGATAACACTGTTATCAGGGATTCTAGAAGAAACTTCTTCACCCAAGATGCAATGAGAATATGGAACTCAAAACTATGGTGTATGATAGATTCAGTAAAGGGGAAATTGAACAGGAAGCGAGGAAGAGATGGTTCCGCTGATAGATTAAAACAAGGAAAGATAGGACGAGGTCTAAATGGAGCATGAACTGACTGGGCTGAATGGCCTGCCTCCCTCTGCTGTGTATCTAATATAATCCTATGCAATCCAGATATAGTGCAAGGAAGGAGATAATACATTGTAATGTGTTTCTTGGTTGCATCAAGTTTTCAATTCACAGGAACGCTTCTGAAGGAGATAAAGTGATAGGGAAGAAAACAACAGTGATGAGGAAAGAGACAATGCAAAATCATTTCTGCGAACAGAATACCAATTCAAGCCAAGTCTCTGTTTGTTAACGGCTTTCATGGCAACCAGTTCAGAGTAATGAGATATTTTTTTCCGAGTAGTTGTTTGTTCATTTCGCATTACGTTTATAAAACCCTTGGTGTCCAACCCAGAAAGGGAAATCCTAGACCGCTGAATGAAACAGGAAGAGAAAGTAATTGCAGAACAAATAATAATTGCCATCAACAAGCGAACAGCAATCATTCCATTCAAGCATTGAATGGCTTTCACTGGAGTTTAGAAATAATTCTGATTGTGATTTCAGCTAAGCAGCAGTTGCAAAGGAATCAGAAAGGCACCATCTCTGAGGTGCTGACGGACAGGAGCCAGGGCCAGCATCAAAGGTGCCATTGATTTTATTCCTGTTACTAGTTTACACACAATGGATTAAATGGTGTTAGTGGGCACCAGCTGGGCAAGGGCACCACATGTTCCGTACATCACTCCAATGCCTATTTATTCACAATACTATCAAAGCAATGGGCCCTACAGCGACAATGTATCGTTTTAACCAACACAAATTTGAAGAACAACACATTACCTTCTGCCTGGGGACGCTACATCCGGAGGACTCAACGTTGAGTTCTCCAATTTCAAATTACATTCCCACCCATCCCCTGGCTTCCTTTCCAGCCCCACCTCTTCCCTTCCATTCCACCTTCTGACCCTCCCGTCTAGCCACCAACTGGATCCATCCCTCCTATCAACCAACCAGGTCATACCTCCTACCAATGTCTACCTATCACCACCATTCTGCATCCACCCCTCCCCCGTTTTATCTGCAGCTTCCCCTACCCCCACATCCAGTCCTGAAGAAGGGTAATACCCAAAACATTGACTGCTCCTTTCCTCCAGATGCTGCCTGGCTGGCTGCGTTCTTCCAGCTTCCTGATTGTCTACCTTGGATTCCAGCATCTGCAGTTTTTCTTTGTCTCTAAACACTTTTCAAAGTACTGGTCATTTATTCATTCATAACTTTTCATTTTCTTTCGAAATAGCTGCTTTCCCCACAGACCAATGAAAGCATCAATCATCAAGATCCTATAAAACATCTGCATGAGAAATGAAGGTTGGAGAATAGCAGAAAGGCACAGAGAGAATAAATCTCGAAACGTGCCAACAGTAAGCAGGGTTCTTGTGACACTTTGGTAGCGTTCCTACCTCTACGTCTGCAGACCCAGGTTCAATTCCTGCCTGCTCCAGAAATGTGTCATAACAGCTCTGAACACGTCAATTCAGGAAAATATTTACACCAACAGTAAGGGCAAGAAGACAAATATAAAGACTCTTTAGCATGCAAACAAAGTTAGCAATTTTATAGAGCACATTGAGGGAAGTAACTATGATCTGACAGCCATTACGGAGACATAGCATTTCTGAAGAAGGGTCCCAACCCGAAACGTCAGCTTTCCTGCTCCTCCGATGCTGCTTGGCCTGCTGTGTTCATCCAGCTCCACATTGTGTTATCTCTGACTCCAGCATCGGCAGTTCTCACTCTTACGGAGACATGGTGGCTGGCTGATGAGAAGAATAAGAACTCAGTGATGGGTTGGCACTGTCAATCAAGGGTGGCATCGGCTCCAAATGCAGCCCCCTTCCTGCCTGTACACTACTTCCTCTCCTGGCTCCATTCTTCCAGTGGCCAAGGAGAGGACATACCCAGGAATCGTGATGGAGATGGCAGAGGCATTGTAAGCTCTGATTCCATGACAACGATGATGTAAGCTGTGGCTTGACCAGTCTCTGGGACAGCTGTCCCGATTAAGGTCAGTGGAGATGGTGTCATTTCCTGTGCCTAAGTCAATGCCAGATGATCCATCTGGTTTCATTCCCTTTCCAAATTTCTCAAGACATTCGATCGACGGTTGGTTCTGCTATAACGTGTGTTCCGGCAACGCGAATTGGCTACAATGTGACTGACGAAGAGGGGAGCGTTATTTCTAGAAAGCAAATTTGTGTTGTGCGCAGAGGAGTACATTGTCAACATCACATGATTGTTTCATGGGCTTTGTCGTGAATACGTCCAATGTTAGAGCCAGAAGAGTCTCTGCACCAGCATCACGTGATCATCTCGCGGGCTTTGTCATGAAGTGCTTTCTGTGAGAGGTACAGCACAACCTCCTACCCCCATCGAGTCATCTTGACATTTTTTTCAAGATAAAGTATTAAATTTACTTTTCTTTCATTATTAGATATGAATTAACCATTTACTCAAATTGTGCTATCCTTTGTGCTCGGCTTTTGAGTGATTTGTGAACGATTATGCGTGATTTTTTTTGTGGTCTGCCCACTTTTCCCGTTATTTCTATAGCGTGATTTTCTATAACGCAACATTGCACAGGAACATGACTATCACATTTCAGCAGAACCGACTGTACTTGACCTGCCCGCTAGACCACTTCAGAGAGTAGTTAAGAAACGACAATGCTGCTGTTCCAGAATATATATGGGCCAGACAATGTCACGATGGCAGATTTCCTTCCTGGAAGGCATTTTCTTGCCTCCTCCTACTCAGTATTCTTGGGGACACTAGGTTCTTCCAGACCTGCAGATCCTATCCTTTCTCTTTAAACACTCCTTCTCTCCTCCACTGATCTGCTGCTGTTTTTTTCTTCAAGTGACCATTCCCAGCTGACTTCTGCCAAATTACATTGATTAAGGAGTTAATTAACATAATAGCTTGTTTGAAAAATTGAATGCAGTGGATAACATGATTGGACTGAATACTCAATCCATAAGCACCAACATTGTAGCATTGTCGGAGACCAGAAAACATCTTTATATCTCCTACCTGTTTCACTCCACTGCCTGGGGTCTTTTCACTTGAGAAAAAAATTCTTTTTGACAGTGAATAATTTAAGCAGTAGATTTCTACACAGCTGGGAAGTATGACTCTCACTAAGTTGCAGCCAGAAATGATATCTTCAATTCTCTTGTTTATTTTTACAGAGGCTCGCTCACAAGAGACGTGAGAAGAGGACACTTGAGAGATAGAGATAGCCATCAGTTCTGAACATCAGGAAGGAGTCAGAATCATCAGAAAAGACGGGTGAGTGGTTGGTGAGGGAATATTTTCTTTTGATTTTTATAATATCCTGTAAAAGTGAAGAGGGCTCCCTGCATGAATGATTAATGCAGTTTCCTCGGCTACAGGTTAGAGGCAGTGATTTAATTTAAAGAAAAATGTTAAGGTGAGCAGTGGAGAAGACTTTAATTCTCTTCCACTGTTAGCAGTGAGTATCCAAGGATTTCGCTGGTATCAGGCATGTTTATCTGAACAGATTCACTCAAGGCTATTGTTAAATCAAATGCATACAGCAACTTTTCGAATATGTCACACAAGGATAAGACAATAAGCCTGTTTTCGAAGTGTTAGGATAAACCAGGCAAAGACCAGAGGCAAGAACACTTAATGTTTGCCCATTACACAACCCAAACGAAATGGATGGGAAATTCTGCAGATCTTGGTTGTCAGCTGGAAGAAGATATTCTTAAATTTGGTCTTTAACCATTTAGAAGATTTTGGATTGGATTTTGATCTTATTCTCACGTGTTCCCAAGTTTAGGAGTACAGTGAAAAGTGTATAACGTCACCGCATAATTCGTCATCTTAGTACCTACCTACAGAGTCTTAATGACAAGGTAGAAAGAAAGAACAAAGTTAAATATTGGCAGTAGTTATTGTACAGTGTAAAACAAACAAAATTAGGCTAAAAGTTACACATTGCAGACCTGCTCAGTTTTAAATAGAAAATAAAGAATTAAAGCTGAGAGTTCAAACATTACAGCGTTTCTTAAGTACTCAGTCACAATGGGACAACACTTTGAGGAATCAGCTCAAGACCAGAAATTCACAGTGAGGTCACACAGAGCCGAGAGACCACCACACCGAGCTGAGAGACCACCACACCGAGCTGAGAGTCCACCACACTGAGCTGAAAGACCACCACACTGAGCTGAAAGACCACCACACCGAGCCAAGAGACCACCACACTGAGCTGAGAGACCACCACACCGAGCTGAGAGACCACCACACTGAGCTGAAAGACCACCACACCGAGCTGAAAGTCCACCACACAGGGCTGAGAGACCACCACACCGAGCTGAGAGACCACCACACCGAGCCGAGAGTCCACCACATAGGGCTGAGAGACCACCACACCGAGCTGAGAGACCACCACACTGAGCTGAGAGACCACCACACCGAGCTGAGAGACCACCACACTGAGCTGAGAGTCCACCACACGGGGTTGAGAGTCCACCACACCAAGCTGAGAGTCCACCACACCGAGCTGAGAGACCACCACACCGAGCTGAGAGACCACCACACTGAGTTGAAAGACCACCACACCAAGCTGAGAGTCCACCACACCGAGCTGAGAGTCCACCACACGGGGTTGAGAGTCCACCACACCGAGCTGAGAGACCACCACACTGAGCTGAAAGACTACCACACCGAGCTGAAAGTCCACCACACAGGGCTGAGAGACCACCACACAGGGCCGAGAGACCACCACACTGAGCCAAGAGTCCACCACACAGAGCCGAGAGTACACCACACTGAGCTGACAGTTCACCACACTGAGCCAAGAGTCCACAACACAGGGCCGAGAGTCCACCACACTGAGCCGAGAGTCCACCACGCAGGGCCGAGAGTCCACCATACTGAGCCGAGAGTCCACCACACTGAGCCTAGAGTCCACCACACAGGGCCGAGAGTCCACCACACTGAGCCTAGAGTCCACCACACAGGGCCGAAAGAGTACTGCATTGTACTGATGTGGCAGCCGAGGTTGTCGACAAACTTTTCCAGATGGAATCCATGTTTCCAGTTGCCCATTTATCTCGGAAGGAATTTTACAGTGGTACATCTGAAGCAGTAGCCATTACAACAGGAGCAGTGCAGCAAAGCACACAGGCAGTATTGATCTTGATCGTCGCTGAAAGGCTTGCCCTTTTTTTTAATAGCAATTTCTGCTACATTCCAGGAAGTGAAATGTTTAAAGCTCAAACCCTCTTTGACAGCTACTGAGAGAAGGTAAAGGTGTCAGGCAAGTGGCAGATGGAACACAGGTGGGTAATGGGTTAAAGTGCCAAGTTGGTAATTGGGTAGGGTGCCAGGTAAGGGGCTAGGGGTGGCAAGTGGTTAGAACATAGAACAGTACAGCACAGTACAGGCCCGTCGGCTCATGATGTCGTGCCGAAATTTTACCTTAATCCAAAGGTCTACCTAACCTCCACCCCTACCTTATACTATCATCCATATGCCTATCTAATAGCCGTTTAAACGCCCCTAATGAGGCTGACTCCACTACCCTCTCCGGCAATGCATTCCACGCCCCAACCACTCTCTGAGTAAAGAAAACATCTAGCTAAGGGCTAGGATGGCAGGTCTGGGTGCAACATTATTTCCCAAAACACCTCGAAACCTCCTGCACCTTATTTGTAAACTGTGCTCCCTGGTTATTGACCCCAGTGTAATGTGTACCTCGCTGCTATCTAACCACTTCTTGTTTAAGACCAATGCCTCTTCTCGTTAGAAATGTCAATTGGTTTTCCTCGGCCACACAGGACCAGATCCCAACCAGGAATACAGATTGTGGCAGGAAATCCGTAAGGTGTATTTTTCGCCAGGATGAGCAGTGTTGAGGATCTGTCATGGCCAGTCCTGGAATAGGAATGTTGTAATGGATTGCAGGAGCTCAAGGAGGCAGCTCACCACCACATTCTCAAGGAGCGATTAGGGATGGGCAAGAAATGCTGGCTCAGCCAGTGACATCCACACTCCATGAGTGAAGAAAAATTAACTTCCTGAAGCCACAGTGCCCCTCTCCTTTGAAGAGATGAGGTGCAGGCTGCCTTTAAATAGGTCTAAATGTCATGGGTTTAGAGTCATAGAGTCACATAGTCTGGAAACAGAACGTTCAGTGCAAGTCCATGCCAATTAGGATTCCCAAACTAAACTCATCCCATTTGCCTGCAATTGGCCCATATCCCTCTAAACCTTTCCTAATCATATATCTGTCCAAATTTGTTTTAAATGCTGTAACTGTACCTGTATCTGCCACTTCCTCTGGCAGTTCATTTCACACACAAATCACCCTTTGTGTGAAAAAGTTGCCCCTCAGGTTCCTTTTAAATCTTTCTCATCTTACGTTAAAATTACAAACCTAGTTTTGGACTCCCCTATGCTGGGTAAAAGACCTTTGCTATTCACCTTATCTATGCTCCTCATGATTGTCTAAACGTTTATAAGGTCAACCTTCAGCCCCCAACGCTCCAGTGAAAAGCTCCCAGCCTATCCAGCCTCTCCTTATAACTCAAACCCTCTTGTCTTTATAGTATCCTTATAAATCTTTCCTGCACCCTCTCCAATTTAATAATATCCTTCCTACTGCAAAGGAGCCAGAACGGCACATAGTACTCCAAAAGTGGCCTTGCCAATGTCCTCTACAACCACAAGATAATGTCGCAACTCCTATACTTGGTGATCTGGACAGTGAAGTTTAAAAAGTTCAAAATGCAAGCTACTTTGCAAAACACAGCCGTGGTTTAGTTGTGATCCCAACACCTACTTTTAGCAGTTATCCAATTGAGCCCACACAGATTTTAAATGCAGTCTGAGTGAATTGCAGAGAGAATCACAGAAGGTGGAGAGTGGGGCTGCTATCTGATGTTGAGAGGCACTCTCTACTCCTAGTGATAATCGGTAATCATGGATGCTCTTGCTCTGCTGGTCTGTTTGAGCTTCTTTTAAAAAAAGCAATCGAAAAAACTGGATCACATCCTCCGTCCGCCCCCACCCGGTAATCTAAAATGGAATCTTTCTGCTAATTTAACTTGCAATATTGATGTCATTAGAAGTGCTTATCGCAGCTCTCCAGCCCATGCTCGTGTTGCTTTATCATGATATCCAGAATTCACATGGAACCTCACCAAACACAGCTTCTCCCCAGTTTCTCTTTATGTAAACTGTACAGTCTGCACTCACCAATTCCTGCCAACACCAAACTGTTCTCCTGTCTCACATTTACTTATCCCATTCCAACTGCCCTTTTGCCATTTTTCATCATCCATTTATTGTTATTACTCCCTCTGAGCTCCGCCCTATCACAGATATTCTCCCTTTATTCCTTGTCCCTCAGAGACAGGACTGATTGAAAGAGATGCCCAGCAAGGTAGAGATCTAACACAACTGCAAACCAGGCAGAGACTGCAAGTTACAAATACAAATACAAGTTTTTGAACTCCAACAAAGATTTTGAAAATATGCAGCCAACCCAGATTATACTAAACCTTTAATGATCGTGGAAGTGAAGCCAGTTTAGATCCATGTACAACTTGCACAAAGAGCGTGAGGATGAACACTCCAACAATGAAGACTGTGCAGGGATATTGAGTGGCACTGACCAGCTACAAACGAACAAAGTTATCAAACAACATGTACCTCTCCAGACAAATATACAATCACCAGTCGTCAAAACCCCCGAGGTGTTAACATTGAAATTTGAAATGTTTATCCCATAAACTCTGTTTGTAAAATTATTGAATAGGCAACTCATGCCTCTGTACAACTATGTGTATCTGTTTGGAATCTTTCTTTTATCTTCGGAGAAAAGGGGATGTGATGTTTTATCTTATGGTCAGTATGTCAGTGTACCTTTACAACATATTCTCACGATATCATCATTGCATCAGAGCATGTTACCTGAGTGTATAAGGACTCTGATGTCATCTTATACTTGAAGTATGATGCACTGTTGAAAACATGCTGTTCTGTTTAACTTAATTGCGTAGTAATAGCCCAGACACTAATGTGTCTATGGATGTAATATCTGTATTTAATAATCAGTTTGTAATAAATGCCTGTTGGATTTTTTAATACGACTTGGTCCGCACCTACTGTCTTGTGTTACAAGGGCTAACACAAACATTGCCACATTGGGTAAAATATGCTGCTGGAGACAAAGCCCACATCAATTTCGCCTTCTGCAAAACAGGTTCTGGAGTTCGTCACTCACAAACAAAATGTTATTTTAATTTAAATGTGTTTATTTTCAAAGTTTTATTTTGTCATAGAGTTCCTTTAAGGGCTAATTCCTCAATTAATTCTTTAATTAGGTGTTCAAGTTAATTTGTTTTTCAGAGTATAATGAGAACATGCTGGGATGCTGTGTTGTTGAGTCGGAAGCAGAGATTTATAATGCTGCATTCTGTGAATATCAAAACGTGTCTAATTTCACATGTCACCGTCTTGCTCAGACCTGTTTAACAGTGGGGACATTGCATTCGAAGGGATTGGAAATGACTGCGATAATGGCCACTCACCCACATGAACCACCACCAACCACATCCCCCCCACCCCGCCCCATTAGGTCAATCAATCCACTTCCCAGGCCATTCCTGGAAAACATTGCCGGTGTCAGGATTGTGTCGGGGAACTTTAGTTTCCCATCCACCCCCTTCACCTCTAAGCCCACAAACATAAGCCAGGAAAATGAAGACCAGTAAATCTAATGAAATATTAGTTCTTACTTTTCTCTCTCTCTTTCTCATAAAGTCATAGAGTCACAGGGATGTACAGCACAGAAACAGACCCTTCGGTCCAACTCATCCATGCTGACCAGCTATCCTAAATAAATTTAGTCCCATTTGCCAGCTTTTGGCCTATATTCCTCTAAACCCTTCTTATTCATATACACATCCAGTTGCCTTTTAAATGTTGTAATTGTACCAGCCTCCATCACTTCCTCTGGCAGCTCATTCCATACACACACCACACTCTGCCCAAAAATGTTGCCCCTTAGGTCCCTCTTAAATCTTTCCTTCACACTTTAAACCAATGCCCTCTAGTTTTGGACTCCCCCACCCTGGGGATCGACCTTGACTATTCACCCCATCCATGCCCTTCATGATTTTATAAACCTCTATAATGTCAACCCTCAGCCTCCAATGGTCCAGGGAAGATAGCCCAGTCTATTCAAGCGTAAGAAATTATATAAATGACAAAAAGCAGTGGACCCAGCACTGATCCTTGTGGCATACAGCTGGCCACAGGCCTCCAGTCTGAAAAGCAACCCTCCACTATCACCCTCTGCCTTCTACCTTTAAGCCAGTTCTGTATCCAGAAAGCTAGTTCTCCTTCTATTCTGTTTGATCTAACCTCGCTAACCTGTCTACTATGAGTTACCTTGTTGCACGCTTTACTGAAGTCCAGATAGCTCACGTCCACCACTCTTCGTTACTCCTTCAAAAAACTCATTCAAGTTAGTGAGACCCAATTCCCCATGCACCAAGTCATGTTGACTATCCCTAATCAGTCCTTGCCTTTCCAAATACATGTAAATCCTGTCCGTCAGGGTTCCCTCCAGCAATGTGCCCACTACCGATGTCAGACTTATCGATCTATAGTTCCCTGGCTTTTCCTTTCCACCTTTCTTAAATAGTGACACCACATCATCCAACCTCCAGTCTTCCAGCACCTTACCTGTGGCTACCGCTGATACAAGTATCTCAGCAAGAGGCCCAGCAATCACTTCCACGAAATGTTAGTTCTTACTTTCCTCTCTCTTTCTCTCGTTCCACACAGAATGCTGCCTGCCTGCGTTTACAGTTTCCATTTCAGAGTTCCCTCATCTGCATTGTTCTGATTTTGCTATCCCACTCTCCCATCACTGAAGATGCAGTCTTTGTTTTTATCCAGTGAGGTGTCCAGGTCACACCAGAAAGCGATGAAATCTCTGATCCAGCTGATCTCAGAACGGGATCATTGGGAACATCTGATGTTTATCATGGTTGAATAGGCTGTGCAGCGACGACCACTTCACACACTCCAGTAACGCTCTTAACAATTTTTGTTTTCTTCTCTATTAATTCATGCTACGTAGCCATTGCCGAAATGGCCAGCACTGACTAATTGCCCTTGAGCTGAGTGGTTTGCCAGAGCCATTTCAAGGGATCATTAAGAGTCAATCACATTGCTGTGTCTCAGGGTCACATGCAGGCCAGACTAGGTAAGTGGAGAAATGTTCAGGAAGTGCTGCGTAAAACCCTCCTGGTCATCTGGTATAACATTCGGTTTTAGGTTCTACTTCAACAGTGGAATTGTATTTACAGGCCTCAAGCCCATGAGCAATTTTTTTAATATTTCAACACAATACTTTATTCATAAAAATCATCTATCAGTGCATACACATGTTTGAAATTAGTCTTGACAGCTTTTGCAGAGAAAGAAAGATCAACAAAACATTGGAATTTTGACGTTTCTTAGAGCTTCTCTGCAGCTGCAAAAAAGCAAGGGCATTTTCTACTTCTGCAGGAAACTATTTATGTCCATTGTAAGAGAGTCTGACAACTGAATGGACCCTCGTTATACTTTAGCAGCAATTCTGCTAGTGAAAATCCAATGACTCACTCTTTAATGCAACACGATTAAATCCCAATCACTATTCTTAGTTACACTAGCATTTTAGTTGTGAAGACTGCTCTCGCAGCCTCCCCATTAGCCTGAGGTGGGGGGGAAAGGCAATATGATTGACACCATAACCTCATGCAAATTTCTTTAAGTACTTCCGTATGAAGCATGGACTATTGTCCAAGACAATGGGGTGGAACGGTGGCTCAGTGGTTAGCATTGCTACCTCACAACACCAGGGATAACAAGCGTGGGGCTGGATGAACACAGCAGGTCAAGCAGCATCA
>JAHRHZ010000283.1:70538159-70559845 GCA_024137785.1 Ginglymostoma cirratum
GCCTAGACCCTTCTGATGAAGGGTCTAGGCCCGAAACGTCAAGTTTTCCTGCTCCTATGATGCTGCTTGACCTGCTGTGTCCATCCAGCCCCACGCTTGTTATCTCGGATTCTCCAGCATCTGCAGTACCTTTTATCTCTCACAGCACCAGGGGTCTGGTTCAATTCTAGCCTCGGGCAACTGTCTGTGTGGAGTTTGCACATTCTCCCCACGTATGTATGGGTTTCCTCTGGGTGCTCCAGTTTCCTCACACAACCCAAAGATGTGCAGGTTAAATGGATTGGCCATGCTAAATTGCCCCATAGTGTTCAGGGATGTGTAGATTAGGTGGGTGATAGGGGAATGGGTCGGGGTGGGATGCTCCAAGGGTCACTGTGGATTTGTTGGGCCAAAGGACCTGTCTCCACACTATGATCTAATGTCTCCCCGTAAGCCTGCACATTCTTGTTTTCCAGATAAGCATCTAGTTCCCTTTTAAATACTTCAATTCACAGTGCCTCCACCACACTGTCAGGTAGTGTGCACCAGGTGTTAACTACTGGAAAACCATTGGTTGAAGAGGGATTCTTTTAATGGTCCTACCGCAGTTTCAACTCTTGTAGTGTACAGTCTGGTAGCTTCTAACCACATGAATAATGATTCACTGGGATCAAAAATGTTCTTCCTCTAAAGTCAAAATAAAATATTATTAAAGTAGAAAAAGATTGTAGAAAGCCACGGCACAGAGGGATTTGAGAAAACATGTCCAAGACTTACAAAAGGCCAGCATCTGAGTACAGCCGGTAACAGGGGAGACAAATGGGTTTTATTGCAAAGGGCATGGAGATTAACAGTTGGGGAGGTTTTGTTACAACTGTACATGGCACGAGGCAGACCACAGCTGAATACAGTGAATAGTTTTGGTCCCCCTTACCAAAGGCATGACATACTGATATTGATGGTAATCCAAAGAAGCTTCAATGAGTTGATCCCAGATATGGAGGGACTGTGTTATCAAGACAGTTTTCTGCAAAACTCCTTCATTTACATGTGTAGGTAAGTGCATTCCTCTCCAATTACAACATTTAAAAGGTATCTGGACGGGAACATGAATAGGAAGGGTTTAGAGGGATATAGGCCGAATGGGACTAGATTAATTTAGGATATCTGGTCAGCATGGACAAGTTGGACTGAAGGTTCTGTTTCCATGCTGTACAACTCTATGACTCTATATCTCTCTCTCTCTCTGGTACAGACCACTCCTCTCTCCTCAATCTCCAAGATGTGACTGCAAATATTGCTGTTACATCATAAAATCTCTACAATGCAGAAAGAGGCCATTTGGCCCATCAAATCTGCACCAATCCTTCAAAGAGCATCTTACCCATGCCCCTACCCTATCCCTATAACCCCACATTTCCCAAGGCTAATCCACCTAGCCTGCATATCCATGGACATGGCAAACAATTTAGCATGGCCAATCCACCTAACTTGCACATCTTTGGACTACTGGAGGAAACCCACACAGACAGTCACCCAAGGATGGAATCAAACCTGGGTCCCCTGACACCGTGAAGCAGCAGTGCTAACCACTGAGCCAGTGTGCCACTTCAGCCAGCATATCCATCACTGGCCCTGAAAACATCTCAAAAACACTGATTATCGAAATTCAAATCAAAATCACTGTCAAGTTGCTGCTTCTGTACACAAATTGGCTGATGCTACTTTACAACAGTGACTGTACATCAAAAACAAAAGTAAAATGCTTTGGAAAGTCCTGAGATTGTCAGAGGCACTAAAGAAATGCAAAAGCAGAAGTTGCTGGAAAAGCTTAGCAGGTCTGGCAGCATCTGTGAAGAAAAATCATCAAAAGAAATGCAAGTCTTTTTTATTTTCGCTTTTAGGGCAGGGTCAGGCGAGAGAGAAAAACTTGCGAGAGCAACCATGCCGATCAAAAATTTGTTACATTAAAAAATAGTCACTGCTGAATTCTGTTTCACACCCGGCTGTTGTGAGAAGGATTCCCATGAATTCTCCCTAATGATGTTCCCTGAACATTTCCAAGCATGGGTCCTTTCTCGAGCAACTCTTACCTCTGACTTCCACCCAGGTCTGGTTGCCCATGCCCTCTCCTCAGCCAACTTTGCCCCACCTAGGTCATTGGCACTAACCTCAGGAGAATCCTTTATTCATTCACGTGATGAGGGCATTGCTGGCCAGCCAGCATTTATTGCCCATCCTTAATTACCCTGAGGGCAGTTAAGAGTCAACCATATTGCTGTGGGTCTAGAGTCACATGTAGGCCAGACCAGGTAAGGATGGCAGTTTCCTTCCCTAAAGGACATTAGTGAAACAGAGGGGTTTTTCCGAAAATCAGCAATGGATTCATTGTCATCATTAGATTCTCAATTCCAGATATTTTATTGAAATCAAATTCCACTATCTGCCATAGCGTGATTCAAACACGGATCCCCAGAATGTTATCTGGGTCTCTGGCTTAACAGTCCAGTGATAATACCACTAGGCTGTCGCCTCCCCTGCTGAGGAGCTTCATTTATGAAGAGAGACCAGAGAAGTCAGGAGAGATTTTCTTGGAGAAAGGAAGGCTCACCATTTGCTGGAGATGTTTGTATTTATGAGTAGAAAAGTAGGGAGGGAGAAATTGTTTCCGATCTTGAAAGGATTGAGAGAGCACACACTCAAAGTAATTGGAAAATGCAGCAAAACAGTAATATGAGGAAGGTGTAGTGCTGGATGAACACAGCAGGCCAAGCAGCATCAGAGGAGCAGGAAAGCTGACATTTCGGGTCTGGACCCTTCTTCAGAAAATATGAGGAAAATTTTCTTCATGCAGCAAGTGGTTTAAGGCCTGGGACACACTGCCTGAGAGTCTGGCAGAGACGCTGTGAATTGAGGGAACTAGACTGTCATCTGAAAAGGAAGAATGCACAGAGATATCAGGAGAAGACAGGAGTGTGACACAAGATGAATTGATTATTTGAAGAAGCAGCCCAGTGACAATGATGTGGATAGTTTACTTCAGTGCTGTAACAATCATGTGAACCCAGGAATGATCGTTTGGAGTATGTTCTCAGTGGATATGGACAGACACAAAGAAGGGAAACAGCGGGAGGGTTGGGTGTCAGACGGTGGGGAATGTGAGTGGGTGAAATCTGTAGTGAGATAATTATGATCTGCAGCCCTCAGAGCTGACAAACTGCACTGGAATCTCCAGGGCTGAACATATGGTCTTGTATAGTTGCAACTCCAAAGCCCCACCCGACGATCTCCACCCCTGCCCCCACTACCACCTACTGCCATAGCTTCTCTCTATCTGTAACAGAAAGATTTAATCGCCAGCTCTCTGAAAGAAGAATTCACAAAGAAAACAGTGAACAATCCCACAGCAAAGGTCTTGTACAATGGTAAATTTCTGGACTCTGGACCAGACAGTCCCAATTCAAGGCCCACCTGCCCCAGAAATATGTCATAACATGCTTGGCCAGGTCAATTAACAATAACTTTGACCCCACTGCTGCTGTAACAAAGGTTCTTTATAAACATTTACACAGCAACTAATGGGATCTTTTCAGAGATGTCCACCTCAAAGGTAAACAAGTGTCGCATCTTAGATTTGCTCAAATAATATAATGCTCTGGGACCAAAGGGATAAACACGAAGTTATGTCATGGCCAGAGGGAAACTTAGTGTTTCAGTTTATAGCCTCTTTAATCTTCAATGTTTGGGAACCAGGGGATGGCCAGTGTTTATAGCCCATCCCTAATTGCCCCATTGTTGTCTGTCTAGATTCACTAGGAACTGAGGGGCATGGAGGGTCAGTGAGGGACTGAGGGACAGTGAGGGGCTCAGAGGGTCGGTGCTGGAACTGAGGGATAGTGAGGGGCTCAGAAGTTCAGTGAAGGACTGGGAGCTTGTGAGGGCCTTGGAGGATCAATGTTGGAACTTAGGAACAGTGAGGGGCTCGGAGGGTCGGTGCTGGAACTGAGGGATAGTGAGGGGCTTGGAGGGTCAGTGCTGGAACTGAGGGACAGTGAGGGGCTTGGGGGGTCAGTGCTGGAACTGAGGGATACTGAGGGGCTCAGAGGGTCGGTGCTGGAACTGAGGGATACTGAGGGGCTCAGAGGGTCGGTGCTGGAACTGAGGGACAGTGAGGGGCTTGGGGGGTCAGTGCTGGAACTAAAGGAAAGTGAGGGGCTCAGAGAGTCGTGAGGGACTGAGGGACAGTGAGGGGCTCAGAGGGTCAGTGAGGGACTGAGGGACAGTGAGGGGCTCGGAGGGTCAGTGAGGGACAGTGAGGGGCTTGACTGGATCAAAGACTTTGCAAGTTGAAGCCAGAGTGGAGCTGAAAATTTGACACAATGTTAGGATACCTGAACACCCTAATGAGGGAGACGTCTCCAACAGAGATGTACTGATGAGGGAACTCCAGAGACCGCTCTCCTTTCCATGAGGTGGAAGAAGTGGACATTTTAATTAGAGGCAGCGAGAGATGTGAGCAGAGAGAAACATGAACTGATTTTCGAATAATCAAGACTGTAATAACTCCACAGAGGCCGGTATCCCATCACCGAGTCAACCTTCATACACATGTGGAGGGGCCTTGTCACTGACCCAGCTCCCTCAGAGCCAGCTCTCAAAGTGATCAAAATGTCTGACACTCCTGTTTATATCTATCAGTCAGGGCTTCCTGATTGGACCAGATTAACAGCCCCAGTCAGGGGCACACATTCTATGAGGTCCCTGGCTGACCTTGTTACAATTAATACAGAAACCTCAGTTTGATATCAATGGTAATATTCTTTGGGGATATTCTGCCTTCATGTGGAGTTGAAGATCTGAACAGTATGGGGCAGAATGTATGCATCCAGGCAGCAACTAGCTCTTTTTCCTGATGTTGCTGTTAAAGGCATTCCTGTTATTTGTAAGATGTAGAAATGCTGCCATCCAGTGAATGAAAGAAGAGAGGCAGCCTAATGCCAAACAGAAACAAAAACAGGACTTGCTGGAAAATCTCGCAGGTCCATTGACTTCATCTATACTTCTCACTGCCTCGGGAAAGCATAATGAAAGACCCCTCCCCCCATCCTGATTATACTCTCTTCCACACACTCCTGTTGGGCAAGACTTGTAAACGTTTCTACGAAAAAAATTCAAGAAAAGCTTCTTCCCTGCTGACTTTTGAATAGACCTCTTTAAAGTTAATATCGATCTCCGCACCTTCTCAGCAGCTGTAACACTGTATCCGGCACTCTCTTCTGTTACCTTGATGCACTTGTATAGTACGATCTGCCTGTGTGACACATAAAACAACACTTCTCACTGTAATGCGATACATGAGACAGTAACAAATCAAATCAAAATCTGTGGAGAGAAGGCAGAGTTAGCGTTTCAGGTCCAGTGACCCCTCTGCAGAACTGATAGTAGCTAGGAAAGGATTGGTATATTTATGAAGATGGCGTGAGGGGGGAGCGGGGAGAAGTAAGGTGGAGGTGGAGCCCAGAGAGAGAGAGAAAAATAGCTGGACATATAAAGGAATGACTAAAGGTCAGCCTGGGAGAACAAATAGCTGCTAATGGGTACCATTATTGGGTGACAATGGATTGAGTTTGGTAGCAGCCCATGTGATGACAAGGCCTGGTGTGTGGGGTTGGGATAAGGACATCTGAGAAGGTGTTCAGGCCCTAAAATTATTGAACTCTATATTGAATCCTCAAGGCTGTAGGGTTCCCAAGTGGAAAATGAGAAGCTGTTCTTTCAGCTTGCACTGATCTTTTTTGGAGCACTGCAGCAAGACAGAGATGTTGGCCAGGGAACACAGTGGTGTCTTGAAGTGGCAGGTGGCTGGAAGCTCAGGGTCTTTTCTGCAGACAGAATATAGGTGTCCTACAATGTGGTCAACCCAGTCTGTGATTTACCTCCCAATGTAGAGAAGCCCACATTGTGAGCAGCGAAGGCAGTAGACCAGATTGAGTAAAGTGCAGGTAAATCGCTGCTTCACCTGGAAGGTGTGTCTGGGGCCTTGGATAGTAAGGGGGGAGGAAGTAAATGGGCAGGTGTTATACCTTCTGCATTTATAGGGCAAGGTGCCATGGGGCGGTGGGGGCACCTTGGGAGTGAAGAAGTTATGGACCAGGGTGTCCAGGAGGGAACAGCCCCTTTGGAAGGCTGACAAGGGAGGAAAATGAAATATGTATCTGGTGGTGGCATGCCACCGGAGGTGGTGGAAATGGTAGCTAATTATCATCATTATCAAACGATCGGTGTTTTTCTAGCAATTTATGTTTGATTTCCAGTATCCGCAGTTGTTTGTTTTGTTGGTTCAGCCAAACAGGGCAGCCCCGGGTCCTGTCTCTTTCACACCAAGGGCAGCTCCAGATCAACTCACAACTCACACAATAGTGAAAGAGATAGGGCTGTTTTCACAGACAGCCATAGGTGAAGGATTAAGGCATGTACCACACACAATGCTGCACAGAGAACAGGAATCAAACCGAACAAGGTTGTACTAGTGCCGTTTGTGATCACAAACTTCAAGCTCTAAGATAGTTGGAGGAGGGAGGCGAGGTATAAATTTGATCAACCAGCTGAATGTTTGACTTACTGACGGGGGATAATGTGAGGACAGGACACAAGGATCCAGCACAATGTCAGGAAGGCGTAATGGGTGGATGAATGTTGAGGGAGGTTCTGTGTTTGGTTATCTGGAGGCAGGTTTGTAAGTTTCCACACCAGAGATTATTAACAAACATGTAAGAAGCTAGATTCAGAAGTAAATATGGGACGTGACTCAGTAGCTCATGGGCAAATGGGGGCACAGAGCAGGGAAGTATTATTAATATTCTGATCATTGATATGTGATAAATTTTCTCCAACAACCTATATTGTGACCTAATAGAATCATAGAGTCACATAATTATACAGCACTGAAATAGACCCTTCGGTCCAACTCATCCATGCCAACCAAATAGCCTAAATTAATCTAGTCCCATTGGCCAGCATTTGGCCCATATCCCTCTAAACCCTTCCTGTCCATACACCAATCCAGATGCCTTTTTAATGCTGTAATTGTGCCAGCCTCCACCACCTCCTCTGGCAGCTCATTTCATACATACATACCACCCATGTTGCCCCTTAGGTCTCTTTTAAATCTTTCTCCTCTCACGTTAAACCTATGCCCTCAAATTTTGTAGACAAGACCTTGCCTATTTACCCTATCCGTGCCCCTCATGATTTCATAAACCTCTATTAAGGTCACCCCTCAACCTCTGACATTCCAGGGAAAATAGCGCCACTCTATTCAGCCTCTCCTTATAGCACAAACCCTCCAAACCCAGCAATATCTTTGTAAATCTTTTCTAAACCCTTCCAAGTTTAACTACATCTTTCCTATAGCAGGGAGACCAGAATTACACGCAGTATTCAAAAACTGGATGAACCACTGTCCTGTACAGCTGCAACATGACCTCCCAACTCCTTTACTCAACGCACTGACCAATAAAGGCAAGCGTACCAAATGCCTTCTTCACTATCCTGTCTACCTGTGACTCCACTTTCAAGGAACTATGAACCTGCACTCAAAGGTCTCCTTGTTCAGCAACACTCCCCTAGACCTTACCATTAAGTCCTGTCCTGATTTGCCTTCCCAAAATGCAGCACCTCACATTTATCTAAATTAAACTCCATCTGCCACTCCTCAGCCCATTGGCCCATCTGATTAAGATCCCATTGTACTCTGAGGTAACATTCTTCGCTGTCCACTACATTACCAATTTGGTGTCATATTCAAACTCACTAACCAAACATGCTATGTTCACACGCAAAACATTTATATAAATAATAAAAAGCATTGGACCAGCACCAATCCTTATGGCACAGCACTGGTCAGATGCCTTCAGTCCAAAAGGAATCCTCTACCACCACCCGCTGTCTCCTACCTCTGAGCCAATTTTGTATCCAAATGCCTAGTTGTCCCTCTATTCCATGTGATCTAACCTTGCTAACCAGTCTACCATGCAGAGCCTTGTTGAATGCCTTACTGAAGTCCACACAGACAATGTTCACCGCTCTGCCTTCATCAATCCTCTTCGTTACTTCTTCAATAAACTCGAGAATCAAGTTAGTGAGACATGGTTTCCCAAGCACAAACCAACATTGACTATCCCTAATCAGTCCTTGCCTTTCCAAATGCATATAAATCCTGTCCCTCAGCATTTCCTCCAATAACTTGCCCACCACCGATGTCAGGCTCACCTGTCTATAATTCCCTGGCTTTTCCTTACCACCCTTCTTTAAGTAATGGCACCATATTAGCCAACCTTCAAACTTCCGACACCTCACCCATGGCTATCAATGATACAAATATCTCAGCAAGGGCCCCAGCAATCCCTTCCCTAGCTTCCCACAAAGTTCTAGGGTACATTTCCTAGTTACTGATTTGTCCTTAATGCATTTGTAGAAACCCTTTGGGCCCCTTTTAGCCCTCCTGGTTTCCCTCTTAAATATACTCCTACTGCCCTTATACTCCTCTAGGAATTAACTCGATTCCTGTTGTCTATATCTGACATCTGCTTCTTTCTTTTTCTTGACCAGAATCTCAATTTCTCCAGTCATCCAACATTCCCTACACCTACCAGGCTTGCCCTTCACTCTTAACAGAAACATACCGTATCTGGACTCTCATTATCTCATTTTTGAAAGCTTCCCACTTTCCAGCCATCCCTTTACCTGCAAATATCTGTCCCACCAAAACAATTTTTGAAAGTTCTTGCCTAATACCATCAAAACTGGCCTTCGTCCATTTTAGAACTTTAACTTTTAGATCAGGTCTATCCTTTTCCATAACTAATGGAATTATAATCATTTGCTCCAGAGTTCCCATCAGCTGACCCCTTGGTCACTTGCCCTGCCTTATTTCACAACAGAAGTTCAGGTACTGCTCCTTCTCTAGCAGGTACATCCACCTACTGAATAAGAATGTTTTCTTGTGCATACTTAACAACTTCCTCTCCATCCTATCCCTTAACACAATGGCAGTCCCAGTCTTTGTTTGGAAACTTAAAATCTCCTACCTCGCCCACCCTATTATTCTTACAGATAACTGAGGCCTACATACAAATTTGTTTCTCAATTTTCCACTTTTGCGGGGTTTATAGTACAATCCCAATAAGGTGACATCCATTTCCTATTTCTCAGTTCCACCCACTGGACATATTCCCTGGAATATACTTCCTAAATACAGCAGTAATATTATCCCTAATCAAAAATGCCACTCACCCTCCTCTTTTGCCCCCATTTCTATTCTTCCTATACTTTGGAACATTAAGCTGCCAGCCCTGTCCATCCCTGAGATAACACAGTGTGGAGCTGGAGGGGCACAGCAGGCCAGGCAGCATCAGCAGAACAGGAAAGCTGATGCTTTTGTTCCTTTTTCCTGCTCCTCTGATGCTGCCTGGCCTGCTGTGTTCACCCAGCTCCGTACTGTGTCATCTCTGACTCCAGCATCAGCAGTTCTTACTATCTCTGTCCATTTATGAGTTGTGCCTCTGTAATGGCTATGATATGCCAGTCATGTGTTCCCAACCATGCATTGAGTTCATCTGCCTTACCTGTGAGGATTGCGTTGAAATAAATGCAGTTTAATTTATCAGTCCTACCTCATTCTCTGCTTTGCTCCTGCCTGCCTTGACTTTTTGACTTGCTCCTTTTCACGACTGCACCAGCCTCAGACTGATCCAGTTTCTCACTATCTGAGTCCCACTCCCCCTTTACTAGTTAAAATCCTCCCGCGTGGCTCTAGCAAATCCCTCCACCAGTATTTAGTCCCCTTCCAGTGCAGATACAACCCTATCTTCTTATACAAGTCAATCTTTTCACCATGTAGATTATCAGTTTTGAGTAAACAATATAGACTTAAAGAGTCAGGAGCCAGCGTCTGTTGTGATTTACAGATAGCAATAAGTTAGAGCCAAGGTATTGTATGCCGGTGGGAATAGGAAGATACTGAACTCAGTAAGTAGCCTAATTGTGAGTTTATGTGGAGGAATGTAAGGTCATCCAGTTGGGATAAAAGAAACTTTTTTATTCTAATGTTAAATATTTGTCCCTGGGATGTAAGTGTTGTAGTGATAGAGTTTGACAGTTATGTAGTGAGCTGAAAGGGCACTATGACCTTCATGGTCATGGGTTAATGATCTGCTCCCAAAAAGCTGTACGGATCAGCTGGGTGTCACAGTGAATATAGTTCAACTGTTACTAAAGAGGTCTGGACTGAGCTTCTGCAAACACCCTCAAAAGCCCATTCTCAAACAGGTGTCGTTGGCTGGGCCAGCATTTGCTGGCCATAACTGCCTTGGAGAATGTGGTGGTGAGCCACCTTTTCACAGTTCCTTTAGGTACACCCAGAGTGCTGTTAGTGTCGGAGCTCCAGGAATTAGACCTAGTGCATACTGAAGGAACAGCAATATAATTCCCAGTCAGGCTGGTGAGTGGTTTGGAAGGGAACTTGAGGTGGTGATGTTCTCATGTATCTGCTGCCCTTGTTGTTCTAAATGGTAGAGGTCACTGGTTTAGAAGGTCCCTTTAAGGGATATCAATATAGCAGTTTCCATGGCCATTAGACATTTCAAAGGATTTTACTGCCAATGAGGTGTACTATTGAAGAGCTGAAAGGCTAAACTAAACAATTTCTAATGAATAATTGAATCAAGGGTTATGGAGAATGGACTGGAGCACAGGTCTTATGAGGAAAGGTTGAGGGAGCTAGGGCTTTTCTCATTGTAGCGAAGGATGAGAGGTGACTTGATAGAGGTGTACAAGATGATGAGGCATAGATAGAGTGGACAGCCAGAGACTTTTTCCCAGGGCAGAAATGACTATTACAAGGGGGCATAATTTGAAGGCGATTGGAGGAAGGTATAGGGGAGATGTCAGAGGTAGGTTCTTTACACAGAGAGTGGTGGGTGCTTGGAATGCGCTGCCGGTGGTGGTGGTAAAGTCAGATACTTTAGGGGCATTTAAGTGACTCTTGAATAGGCACATGGATGATAGTAAAACGTAGGGTTGGAAGGTAGTTTGATCCCAGAGTAAGAAAATAGGCCAACACAATATCGTAGGCCGAAGGGCCTGTACTGTGTTGTACCGTTCTATGAAAAGGCAGGAAAGTGGATTTGAGGATCACCTGACCACTGACCAGCCATGATCTCATTGACTAGTGGAGCAGACTCAATGGGTTGAATGGCATGATTCTGCTCCTATGTCTTATGGTTTTATGGACACATTCATAATCTAGGGAACATGGCTGCCAATTTTGCACACAGCCACAAAGAGTAATGCAATATTCTATTGCATTTATTCTATTCTTTCGATGCCAATTAAAGGAAAAATATTGGCCTGGCTACCGTTTATCATCGCAAGTGTGCCATGGGATCTTTCTTTTCCTACTCCTCACACTCACCCAAACAAACGGATGGGTCCCAATTTGACACCTTGTCCCACAGTCTGCAATGGCCTAGTGGTATTATGGCTGGATTGTTAATCCAGAGACCCAGATAACATTCTGGGGACCTGGTTTGAATCCCGCCACTGCAGATAGTGGAATGTGAATTCAATAAATATCTGGAATTAAGAATCTAATGATGACCATGAATCAATTGTCAGGAAAAACCCACCTGGTTGACTAATGGTATGTCGGGAAGGAAACTGCCATCCTTACCTGGTCTGGCCTATGTGTGACTCCAGACCCACAGCAATGTGGGTGAGTCTGAACTGCCCTCTGGGCAATTAGGGATGGGCAATAAATGCTGCCTAAAAGTGATGTCCACATCCTGATGATGAATAAAGGAGAAACAGTGGGCCAGTCTTGCATTCTGTCCTCAACCCCTGGAGTACAATTTGGACACAGAAACATCAGATGGGATCCATGACTTGAAGCTTTCAAAACTAGGAAACAGTACATTTTTTTGCTGAGACAGGGCATTACATAATACACAACAGAAATGGGAAGAGAAAGATCAGCCTTAATCTAACTGAATAGGGATAGGCTTTAAGGGCCAAATAGCCTATCCCTAACTCCCTAATTGGGATCACGCATAGGGCCATGTTGAAATTAAGCACTTGGCAAATTCCTTTTTACCTGTATGAGCTTCTGGCAGTCAAGCCTCTAAAAAGGATTTCAATTATTTTTTGGTTCCAACGTCATGTTCAAAGAAACCTTTAATCCTCTGTGTAGAGTAATTTCACACATTGTTAAATGAATTTAAAATGAGAATTCAATGTGTTACTGGAGTCTGTTACTTCACTTTGATGTAATTGAAATAGTGTGTAATTACACCTTGTAGCAGCTATTAGAATCACTCAAAGCCATGAATTACCACTGAAAGAGAAGTGAGTATAATAAGCAATCAGTAGTCATCGTCAATCAAGGGGAGACAGATTCGTGCATGTACTGCTTAAGGCAGCCACTTCATGGGCTGGCTCCTCTTCCCTGGGTACAAGCTGTTGGTGGAGGTGCCATCTCAATGTTCAGTCATAAGGTTGAGGGCTCATCAGAGTGGAGACATATTGGGCTGAATGGCCTCTTTCTGCACCATACCAATTCTGAGTTTCCTGCTCCATCTGTAATCCAGCCAAGAATGCAAGAAACAGGAGCAGACTATATAACACATCAAGTCTGGTCCACCATTCAAGATAACCATGACTGACCAAGAATTTCAACTCCATTTTCCCACATTTCCTGAGAAAGCAAAACTCTAACCACCTCAAGCCTTAAAATATGTTCAAGGATGGAGCATTCTCAATCCCCTGGGGCAGGGAATTCCAAAGATTCACAGCTCTTTGAGTGAAGAAGTTTCTCTTCATTCCAGTCCTAAATGATC
Organism: Ginglymostoma cirratum; assembly: GCA_024137785.1. NCBI lineage: Eukaryota > Metazoa > Chordata > Chondrichthyes > Orectolobiformes > Ginglymostomatidae > Ginglymostoma > Ginglymostoma cirratum. The sequence goes on from JAHRHZ010000283.1 coordinate 70,551,032, forward strand.
AGTCCCTTATTCTGAGGTTGTACCCCTGCTTTCTGAATTCTCTGACTAGCAGAAACAATTTCTCAGCATCTATCCCATCAAATCCCTTCAGAATCTTGTCTACTTCAATGAGATGGCCTCTCATTCTTCTGAACTCCAAGGAATAGAATCCCAACCTACTCAGGCTCTGCTGAGGGAGTACTGCAGCACCTATGGTGATGTCTGTTGGAGGAGACATAAACAAATGTCTACTCAAGGGGTTTGCACCATCTCAAACAGTACGTGATTTCTCCCTTATATCATGTATTTGCTCCTCAACCAATATCTCTCTCCAGACACCACACACTGAAAAGGTCTTCGGCAACCATGGACTGCCATGCCAGTCTGTAGTAATGTTTGGGAAGGTACAATATTGGCTTGCCATTGACACCTGCAGATGGTTGACCGACCAGGGAGTCCCTTCCATTCTCATGCCTGGCACTAGCACACATTGGAGGCATTTACAACTTGATACTTGACCTGTATGTCCTGATGTGCCATCAAGTCCTTTAATGAGACTTGAACCCAGAATTCAGCTCAGGGGAAAGTACACGACCCACTGCACTGCAAAACCCACTGCTCAACTGACATCATTAAAACAGATTATGAAGTCTTTCATCTCGTTGTTGCTTGTGGGAGCATGCTGTGCACAGACAGATTATTATATGTTTCCTGCATAATCACTATAAATAGCCCTGCAAAGGAGTCTCTCATTGACATTTGATGTGAACACGACGGTTGAGGCACTAAGTAATGGAAAACCACTACAAGACCCTCCAGGAAACTCAGGGCCCTCAACTGCTTATATTAATTTTGACTTGCTGCCTGGATGCATAATGTTACCTTGGTAAATTTGAGCTCATCCAAACCTCCACAGCCTGTACAGAACATGCAACAGGCTTCAATTGTTTACAATCTGTAGTAATGACTTGTGAATGCATGGCTGTTAAATTTGTTGATGATGCAAATATAGGAAGAAAAATAAATCGTGAAGAGGACCTAAGGGATATCAATTGGTTAAGTGAGTGGGTAAAGATTTAGCAAATGGAGTATAATGTGGGAAAATGTGAAACCATCCACTTTGGCATGATTAATAAGAAGGCTGCATATTATTTAAACAGAATACTACTGCGCAGAGGGATCTGGGAGTCCCAATACATGAATACTATAACTCTAGTACGAAGGTACAGCAACTTAGCAGGACAGCAAATGGGATGATTCAATAGAAGGGGAATAAAATATAAAAATAGGGAGCTTCCCATACAGCTTTTTGGTGAGACTTCATTTAAGAAAGCACATTATCACATTAGAAGCAGTTGAGAGATTTGATATTGGATGAAGGAGTTTTAGTTATGAAGAAAGCTTGGACAGCTTGGCCAGTGTCCACTGAAGTTTAGAATCATGAGAGGCAATTATGTTAAAATACTGCATCCTGAAGGATCTTGATAGAGCAGATACTGCGCGGATGTTTTCCCTCGTGGAACAGATAACTAGGGAACAGTTTAAAAATAAGGGATCTCATGTTTAAAGCAGAGCTGTGACCTTTTATCTATCAGATCTGTGCAATTCACCTTCCCGAGAGTGCAGTAGAAGCAGCATCATTGAATATTTTTCAGGCAAAGTTCAATAGATTCTTGACTAACAAGGGAATTGAAGGGTGTAGGGGGTAGACAAGAGAGTGAAGTTGAGGTCACCATCAACTATGATTGTATCCCATTGAAGAGCAGGCTCAAGCGGTCTCCTTGTATGATCATGTGTGCAGTTTCACAGTAATTGCTATGTGTGTTTAAAAGGGACAGGTTAATTAGCATGTGCGTGCGCGCGCTCACACACACACACACACACACGCACACAAACAGAAGCGCATTTGGAGCAGTTTATGCCAGAATAGCTGCTTTCCTATAGTTTCGCTGCTCAGCTTGTTTCACCCTCAAAGCTCAGTACCGCCACCAGCAGGAGTTTAGAGGTTTAGCAGACATATTGGAAAAAGAAACAGAAAACATGTAAACCCTTGGCACAGAGATAAAAGGTACTGCAGATGCTGGAGAATCTGAGATAACAAGGCATGGGGCTGGATGAACACAGCAGGCCAAGCAGCATCATAGGAGCAGGAAAACTTGACGTTTCGGGCGTAGACCCTTCATCATAAACCCTTGGCACGTCTGCCAGCATTTGTGAAGAGAGAATGATGTCTCAGTCCCTTATTAAAGCCAATAGGCTCGCTCTCATCCTAGTTGTTCCCCGGCAGGGCCCTCATTTCCACTCCTGCAAGTTCAAGAGAAGCCAACTTGAACTCCTCCACTTCACTTTGTCCCTTTCAGACACTCCGTAAAAACGACCCCTTTCATCAAGATTTTGATCATCTGCCTGAATACCTCCTCAAGTGGTTCAGTGCCAAAGTTTTGTTTCAGGCTGCCTGTGTACCACCATGCAGTTTTATTACTTGCGAGGAAATGTATAAATAGAAGTTTTTTGATGTTGTGGAGCCAGAACAATTCACAGCCAACATTACAATCAGTGCGCAATAATTACAATCACTGTTCAACTGATTAATCCTAAAGGATAAAGTTAAAATTAAATAACGTGAGGGAGCACCACTAAAGAATTCTGAAGTTTTCAGTACATTAAAATCTAAGGTATTTAGAAAATACAGCATACAGTTTAAAGTACTTCAATTAATTTCTCCGCAGCGCAGCAGAAATAGGTAAAGTCACCATAGACCCACTCTCTCATTAGAAAGAGAGATGACTTGTGGTGAGTTTAACCTGAGGGACACCGTGCCTGAGGTAAGATTGAGATGGTTACCTTTGTCGTAACTTCAGCTGTTACAGAAGCTGAATCTATTCTATTAGCATCACCATCCAGCCAACTGAGCTAACTGCAAGGACACGGAACACACTGAGTTGCTCTTACAGAGAGCCAGTACGGGCACAATGGGATGAATAGCCTCCTGTTTGTTGCAGCCATTCAATGTTAACCCGGGATAATTCTGCAAGTAGTGTTTGCGTGAACCCATGACAGGGCTAAAAGTGTCCTGGCACCCTGAGTTATAAAAGCATTGATGAACTGCTAAACCTGAGATGAAACTGCAATTCTTAGACCTAAAATAATCTTTACCTTTTGAGTAAAACTGGATGATCTGTTGTAAATTACAACCGCTGGTCACTGAGAAGCAAGTGGTAAAACTTCTGTTGAAGTGTATAAAACTGGAAGTTCTCAGGCAGCAACTGTTGACATTTTCGGTGAGGTAGTGGTAATGTCACTGGTTTAGGTGATCAAGAACCCCAGCCTAATGTCCTGTGGGACATGGGGTTCAAATTAAATGATGGTGACACTTGAATTCAATAAAAATCTGGAGTTCAAAGCCAGTTTCATTGTGACTATGTAACCATTGCGATTAAAAACACATCTAGTTCACTCATGTCTTTTTGGGAAGGAAATCTGCTGTCCTTACCTGCTCTGGCCTACATGTGACTCCAATATTACTGTTGGCTTTTCTCTTCAATTAGGGATTTGCAATAATCGCAGGCCTAGTGAGCCATACTCACAACTCATGGGAAAACATTGCTAAAAAGGTCAATGACCTTTCACCAGAACTGGCCAATGACCTGAAACTGTTTACAGCTATAGTTGGTGACCAATCGGGCCGAACTTTTCAACTGATTCTCATTTCAGCATCAGCTCTATTTTGCATCAATATTGTTTCAACTGTGATGTGAATTAGTGTGCGCAATGGGATCTTTAATGGGTTTGATCCTGGTTAAACAGCAGTCATTGCCCACCCCTTGTAGCCCTGCTATCACCGCATGTGTGGGACTGGAGTCTCATGAAGGCCAGATTCACACTGTTCACTCTGCTATCTCTCAAACAAAATCATCCAACCATTGAAGGTTCAGGTTGCCTTCATTAATCTTCAACACTTCACCAAGATTTCTCACATCATTTAGCAGAGTGTCCCATGAGGTAATAAAACACATCAGAAATTCAGAGAACATACTACAGATCTTATTTGTCACGGTTTTGCAGTTCAAACAGAGAGGTTCTTTGGGATTTTGGTCGCTCTAAGGGGGCAAAGGGAATCAGCGTCCCGTAGGCACCAGTGGCCGGCTGCGTTGTTGACCGTTCCACTCAACTGGCAGCTTGCCACTGACCTTTGGATCTCAGCAATCCATCAGCATCATCCCGTTACTCAGAGCTCGCTTCCACATGTAATACGTCGAACGCGGCGTCAGGGGGAAGTAGCTGCTGAACTCCCGGAATGTCGGGAAGTTCTTCGAAACGTACCGGCGCTGAAGGAAAAGCTTGGCCTTGGCTTTGGAGGCTGTGCCGGGTAAGGTGCCCACAACAAGCGGGTGTTTGACCGCCTCCCGTGGGGTTGGACAATCCGAAACCCTCACTCCACCAGGACTCAAGGCTCCCTTCTCCGACTCCACCCGTGCCCATCGCACGCCCTCTCTGGATTCGACTGAGACCCCCTCTTTGTGCAGGTCGCTGACCTTCACCTTGGTCCTCCTGGAGGCGGATGAGCTTCTCCACCACAGGAAGGTCAGGGCGGAGATGGCCGGGTACCTCACCCGGAACGTCGACAGGGGGATCTGCCACGTCTGCGCCCGTTTCTTGGCTTCCTCCGGCCTCACCTTGTGCCGGAAGGGGGACCCGGCAGCAGTGTTCCCTCTAGGGCGGAGCGGACCATTTCTGGCTCTGCCGCTCGGCGCCACCCCATCCGCAGTGCCAGGCACCAGGCCGGGTGGGCCAACTTCACGGTGGTGGGCCCCGTGCAGACTGGAATCAGCCAGGGTGCCGCTTGTGTCCAGGTGGCTCATCGCCTCCCTCCTCCAATTGTAATAGCTGGACCTGGAGACCCAGGGGTAACTCTTCTTGAAGCTTTTGTAAGGGGGGCACACGTTGAGGAGAACGCACTCCCTGAGGAAGCGTTTGGCCAGCTGCTTTGAAGGTGACCTCTGGCCGTTGAATGGACCAGGGCTGCTGATACAGGCCACCTCGGAGAGGTCCGTGGTCTCACTCTGCAAGGCGTTGGGCAGTTGAGACTCGCTGTCCTGCCCAAGGCCCATGCTCTGGTCCAACACCTGGCCCTGCGTGGGTTGGTGCCCACCTCCTGGCCTAGCACCCGCCGTCAGCATTTCGTGCTTCCAGGCGTAATAGGTGGAGCGGGAGATTTCGGGGAAGTGGCTTCGGAACTGCTGCAGAGGCAGGAAGTTACCGCCAGCAAACGCTTCCTGCAGGTAGTGCTTGGCTTCGTAGCGAGTGGCCGCTTTCCGCCGACGCTCACGGGACTGCTTCTTCCAGCGGTAGAACGTACTCTTGGTGATGCTGTACTTCTCCCGGAGGACGGAGTAGGAGATATCCGGGTCCGCATTCAGAAGCTCCAGGGTCTTCAGGGGCAGCAGGCTCTCACCCGCCTCTTGGACCCTCAGGTCCTGGGCGGCGATGACTGGCGCGAAATACTGGGGCTTGAAGACGGCCCGAGAGAGAGGCTCACCCGCCCACATGATGTGCAGCGTCTGCAGCTCCGCCCCTGGGGCATGGCTCCGGGGACGAATCAGGCGGTTGAAGTACGGGCGGATCTTCAGGTTGCTCATGGGGTAGATGGAGTAAATGTTGCTCTGCAGGACCGACGCCAGAGCGTAGACGTGCCACATGTTGGCAAAGGTACCCGGGAAGCAGGTCGCCTTGACGTCGGCATCAAAGATGGCCTCCAGGATGTCCAAGGGCAGGTTCATCTTCTCGGCCGATTCCTCAGTGCACAGAGAGTACCTGGCAGCCTGCAGCATCACCTTGGAGTCTATCATGCCCTTCAGGTAGTACTGCTTGTGGAGGACCATCTCCACCATTGTCCTCAGCTGCAGCTCCGTGCTCAGGCTGGTGTCCCCCTTCAGCAGCATGCTGGCCGCCTCAAACAGGTGATTCCCCTCCCCAACACAGGCCAATGGCACCATACCCACTGGGGCATCCTCAGGGTAGAGAGCTCTAGCCTTGGCGTCCAGCTCAGTCTCTGGGGGGTACATTCTCCTGGAGAGCAGGGGCACAGGCAAGCTTGACAGCAACTTTTCCACATCCACAGTCACAGCTCGGAGGAAATCAAACTCTGCGCATTCAGTGGCTTCCTGCAGTCTACAATGTAAGGCTTCTATTAATTCGCTCCTTTGAGGCATTCCTGTGGAAATAAAACAGAATTCTCATTGCAATGCTCAGCAAAATCTCTAGGAGGTGGTAGTGCAGTGGTAATGCCACTCGATTAGCAATCCGGAGGCTCAGACCAGAATGCCGAGGAAGGAAGACAAAAATTACTGCAAAAACTCAACAGGTCTGGCGGCACCTGTGGAGAGAAACGTTTTGGGTGTAGTAAACTGGAACCTAGATGTTAACTCTCTCTCTACAGATGTTGCCAGACCTGCTGAGTTTTTCCAGCAATATTTGTTTTAGTTATTGACCTCCAACATCCTCAGTTCTTTGGGGTTTTGTTTGTGTACAGTGTTCTAAGAACATGGGTTCAAATCCTGCCATAGCAGACGGTGAAATTTGAGTTCAACATTTAGAAAAATAAAAAATCTTGAATTAAAAGGATAGTTTAAATGCAAACATTGTCATTTGTTGTAGAATCAACTCATCCGGTTCAATAACGTCCTTTAAGGAAGGAAATCTGCCATCCTTACCTGGTCTGGCCCATATGTGACCCTAGACCCACAGCGATGTGAGTTGACTGTGAAGTGCAAATGGCAATTCAGAATTGGCAATAAATGCCAGCTAAGCCAGTGATGCCCACATCCCATGAATGAATTTAAAAAAGGCAAAAATTCGAGTTTGATAAACTGTCCTTCAATACATCTGGCCAAGAGAATGGGTCACTGTTTATTGTAATATTCCTGAGCTAACAGCTGGAGTCCTTCCAGTTGAATAATTTGATTTTAAGTGACTCATTCCCTTTCAAAACTCATCACTAGATTTCTCAGTCTGACCCTGAAGTTCATATCTTACTAAGAGTTAGGATTGGATTGCAGTAGGAAAAATCAGTCTCTTGAGCCCACTCTACCATTACATGAGATCATAGCTGACCTGACTGTGGCGTAGCTAACACTCCTATCTATGCTTTTGACTCCCCCTTTCAATTAAGAACCTTCCTACCTCTGTCTTAAAAATATTCAATGATCGCAACTCTACCACTCTCTGAGAAGGAGAACTCCATAAATTCATGTCTCTCTGAAACAAACCATTTCACTTCATTGCTATCTTAATTGGAAGGCATCTTTTGAAAAACTATGTCCCCTAGTTATAGTCTCTCCTACAAGGAAAACCATGCTTTCAGAATCTAGCATGGGCAGCACAGTGGCTCAGTGGTTGGGACAAAAACAAAGTTGCTGGAAAAGCTCAGCAGGTCTGGAGGCATCTGTGAAGGAGAAAACAAGAGTTAACATTTCAGATCCGGTGACTCTTCCTCAGAACTCCTGAGTACAGAGCGTTCAGCATCGGACAGCAGAAGGTTAGGAGGGATGGTGAATACCCAACAGGAGGTGGGGGGTTTGGAGGAGGGGACAGTGGTCAGCGGTTAGCCCTGCTGCCTCACCGCGCCAGGGGCCTGAGTTTGATTCCACCCTTGGGCGACTGTCTGTGTGGAGTTTGCACGTTCTCCCCGTGTCTGTGTGGGATTCCTCCGGGTGCTCCAGTTTCCTCCCACAGTCCAAAGATGTGCAGGCTAGGTGGATTGGCCATGCTAAATTGCCCGTAGTGTTCAGGGATGTGTAGATTAGGTGGGTTATAGGGGAACTGGGTCTCAGTGGGATGCATTGAGGGTCGGTATGGATTTGCTGGGCAGAAGGGCCTGTTTCCACACTGTAGGGGGTTTGACGATTAGTTCCCTCAGGATCGTATATGTTTCAATAAGATCACCTCTCATTCTTCTAAACTCCTTTGAGTATAGGCCCAACTGTTCAACTTTACCTCCCAAGGGAACCCCCTTCATCCCAGGAATCAGTTGAGTGTTTTGCTCTCCACAGATATTGCCAGAACTGCTGAATATCTTCAGCAAACTCTGGTTTTGTAGCTGTCGCGTAAACCTTGTCTTAGATGCAATTATGCCCTTTCTTCAAAGAAGTACCCTAGTATGAAGCAAAGGTTAAACAGGTTGTGACTCAAATGGAGTATAGAAGAATAAGAAACATTTAGGATTCTTAAAGCATTCGGTAGGGTAAATGCTGAGAGGACATTTCTCCTCATGAGAGAGTCTAGGACCAGAGGGTACAATCTCAGAATAAAGAGGTGCCAATTTAAGACTGAGATGAGGAGAAATTTCTTCGCTCACAGAGAGCTGTGGGGGCAGAGTCCTTGTGTATATTTAAGACTGAAACAGATAGATTTTGACCAGTAGGGGAATCAAGTGTAACGGGGAAAGGGTAGGAAAATGGATGTGAGGAATTTCAGATCAGCCATGATCCTACTGGATGGCAGAGCAGCCTCAAGGAACTAAATGGCCTTAACCCTCTTCCTATTTCTTACATAAAATTGTACACAGTGCTCCAGGTATGGCCTGACCAATGCCCAGCGCAACAGTGGCAAAACATCCCTAGTTTTATACTGCAAAATATCCCTAGTTTTATACTCCGTCTCCCTTGCAATAAACAACAATGTTACATTTGCCTTCATAATCACTCATTGTGCCTGCATACTAATTTCTCTTCATTCACATACCAGGACACCCAGATTACTCTGAGATAACAAGGTGCAGAGCTGGACGAACACAGCAGGCCAAGCAGCATCAGAGGAGCAGGAAAGCTGATGTTT
>JAHRHZ010000283.1:70560245-70571006 GCA_024137785.1 Ginglymostoma cirratum
TAGGGGAGACCGTGGTGTATTGGTAATATCACATTACTGGTCATCCAGAGGCCTAGGCTAAAATACTTGGGACATGGATTCAAACATTGTGGGATTTTAGCTCAATTATTAAACCTGGATTTGAAAACTAGTCTCAGTAATGGTGACTATGGAACAGTGAACTGTTGTAACAACCCGCTCGGTTCACTAATGTTCTTGAGGAAAGGAAATCTGCCCTCCTCATCTGGTCTGGCCCATGTGTGACTCTAAACCCAAAACAATGTGTCCATGATTCCATGACACTTAACTGCCCTCTGAAACGTTAAGCAAGCTAATCAGTTCAAAGGCATTTACAGTTGTACAACCTGTGCTGGGCTTGACAAAAGCACCCACATCCCATGATAGAATAAAATTTAAATCATTTGCTGTTCTTCCTGTCAAAATTCAGTTTAGATAAATGTGAGATGCTGCACTTTGGAAAGGCTAATCAGGACAGGACTTATACACTTGATGGTCACGTCCTCAGGAGGTGTTGCTGAACAAAGAGACCTTGGAGCGCAGGTTCATAGTTCCTTGAAAGTGGAGTCACAGGTAGATAGAATAGTGAAGAAAGTGCTTGGTACATCGCAGTTGGACAGGACACTCGTTAGGCCACTTCAGGAATACTGAATACAACTCTGATCCCCCTGCCATAGGAAACATTTTGTGAAACTTGAAAGGGTTCAGAAAAGATTTACAAGGATGTTGCCAGGGTCGGAGGGTTTGAGCTCTCGGGAAAGGCTGAATAGGCTGGGCCTATTTTCCATCGAGTGTCAGAGGCTGAGGGGTGACCTTATAGAAGTTTATAAAATCATGAGCGGCATGGATATGGTAAATACAGGACAGTCCAAAACTAGACGACATGGGTTTAAGGTGAGAGGGGAAAGATTTAAAAGGGATTTAAGGGGCAACTTTATCACAGAGACGGTGGCATGTATTTGGAATGAGCTGCCAGAGGAAATGGTGGAGGCTGACACAATTACAATATTTAAAAGGCACCTGGATGGGGGCATGAATAGGAAGCACTTAGAGGGATATGGTCCAAATGTTAACAAATGGGACTAGATTTATTTAGAATATCTGGTCAACATGAATGAGTTGGGCCGAAGGGTCTGTTTCCATGCTGTATACCTCTATGACTCTTTTAGTGAACAAGTTTAATATCTTCCCAGATTGTACTACATGGGGTGGTATAGTGGCTCAGCAGTTGGCACCACTGCTTCACAGCGCCAGGGACCCAGATTTGATTCCGCCCTTGGGTGACTGTCTGTGTGGAGTTTGCATGTTCTCCCCGTGTCTACGTGGGTTTCCTCCAGGTGCTCCAGCTTCCTCCCAAAGATGTGCAGAGTAGGTGGATTGGCCATGCTAAATTACCCACGGTATCAAGGAATGTACAGGCTAGGGGATTAGCCATGAGAAATGCAGGATTATAGGGATAGGGTGGGTCTGGGTGGGATTGTCTTCAGAGGGTCAGTGTGGACCCAATGGGCTGAATGGCCTGCTTCCACGCTGTAGGAATTCTATGATCTGCCGAGTTTTACCTGCACCCTTAGCCGATCTATATCCCTTTGCAGACTGCTTATGTCCCCTGCACAACTTACTCTTATGTAATTTGTATCTTTAGCAAATTTAGCAACCATGCATTCTAGTTATTGATAGAGATTGGAAGTAGTTAAGACACAGCACCGTTCCCTGTGTGTCTCCACTCGTTACAGCTTGCCAACCAGAACATGCATCATTTATGCTTAATCTCTGCTTCCTGTTAGTTAAGCAATCATCCCTCCATGCTAATATGGTGCCCCCTGCACTGTGAGCCCTTATTTTACGCAGTAACCTTTGATGTAGTACCTTGTCAATTACCTTTTGGAAATCCAAGTCCACCATATGTGCAAGTTTCATTAAAACCATGTCAGTGTTACTTCCTCAAACAACAGGAGTGAATATTCAGTCAAGGATCCCTCTTACAACGTGTTCAATAAAGGCTTCCAACATCTTCCTGATCATCGATGTTAAAGATAACTAGCCTGTAATTTCCTGAAGGAAGAACGATTTTATATACAGTGGAGTGGCAATGACATAAAAGATGCTGTGTGCAAGGGAGGTAGAATGGCAGATGATGAAAGATTTCAAGGAAATTGGATTGGTTCATGGGAGAATAATAGACACATCGTAAAGAGGTGCGCGAATCAGCCATTCAGCCCTTCGTACCTATCCTATCACTCTATACGATCATGATTGATCCTCCAACTTTGTACCCAGTTCTTGCTTTCTCCCCATACCCTTTGAACCCTTTAGCCTTAAGGACTATATTGAACTCCTTTTTGAAAACATTTTGGCCTCAACTGCTTTCTGTGCTGGAGAATTCCATAAGCTCACCCTACTCTGAGTGGAGAAATTTCTCATCTTAGTCCTATCCCATATCTTTAAAGTGGGAGCCCGCCATCAAGAACATCCTTCCTGCCTAGTCTTGTTAGTATTTTATACATTTCTATGAATCATAGAATCCCTACAGTGTGGAAACAGGCCATTCGGCCCATCAGGTTCACACCGACCCTCCGCAGAGCATCCCACTCAGACCCACCGCCCTACCTTACACCTGTAACCCAGCATTTCCCATGGCTAACCCACCTACCCTGCACATCCCTGGACACTTTGTGCAATATTAGCACGGTCAATCCACCCAACCTGCACATCTTTGTAGATAAGTGAGATCTCTTCATTCCTTTAATTCATTGCTCACTAGTCAAGCATGTGGGTCACTCATGGAGACTGACGGAGGAACTAACTATGGGCTTTCTTTTGAGGTTAGTTTGCTCTGAAAATTATATAGTTTATTACATAAAACATCCATCAGCAGCACCATGTTGATTATCATTGTCTTTCTTTAAACGGATTAGCATTTGCAATTAATTCGAAAAAAATGTGGCTGAATTAAGAGCTGAAATGACTACAAAGAAAAAAAAAAGAAAATGAGATTCAAAAATTTCAAAAAGGGCTTCATTCACTCACATTCATCCCATACATCCAGCCTGCCATGTGTGTCGTTAATGTGATGAAAAATTTGCCAACAAGAAAAGCATTTGACAGAGAAACATATTACCTTTCCCAAAGAATTATATCTGTTTAAAACAGAAGTTGTTGGAAAAGCTCAGCAGGTCTGGCAGCATCTGTGGAGAGAAATCAGAGTTAATGTTTCGGGTCTGTTCTGAGGATGGATCACTCAACCCGAAATGTCAACTCTGATTTCTCTCCACAGGTGCTGCCAGACCTGCTGAGCTTTTCCAGCAACTTCTGTTTTTGCTCCTGATTTACAGCATCCGCAGTTCTTTCGGTTTTTATTATATCGGTTTATTTTTCTTACTCGTAAGAGTATTTGAGTAACAGCACTGCAGCTTTTCAGATATCATTCTTATGACTGACTATATCTTCAGAAATCTTTTTTCTTGTTATTAACATTGCTGATTCTTTCGTTAAACTGAGACCCCACTCTGTCAGCTCTGATGATCCCACAGTCCCGTTCTGGATCACTATCTTTTCCAGGCTTTCACACTTCAACTGGAGAATGCCAGCTGATAGATGTTGGGAGAGAAGCAAAAGCTGTGATGATACAGTGTGCTCATTCAAGCTCCTTTTTTATTAACATTCGGCAGTACGGCCAATGTGCATTCCTTGTGAAGCCACTGACAACATATAAAAAAACATATTTGGCAGCTTTCGTTGGAGAGGATGACTCTACAGAGAAGCAAAAGCGTATCCTTTCTGTCCAAGGTTATACCTGAAGGTGGGTTATTTGGGTGAGGTGTTAAGGCATGCAGTAGAGCACTCATGCACAGTACATCATCAATTTCAGCCGCAACAGGGAGAGGGAAAAAATCTTTCTGTACACGTACAGAAATTAAAGCTGCCTGAACGTATAAAACTGCCTGGACTGGATGCTGCAGCTGCTCAGCATATTATCTATTTAACCTCTGCAATTGGAGTGACATACCCAAGCTGGACTAACAATGTGGAAGATTCTCTTCCATTTGGCCCAGGGTTCCTCCGGTATAACTAAAAGATACCCATTATTTAAGCCCTAATCTAATACAAGTCCTGATACCAATACAGGCAGTGGCTTCCACCAGTTTTGACAAAATCTAGTGCCTGGTTACAGGGCAATCACCTAGAAATGGGGCATTTAAAATTTGTAGTTCTGTTCACATACATCCTTTCAGCCCTGAAACAACACGCCAGCAGATTCTGGGCCCTGCTACATTCAAGCAGTGACAGTGCTTCATTCAGCAGATGTCCAGCTGTGATGCCCCTCCAGTCAAATAGCATCAAGAATAGGCTGGGGCTATTTTAGGACCATCGGAGGTGGAGGGGTGACCTTATAGAGCTTTATAAAATCATGAAGGGCATCGGTAGGGTGAATAGCCAAGGTCTTTTCCCCAGGGTAGGGGAATCCAAAACTAGACCGCATAGGTTTAAGATGAGAGAGGAAAGATTTAAAAGGGACCTAAGGGGCAACTTTTTCACGCAGAGGGTGGTGCATATTTGGAAAGAGCTGCCAGAGGAAGTGGTGGAGGCTGGTACAATTACAATATTTAAAAGGCATCTGGATGGGTATATGAATAAAAAGTGTTTAGAGGGCTATGGGCCAAACGCTAATGGGACTAGATTAATTTAGGATAGCTGGTCAGCATGGATAAGTTAGACCAAAGGGTCTGTTTCCATTCACTCTATGACTCAACAGTCCAGATCCCTGCCACTTATGTGCTATCCTCTGTAAACCCAAATTATCATCTCCCCCTAACCGCCTAATGTCAAAAATCACACGACACCAGGTTACAGTCCAACAGGTTTATTTGAAGACACAAGTTTTCAGAGTCTTACGCCTTCTTCAGGAGTCAGAAGGAGCAAGACTCCGAAAGCTTGTGATTTCAAATAAACTTGTTGGACCATAACCTGGTGCCATGTGATTTTTGTCCTTCTCCAGCCCAGTCCAACACCAGCGCTTCCATATCATAACTGCCCAATGCCACTGACTGACCATATCTCAAAAAACAGCAAAATTCCAAAGTGAAAAGTCATCAAGACCAAAATTTGAAAGAGAATGAGACTCACAAGCTTGGTTAAAGGGAGGGGTTTGAAGAGAGGGAACGGCTGGAGAGGCTGAGAGTTTTAGGAAAGGCATTGCAGCGTTGAAGCCCGATCACCCATGCGTGAGGCAATGGAAATGGAGGGTGTGCAAAGAGATCAGAGGGTCCCTGAAGGGTTGTGGGGCCACAGAGGCAAGGCACTAAAGGGAGTAATGGTGAGAATATTGAAATCAAGACCTTGATGGAAGAGCACAGACTTTTAAAAATATGTTTGTTAACGTCTGATCATCTGGAATACCTGCCACCCTCAACTCAGGCACTCCTGTGCTGTGACCCACACAGATCTAGGTGTCTTCAAGGAATCTCTTCCCTGATCTGATCCACGTTCAGATCACTTTCCCCAACTGCTGCTTGTTCAAAACTATCCTTAGACACCAACCACCAATAAGACTGTCTGGGAGCTTCCCAAATTAATCTGCTCTCTCCACCACAGTGGGGTTGGGGGGGGTGGTGTATTGGAGCTTTCTCAGTGGCTCTGTAGTCAGCACTGCTGCCTCACAACACTACGACCCAGGTTCGATCCCAGCCTTTGGGAACTGCGTGGAGTTTGCACATCCTCCCCACGTCTTTATAAGTTTCCTCCTGGTGCTCCAGTTTCCTCCCCCACTCCAATGATGTGCAGGTTAGGTGCTTCAGTCGTGGTAAATGCAGGGTCACAGGGGTTGGGTGGGATCCTCTTTGGGGGGCCGTTGGGAACCCGACGGGCCAAATGGCCTGCTTCCACACTGTAGGGATTCTATACTAGGGGAGTTTTAAACAGTCTCTGGGTTTAATTCCCTGGAGGAGCTGAAGCAAGACACAGGATTCGCGTTTCCATTTTTATTTGCAAGCAGTGAAAAATTTACAAAAATGTGGGAATGTGTTGATACTCATGGGATTAGCTGCACCGTCCCCACAGACTTGTTTCTCTCTCTCTCTCCCCCTCGCCCTTCTTTCGTCTTCTCCCCCAGTCTCAAAGTTCCGGAAACGTTAAAAAGGGTTAAACCAAAAACACAACTGTAACTTGCAGTTAACACTCTGCAATTCGTTAGAATCCCAGAACAAATCAGAATATCGTTTGGCTGGAAACTTCCAGACAGGGAATAGGTCACACAAATAGTGTGCGGTGCATTTGGTTTTAAATATACAGTCGATCTATGCAGTTACTTTTTTCTCCTCCTCCCAAAAAAAACAACGAAGCTGGGAACTGAAAGCAATGCAAACCCACTCCGGGAGAATAAAGAAATACTACAATCGATGAATGAAAAGGATCCTATTCAGTTTCCCAGACACATGCACAGCGCAGGGCCTGATCTGTCTGTCTTAGAAAGACAGCCCTATTCTTAAATTAAAACATTCCAAAGACACAGACACATCTCTTTCGAGATTCCGGAAAACAAGGGAACCGTATATAATGTTTGAAACAAATTCGCAGGCAAGTGTTTACCAAACACTCCACATTTTCCCCTCTTTTGTTCAATAAAAAAATGTTTAAACTCTCCAGACGCATTCCCATCAAACCCAAACACTTTACCATTGTTCATTCTCTGACCGTGGTCTTCAACAAAAAAGCAAGTAAATAATGATGCTCACCTCAGATGAATCAACTCCCAGAACAACTTTAAAGAGGATTCGGTTATTAAAGTCTTGTGCTGGCCCTCTCTGTCTCTTCTGGCTGTTTTTAAGTTTTTTTTTTGACCCCCGTCAGTGCCAAATTGAGACTGAAGTGAAGAGTCCCAAATCTGGAGCTTGCCAGTTTAATGAGGGAATGAGAAAGGGATCAGAGCTGTGTCAAACCCCACCCCCACGAGGATGTAGTCACTCTATTCCCCCCACCCCCCCTTCTGTCCTTGGGATGAAAGGATTCCTCAGTCCGATGATAGGTCAATTCCAATGGTAGGTGATAATGAGGATTGTCACTGATGCACTAGTCAGCCACAGATCCAAGTGCCTTCCACTGGCCCTGTTCCAGAATTATGCAAGGCTTCTTCATTAGCCTGGGGAGGGGGGTTAGAGAGGGGCTGCTGGTACCTGCACCATACCATTCAAGAAAACCATGTCCTTCATGTTGGGATGGAAGCATACCATCTATCAAGTGGTCAGACTGTCAGATCTATCAGTCATTCTGAGTGTCTGTTATATTTGTTCATGGTACACTGCTCGGGCCAGCGTTTATTATCTATCCTGAATAGCCCCTTGATCTGAGTGACTTCATACAATAGAAAAAAGCCCTGCACTGTGGAAACAGGCCATTTGGCCCAACAAGTCCACACTGACTCTCCAAAGAACATCCCACCCAGACTCACTGCACCCCTCCTCCAACCTATCCCGGTAACCCCCATGTCTAATCCACTTATCCTACACATTTGTGAACATTATGGGCAATTTAACATGGCTAGTCCACCAAACCTGCACACCTCTGGACTGTGGGAGGAAATCCACACAGACATGGGGAGAATGTGCAAACTCCACACAGACAGTTACCCGAGGCTGGAGTTGAACCCAGATCCCTGGTGCGGTGAGGCAGCAGTGCCAACCACTGAGCCACTGTACCACCCCTTAGCTGCCTTCCTTTAAGGTTATACCTGCCAGTGAGGGAGTGCAATGAAACAGTCCATCAAACTGACCCCTAGGATAACGGGATTTTCATAGAATCCCTACAGTATGGAAGCAGGCCATTTGGCCCATCAAGTCCATACTGACTCCTCAAAAAGCACTCCACCCATACACACCATGCCCCCATCCTATCCCTGTAACCCTGTATTTCCCACTGTTAATCCAACAAGCCTGTACATCTTTGAACTGTGGGAGGAAACTAACATAGAAGAACGTGTCAACTCTACAAAGACAGTTGCTCGAGGCTGGAATCAAACTGGGATCCCAGTGCTATGAGGTAGCAGTGCTAATCTCTGAGCCACCATGCAGCCCATTAAGCCTGCACAGACCCTCTAAACAGCATCCCTCCCAGTCCTGCTGCCTATCCTATCCCTGTAACCCCACATTTCCCATGGCTAACCCAGGTAGCCTGCACATCCCTGGACAATTTAAGTATGGCCAATCCACCCTACGCTGCGCATCTTTGGACCATGGGAGGAAACCAAATCACTTGGAGGAAATCCACACACACACAGGGAGAATGTGCAAACTCCACACGGACAATTGTCCAAGGCTGGAATCAAACCTGGGTCCCTGGCGTTGTGATGCAGCAGTGCTAACTACTGTGCCACCCTTCTGAGACACAGTGTTACCCTTGATCTGGATTCACATGTAGGCCAGGCCAGGTTAACACAGCAGATTTCCCGCCCTAAAGGACATTAGTGAGCTTGATGAGCGTGGGTTTTAGGACAATCGACAATAATTACATGGCCGCTAATGCATTGTTCAGAGGGCCGGAGGGCCTACTCCTGCTCCTATTTTCGATTAGGTTAGTTTTTCATTCCGGATTGTTATAGAAGTCAAATTTGCATAGTGGGATCAAACACGTGGCTTTGAAATCTGATCTGTCCCGTTCTCCTAGATGCCTGGGTAAGTCACTCAGAGCAGCATGGTAAACCCCACCTGCCCCATCACAGTGACGGGGAGCTGTATTTCAGGTCTGTTAATGCCCACCCATCTGTTTGTATGTGTACTCTGCTGCACACTGTTTCCATTGAAATCTTCACGTGAGCATCTTCCAACCCAACCCAGTGTACAGCTTGCCTGTGACCTTGGCCCTCTGGGGAGTTGGCACAAGAACCATCTTTTACCTATCACAGGTCAGGCTGCAGCCTACTGGACTGACCAGGTGTTAATCCCAAGTGAAAGCACCCTCCAAAATCAGAGCAACACCAGCATCTGAGCTGGTGGCTGCAAGTGTCGCCCAGGTGCTGATATTTCTTGCTCAGCAGTGTGACACTGGTCTCTATTTTCCTCCTAGGGTTCCTGTGGCTGGGCATACAGTTCTCGAGCAGAAAAGCAGGAACAGAGGGCTGATGGATAGGGTAAGCAAAAGGTCCACGGTCATACCGTGTGCATCTTGCCATCTATCCCGAGTAGTAGGATGTGGGTGAGTGGGATCAAAGGACGGCATTCTCAGTGTCTGCGGCAATGCACCATGTTGTGACCTGTGTTGCAGGCAGACCAATGATAGAACCATATCCTCCAAATGGCTCAGGAGATGCAAGGAATCCACTGCTCAACCTCACTGACTCTGCTGTCTTCTAGTGTGTACCCCCTTACACTGCAGAGAGAGACTGAGTGGGGAATGTCAGTGAGCGTGTATGATTAACTACAGTTGGGTGTGAAGTTGTTATCGCTGGAATGTGTGTCCTGAGTCCAAAGTGTCAGGGAATACTGACAGCTGAATGATGAGGGGTGTAGGGCACGGACCAGCTTGGTGGATGCAAAGAGATATCCTTTAAAGATTTATTCACTGACCTTGATCATCCACGTGAGTTCATTGAGCTATTTCCAGCTCTGTTGCCTGGTCTTTGGTGCTAGCTCCTTCATTGACCTCCCAGACCGCCTGCTCCCATTTGCTTTGGAAAGAGTTACGTGATGATGGCCCACTACATAAATATGCCCATTCTCATCCATACCTCCTTCATGACTATGCTGACTCTGTCCTCAGATACAGAAGCATTCCAAATTCAAATGCAATGAGATCCAGAAAATGCTGGCTTGGGCTGACAAGTGGCAAGTAATGTTCATGCCACACAAATGCCAGGCAAAATTATCTCCACTAAGAGCCAATCAAACCACCACTGCTTGATGTTCAATGGCATTACCATTCCTGAACCTCCCACTATTAACGTCCCAGGGTTACAATTGACCAGAAATTCAACTGGACTCACCACATAAGTACAAAGGCAACGGGAGCAGGTCGGAGGCTAGGAATACTGCAGCGAGTAAATCACTTCCTGACTCTCCAAAGCCTGTCCATCATCTACAAGGCACGAGTCAGGAGTGTGATGGAATACTCCCCACTTGCCTGGATGGGTGCAGCCCCAACAACACTCAAGAAGCTTGACATCATCAAGGACAAAGCAGTCCACTTGATTGGCATCACATCTACAAACATTCACTCCCTCCACCACCGACGCTTAGTAGCAGCCGTGTATACTAGCAACAAGGTACACTGCAGAAATTCACCAAAGATTCTTAGAGAGCACATTGCAAACCCATAACCACTTCCATTTCGAAGGTCAAGGGCAGCAGATGCATGGGAACACCACCACCATCTTCTCAAGGGATGGGGAATAAATCCTGGCCAGCTAGAAATGCCCACGTGCCACAAGTAAATTAAATGAAGTGAGCTATTTCTGTCTATACACACTCTAGGTAGAATATTATCATCGTTATACACTTGCAGATGAGTTCTTACTGTCCATGTACATCTCTAGGTGGGATATTACTATCAATATACACTGCCAAGTGAGTTGTTACTCTCCATATACTCCTGCAGTTGAACTGCATCTGTCTCTGTCACTTGCAACAAGTTGTTACTACCCATATACATCTTGAAGTGGCTGTCCATGTACACTTCCAGGTGAGCTGTTACTGCCCGTATATATCTCCAACCTGGATAGTGCTATCCATGTACACTTCCAGGTGAGCTGTTACTGCCCGTATACATCTCCAACCT
>JAHRHZ010000283.1:70571016-70587690 GCA_024137785.1 Ginglymostoma cirratum
CGTACACTTCCAGGTGAGCTGTTACTGCCCATATACATCTCCAGGTGAGCAAAGTCTCTGCTGCAGTCAGTGATGGACGAGGAAAATAACACCTTCGACGTCTTCAATAAGAGGCCTCCAGGCCTGTACCATTCAGTAAGAATCTGTCTCCACTGTACAGGTGTTCATGTTTCCGATTAATTTTGTGGTTTATGCCTCAAAGAAATGTAGAAGTAACACCAGTTTCTGTATCCAGGCATGTGTTTTATTTAAAGTGCTCAGGTTGATGCTACATCCCACAAGCACCTTGGTATTAAACTCTAAAATCCATCAATTCCACTGTATGGATGGATCTCCCATTAAGGAAAGGAAAGATGCAGTAGTTGGTAAATTTAAACCACTCTCTGTCTCATCACCAATTATCACTTTTTATGTACCGGAAATATTTTTATTTGTTCAGGGGATCTGTCTTCACCAGCATTTTTTGCCCATCTCTAATTGGCCTGGAGAAGGTGTTAGTGAGTAGCCTGCCACTTATAAGCTTCAACCTGGATGTTGTCCAGGTCTTGTTGCATGTGGTCAGAGATTCCCGCAAAATCCGAGGAGTGACGATTGGTGTTGAACATTGTGCAATTATCAGTGAACAGTCCCACTCCTGACCTTATGATGGAGAGAAGGCCCATAGCAGAAATCTGTGCCCTAAGAAGACCATAGCCTCAAAGCCAGTAATGACTATTTCCTGTTGAACGCCAGAAACCTAAAAGAAGTCTGAGTGTCAGGAACCAAATTTTAGCATAGGATCTCAGCACAGTTTGGACACAACTCAATCAAGACACATATTCAGACCTTGATAGCAAGAACTGCAGATGCTGGAGTCAGAAATGACAAAATGTGGAGCTGGAGGAACACAACAGGCCAGGTAGCATCAGAGGAGCAGGAAAGCTGATGCTTCGGGTTGGGACCCTTCTTCAGAAATGGCCCATGGATTTTAAAGCAAGATGTGCATTTGAGAGAAAGCATCCTGGTCAACATTCATCCCTCAACCCACACTTCAAAAACAAATTATCTAGTCATGTGTTGCTTTGTTGTTTATGAGAGCTAATTATATGCAACTTCCTATATTGGAAACATGAGTGCACAATTCATGTGCTCTGAAGCACTTTGAGAATTTCTGAGGTTGCGAAAGGAGTATATAAATGCAAGCCTTCCTTTCGAATGACCAATGGATCTATCATGCACAAGACACTTCTATGTTCTAATTTTGTGAGTTTCCTCACTAGATTACTGAACAGAAGACCACTTCATCAATAGCAATGTTTATACTTCATCTGAGACTCTTGCAATTCTGATTGGTCTTGCCTATCCTGTTTAATTTCTCCTGTTGCTTCTTTCTCCTTCCCGACTCCATCAAGCCTCCTTGTAAATGCATCCGTTTCTTTAATTTGTTCATAGGATGTGGGCCATCACTGGCTATGGTAGTATTCGTTGTCCTTATGGAAGTTGATGGTAAGCTGCCTTCTCAAGCTGTTGTAATTCCTTGGTGTGTCGGGACACCACCTATGGTATTAGGAGTTCCAGGATTTTGACCCAGTGATAGTAAAGGAACGGCAATATATTTCCATTCACCATCTCACCTATCTTTCCTCATCCCCACCCTTCCTCTCTCTATTTATTTCCCAGCTCCCTTCCCCTCCCCACTTCTGAAGAAAGGTCCTGACCCAAAATGTCAACTTTCCTGTTCCTCTGATGCTGCCTGGCCTGCTGTGTTCCCCCAGCTCCTAACTGTTGTCTCAATATTATGTGCGGCTTGGAAGGGAACATGCTAGTGGTGGTGTTCCCATGTATCAGTTACCCCTGTTCATATAGGTGGCAGAGATCATGGATTTGGAAGTTGCTGTCAAATGAGTCTTGCTGCAGTGCACCTTGCAGATGATATACATTGCTGCTGCCGTGTCAGTGGTAAACAGAATAATTAGTGAAGATGGTGAATGGAGTGAATATTTAAAGATGTGGTGCCAATGAAGCAACTCCTTTGATAGTTTCAAGCATCTTGAGTGTTGTTTGACCTCCACCTACCCAGGCAAGTGGAGAGTATTCCATCACATTCCTCGCTTCGCTCTTGCAAACAGTGAACAGGTATTAGGAAACAGCTAGTGAAAATTGCCGCATCATTGACTTGAGCACAATCATCTGCTTCAATCCAAATGAATTACCAACTGGTGCCAGAAGGGAAACTGGACAGGGTGCTCTTCAACCTTGGTCACTCTGGGCTAAGTTACAACTTATTACCATGGACACCCATCACTTTCAGTTTGCAGGTAACTCCTGTGTGATGGCTCCCTCCTCACAGAACATACAAAGGACCCTTGGTTTTTTTCAACAACTTGTATATGATGCTTGGTCTGCCCCCAAAACAACACCAAGCCAAACAACCTTTCCCTACCGGTTGAGAGTCTGAGTGCACTATGGCAGCTCTGCCTTCTTCGTGGTGTAATAACATGTCTTTGATAACAGTGACCTCTATCGTGTTGACCACTCTCCTGTACTGCAGCAAATCCTGAGCCATTAACCAACATCACAGCAAGACCTTTGAGAACATCCACCAACAATGCCTACATCAACTGCCAACTCAAGCGTCCTCCATGAAGCTTTGTCTACCAGCATCAAAGCCCTGTTCCTGAAAAACCAACTTTGATTAATGGACCATTGCATCTGGATGCCCAAAAAACCATCTCCCCTCAGCAGGTTCTCTTCTCCTGGCTCTCTGTTGGGCAGTGTTCAAAGAATGACCAAAGGAATAGGTATAGGGATACATTCAAGGTCATTCTAAAGCACAAGTGTTCCAAAGGTTCATGGCATCTAAGACAGAAACAAGAAATTGTCTCTATGACCCACGACTTTTAATCAGTAACCTCTTGTTCTCTCCACTTCTACCATGTCAAGACCCATTGTTGTCTTACATGCATCAATCAAATCACCTCATCCTTCTAAATTCCTTCAAATATGAGCTTAGCCTGTTCAACATTTCCTCATAAGAAAACCAGGAATTAGTCAGGTAAACCTTCTCTAAACTGACTCCAATACATTTGTCCCCTTTCTTAACTAAGGTGACCAATACTGTACACTGTACTCCAGATTCAGTCTCAGCAGTACCCTATAGGAATGACGAATAACCTCCTCATTTATGTATTCAATTCTGCCTACTGAGGGATAGTAGGTGATTGCCCATGTAAAAGCAAACACAATACAGATATACTCCTGTGTAAAGTTTTATTTTGTGTGTCTCAGCTAATGAGAGTCTCCTACACTATTTTTCCCTCTCTCACTGACAGTGAATGCTTGTGTGGTTGAGCTCGGTGTGAGGTGGAGATGAAAGCAAATTATTGCATGCCCTGCAGCCAAAGCACAGATTTAAGAGACTTGAGAAGGCCTAGCTGGTTGTGGTGGACCCTTTCTGACTTTTTCTCTCTCTGCTTTCTACATCATCTGCAAAAACACGTTCTGTTTTTCTTTCTTCCCAGCTCCTCCCCGATGGCATTGACTGTTTGTCCAGTTTCAATTTATTGGGTCCAGCCCTCATGGTTATTCTTCATTTTGTGAACCTTGGCATTGTATGTTAGCAGGCTATTTGGCCACTGGAAGCATCACAGGCAAACCCACTATCTACACTATGGGCAATTTTACAGCAGGTGCCAGTGAGTAACAATCAAATGTGGGATGTCTGACGATTTCCAGCCCGGATAATATAAGGAAAGCATCATTCCTTTCAACAGTTTGTACTGTGCTGTACTGATGTCAGTATCCTTTCTGTTTTAATAAAATCCCATCGAAATTTTCATCTAACTTGCATTGAAACCTTAGTCTGATGGTGATCATTTGAAGTTAGTTTGGAGAAAGCTAGAGCTGCCTTCACTGTTACTGTGACATCCATAAATTGAATAGTAACCAACCTATTGTAAAGCAATGCAAAGTTAGCCCTGTAGAATGTAGCTTTGGAACCAGTTGCAACATTCTTTAGCAGATTAGTGGTAGTATCAGGAAGACCATTAGAAATGTGCATAACAAAGACAGGTTTTTTTTGTTTGACCTTGTGCAACTGTGCACACTTCAGAAAAAGTGTCCAGCCAGAGGGTGCAGAGGAGGTCTGTTCGTTCCTGAGATGTGGGCATCACTGGTGAGACCAGCATTTATTGCCTGTTCCTATTTGCCCTCAGGAAAGTGGTAGCGAGCTGCCATCTCAAGTAGAAGTCAAACAATTTGTGTAGAGCAAACTCCCACAAAACGCAACAAAGCAAGTAGTCCGCTTTTGAGACTTTTTTAATTCATTCTTTTTTTTATTCATGATCGTCTTTGGCCAGACTAGTATTTATCGCCCATCACTAATTGCCCAGTTGGGCCGTTAAGAGTCAACCCCATTGCTAGAACACTATATTCTGCATTAACACTATATTCTGCATTAACACTATATTCTGCATTCTGTTCCATTACATGTACTTATGTAATGTATGTTTTGTCTGTTTTGCATGAAAAACAATAGTTTTCACTATATCTCAGTACGTGACAATGATAAATCAAATCAAGTTAATTCGCTGTGGGTCTGGAGTCACACTTAGGCCAGACCAGGTAAGGATTAAGACGCCCTTCTCCGAAAGACATTAGTGACATTGATTAAGGGATATATACAGGTCGAGTTGGGGAGAATACTTCACTGCTCTTTATCAAATTGGGGCATTTTGCATGCAGCTGAGTGTGCAGGCAGGACATAAGTTTAACATCACATCTGAAAACCAGCACATCCAACACTGTAGTACTCCCATAGTGTAGTGCCGGACTGTCAGTTGAGACTTTTGTGCTCAAGTATTGGAATGGGACTTG
Source organism: Ginglymostoma cirratum (assembly GCA_024137785.1). Taxonomy (NCBI): domain Eukaryota; kingdom Metazoa; phylum Chordata; class Chondrichthyes; order Orectolobiformes; family Ginglymostomatidae; genus Ginglymostoma; species Ginglymostoma cirratum. The sequence continues at coordinate 70,575,871 of JAHRHZ010000283.1, forward strand.
TACCCAGAATCTTGAGGCTGAGCTTAGAGCACAACCCAGAGATAGGGCTGGCTGAGACCAGGAAAATCGCTGGGTAGGTAATCTGCTTCTGGGAACATCAAGCTGGGAAGGGGAAAGGGCATTTATTAGGTATGGTGATGGTGAACCCAAACACCTTAGCCTTCTCACCTCCTGTGGAATTAAGTTCTGAGTGGGAAGCCCCATGGTCACATTTCCTACCACACTTTCAATTGAAGTCCATAATTGTCCAAGTAAGAGCCTTGGGCAGCCACCACTTGGATTCCCCAAATGCAGATAAGCCTGTTGTCATGCGATACTCCCAATAACCACTAATCTGTGGACAGCCTGTCAGCTCGGAGCTGGGGGTTCTGTAAGGCGAGTGTAAGGGATCTCTTGGACATCAGGGATGGGGCTGCCCCTGGAAGGCAACCCCCTTCGCTTCCTTCCGAACCCTCTGTCGCCCCTTCCCATGACCTCAAACCTGAGAAGCCCCTCTTCTTCGCCCCAACTCCCACATCATCATTTACCTTTGATCTGCATCATCTGTGATCCTGGGAATCTGGCGGTTACCCTTCCCCTCCTCCATGGCTTTGGTGAACACAAATGCTGCTGGTCCCAGCAGCTCTCTCAGTGACCAGGGCTTGAGTGCCCAGTGACTTAATTCCACAGGAAGGGTCCCAAGTGTCCTGACCACTGTCTAATTCGAGTGAAGTTCCACAAACCTTCCCTGGAAGAGGTCTCTCACCAGATCTCCAGCAGCTGACAAGATTCTAACACCTCAACAAGATTCCACCCAGAAATATTTACAGCACCATTCAGCCTATCAGTTCTGTGCTGTCCAGGCAAATCCTACTATCACTTTAGACATGTAGCCTATAGCATCTGTGCGCATTTCCAAGTGTTTATTTAGATGGAATTCTGCAGATCTCTGCTTCTGCCATCCTCTTGTGCAGTAATTTCCACCACCCTCTTGTTGAAAAATCAATACCTCAGCTCTCTTCTCATCTTTCTGCCAATGACTTTCAATTCATGCACCCTGGTTATTAACACTCTCTTACAGGAAATAGGTACTTCAAATCATTCTATTAAGACCCCTCATAATTAGGATCACCTCATTTGAAGATTCAAATGCAAAGTCCTGTGGAGGTCGGAAATTTGAAATAAAGATAGTGGGTTTAAAAAATATCAACAGGTCTGATAGCATCTGTGCAGACAGAAAGGAACAGAGTTAACATTTCAGATTGCTGACCTTTCAGCTCTGATGAACAATATATTATTGCATCCTATGCCCCATCATGGAATACATTGTGGGAAAGAGTGAGGTCATGCACTTTTAGTAGGAAGCACTATTTTGGTAGGAAGGCATGGACTATTTTCAAAATGGGGAGAAAATTCAGAAATCTGAAGTCAGCATCAATGTTAGGAAGATGTTTCCATTGGTAGGAGAGACGAGGACCCGAGGGCACAGCCTTAGAGTAAAGGGAAGACCTATTAGAATGAAGATAAGGAGAAACTTCTTCAGCCAGAGAGTGGTGAATCTATGGAATTTATTGCCACAAAAAGGTGTGGAGGCCAGGTCATTGAGTATATTTAAGACAGAGATAGATAGGTTCTTGATTGTCAAGGGGATCAAGAATTATGGGGAGAAAGCAAGAGAATGGGGTTGAGCAACTTATCAGCCATGATTGAATGGTGAAGCAAACTTGATGGGCCAAAAGACCAAATTTCTGCTCCTATGCCTTATCTTCCTCCAAGCCTTTTAAGAAAAAAAATCTCTTTTGTGTCTCCCATTGCCTTTCGAAAATATTATTGCTTCTGATTCCACCACTATTGCCTGAGGGCATTGAGGTGGGAGGAAGAAATTGCTCCCTCTCATGAAAAAATTGAGAATGAGAGTCCACAGGCTTAAAGTAATTGGCAAAAGAAGCAAAAGCTTCATCAGCAAAAATCTTTGCACCCAGTGAGTGGTTAGGTTCTGGAAGCATTGCCCAAGAGTGTGCTGGAGGCAGTATCCATTGAGGCATCCAAAAGGGAATTAAATTTATTTGAAATGAAGAATATGGGGCATTCAGGGAGAATGTAGGAGTATGAAACTAAATCAAAATACTCATTTGGAGCTCCAGTGCAGATACAATGAGCCGACTGGCTTCCAACTGCATTATCAGAATCCTATGATTCTTTGATCAAAAACATAACTGTGATTCTGTGCGACAATGTCTTGATGGTATTTTGAGAGAACTTGCCAGGAGCAGCATCAGTCATATCAAAAACTGAGGCATCAACCTGATGAAGCTGCAGGTACTGGATGAGTAGTACAGGCTACTCGTGTGCCAAACAGCATAAACAGCAAACATAAGACAGGGCTAGATCCATAGAGCTGCCACATCCAGCCATGAATGGCAGTGGACAATTAAACAGATTTAGATTAGATTCAGATTTATTGTGATGTATAACATAAAATACAGTGAAAAGTGCAAAGTGTCACCATGCTCCGGCAACATCTTGAATCAATGAATAAATTGCAAGATATAACTGCATTAGCATTCTCTCTTCTTCTTGTTCCTGGTCTTTGTAATGGTAGATGCTGCTGCTGGTCATTGAGTGCTGGGGTCCACCGCAGTCCCCTCCACTGACGATGCTGCTCCATCAGGTGCCTAGGCCTGGAGACTTAGGATAACCTGCGGGTCTGGGCCAGGGGAGCCAGCCCGGAACCTGATCCTCCGCTCACTGGGAGACCCCTGGCCGGGGTGGAGCCGCGTCCACCTCGTCCTGCCTTTACTGCCACCGGACACGTCCTCCTTCAAACTTCAATCTGCCTCTGGAGCCATCGTCCTCCAGACCTGCGCTGAACACACGGCCATCTTGAATACAGCTCATTGGAAGAGGAGGATCCACAAAGATCCCTAACCATAATGGTGGAAGAACCCAACATGTCAGTCCAAAAGATAAAGCTGAGGCATTCACAACAATCTTCAGCCACAACTCCCACATAGATAATGCGTATTGACCTCCTCAGAGATACCCCGCATCATAGATGTCAGTCTTCAGCAAACTCAATTCACTCCAAACGGTATCAAAAAATGGCCGAAGACAATGGATACAGTTGAAGATAAAGATTCCTGACAACAGATCAGCAATAGTATTCAGGACATGTACTCCACAACGTACCACAGCTCTAACCATGCTCTTCCTGTACAGCTACACTAGCATTTACCCAACAATGTGGAAAATTGTCTTGGTAAATCCTGTACACAATAAGCAGCACCTGTTTAGAAGTAACCAGCTCACTGTTTGGGTTCCACCCAGGATACATTGACCATGTTGGTTCAATAATAGATAAAAGAGCTGAAATCCAGAGACTGTAGAACAAAGGGGCATAGTCTGAGAATTTGGGTCAGATTGTTCAGGTGAGATGTTAGGAACCACTTCTACACATGAAGAGCAGTTGATGTTTGGAACTCTCTTCTACAATAACAGCGGATGCAGGATCGGTTGAAGATACTAAATCTGAAATAGAAAGATTTTTTGTTAAGCCAAAATATTAAGGTTTTGGGCCAAAAGCGGGTATATGGAGTTAATTCACAGATCAGACATGATCTCATTGGATGGTGGGACGGGCTCGAATGGTTGAATAGCTCCTCCTGTTCCTATGTTCCTAGCTAAGGTGGCAATGATTGTCCTTGAAATGAAGGCTACATTTGACCAAGTGTGGCATCAAGGAGCTCTCACAAACCTGGAATCAATGGGAATGGGGGAAAACTCTCTGCTGTTTAGGGCAATACCTGGCACAAATGTAGATGGTTTTGGTTGTAGAAGGCCATTCATCTCAGTTCCAGGACATCTCTACAGGAATCCCTTAAGGCAGTGCCCTAGATCCAACCATCTGCAGCTGCCACCCACCATCATGAGATCAGAAGTGGTGATGTCCACTCATGATTGCGCAAAGTTCAGCATCATTCACAAGTACTCAGATACTTCTCAAGGGCAACTAAGGATGGGCAATAAATATCAGCCCAGCCAGCGATGCTTACATAAAAGAAGAGTGCTTCAATTTATTTTGGCTGATTATCTTACAGTTATGCCATCGCCTCTCACCAACTCATCCAACAATGCAATAGCTTTGTGATTTATTTGAAGCAAATGCCATCATAATTTTAATAAACTCGTGGCCAACCTCCAGTTAACCATCAACGCTTTACCAAGAAAAGTTCCAATTTCTCTGGTCTTTCCTCATAACTGCTGTGATCTGGAATGCACCAAGTGAAAGGGCAAATTTGATAATAACTTTCAAAAGAGGACTGAATAAATTTCTGAAGAGGAAATTTATGGATAATGGGGAACATGAGTGCAATTGGATTGTTTTACCACAAGGACAATGGGCCAAATGCCCTCAATCTGTACAACATAATTCTATGATTAAAAACTTAAAAACTGGCGCTGTAAATCAGGAACAAAAACAGAAGTTGCTGGAAAGGCTCAGCAGGTCTGGCAGCATCTGTAAAGAAAAAAAATCAGAGTTACCATTTCGGGTTCGGACCTGCTGAGCTATTCCAGCAACTTCTATAATTTGACAATTGTATGATGAAAGCTACTGCCATGTTCTGACATCATCTCCTCTGTACATTCACTATCTTTCCATAAGTCGGGCACCCATTTCCAGCTTAACTAATGATTGGTATGTGTTTAGTATTACTCTCATTATCAGTCCTGAGGCACTTGGTACTAGACATAGAGTCATAGAGTAGTATGGCAGGGAAACAAGTCCTTTGGTCCAACTTGTCCATACCAACCAGGTACGCTAAATAAATCTAGTCCCATTTGCCGGTATTTGGCCCATATTCCTCTAAATCTTTTCTATTCATGTACCCATCTAGATTCCTTTTATGTTGTAATTGCACCAGCCTCCACCATTTCCTCTAGCAGCTCATTCCACAGACACAACCCTCTGCCTGAAAATGTTGCCCCTTAGGTCCCTTTTAAATCTTTCCCTATCACCTTAAACCTATGCCCTCTTGTTTTGGACTCTCCTAGCCTAGGGAAAAAACCTTGGCTATTCACCATATCCATGCCCCTCATGATTTTATAAACCTCTATAAGGTCATCCCTCAGCCTCTGGTGCTCCAGGGAAAACAGCCCCAGTCTATTCAGCCTCCTCCTATAGCTCAAACTCTCCAAACTGGCTAACATCCTTGTAAATCTTTTTTGCACCCTTTCAAGTTTAACATCTTTTCTAAAGCAGGGAGACCAGAATCGAACACAACATTCCAAAAGTGGCCGAACCATCTACAAACTGTTTATGGCATCAAGTGCCCATTCCCCATTTTTTTTTAAACGGCTTTATTTTTAGCTGATCTATTAAGTAAATCTTTTGGCTGAAAATTGGGGCTTGACTCTGAACATACACTTTGGAGATTCCAAAGAACAGAGTTAAAAAGAAGCAATGATTTTTATATGGACCTTGTCCTGGACGCAGGGTCACCGCATAGACAGTGCATTAAACTAAGTGTAAAAACAGCGCACCATTGGGCTGTTAGTTCCCCAACTTTGCATTTGTTTGCTCTAAGTGCAGCTGAAGAAGGGAGATTGCTTCAGCGTCTTAACTTGATATTGAGTATATGGTCATCAATCATCCCTGGAGTGAGGGGAGGACAAAACATGCTCGAGGGGCTCTGTGGCTTTCATCCTAAGTTTGAAAAGAACTTAAAAATGACTGTCAGCTATCTAAATGTTACTTAGAACTAGTTTTGATTTTAAAAGAAAATCTTGAGTGCATTTCGACTTACTTTTTGTTGGTATTGTTCACATTTGCACACATACACACACACAATCACACATTCCCCATTAATCCTTGAATAAAAACTGTTTGGATTTTGTCAGGAATTTGGGCAATTCAGCCCTTATCAAGGTTTACACCTTGGCCCACAGTCTTCTCAATGCAGAGTCAAGATCAAAGATTTCCTGTCCTTGCATTGTCACCTAGGCATTAAATACACCGCCCCCTTCCTCATCCCTCCCCTCCTCCATCTGCAGTACACAAGACTTGGACACAAGGAGATCATTTCTGCTGTGAGAGGAGGATGGGTTGTAAAAGATGCAGATTGCTGGCAGGTTGGACCGGCTCCGGGAGTCTGGCTCATGGAGTGCTTCAAAGAGTAGAGGCAGGAGTTTAGAATGGAGAAAAGATCCCGGCCCCAGAGTGTTGATATGCAGCTTTGTTCATGATCTTGGCAGTGTGAGGCCTCCCTGGACAAACAGGCAGCTATTATACACTTGATGGATTTTCACAGCAGGAGTTTGCTTTTTACTTGCGCAAAAATGTTCCTTTTGTCTCTCGTTACAATAGCCACTGCATCCTCCAGAAATAAAATAAGCAAAAATGTATCATTCATAGGCCCCCAACTGCTGCAGGGTGGGGTCAGGTTAGTGCCAGGGAAGGGGAATTAAGGGGGAAACTGGAATGAAGGAGGTGGGGTGGGGTGGGGGGGGGTGTGTGGATATTTTGAGGGGAAAGGAGAAAGGTGAAGCTTAAAAAGAGTGAAGAAGGTTGAGCCTTGCCTGTTGTGTCACCATTTGAGGTGACACTTTGTACGTAGTTTAATTCACAAGTCTCACACAATATTGCAGTAATATCTTCACTATAATAGTTCTATAAAATGAAACAAAGAACTGTGGATGCTGAAGATCTGAAACAAAAACACAGATTGCTGGGGAAAGTGCTTCAGCGTGAAGAAAGATCAGTGGACATGGAATGTTAACTCTGCTTTCTCTCTGCAGATACTGCCAGACCTGCTGCTTTTCTCCAGCAATTTCTGTTTTTGTATAAAATTTCCATCCTTCCCTGGGCTCTTTTCACCTCTATCGGTATAATCCTCCTCCAAACACTCGTAGATCTCTGCCAGTTCTGGCGTCCTGATTTTAATCAGTCACCTGTCTGGGTTCTAAGCTCGGGACTTCCCTCTCTAACCATCTCTACCTCTCTCGCCTCCATGGCCAGCTTTTGTTCATCTGTCCTAATATCGTTTCATGTGGCTCCATGTTGAATGGCTTTTGCTTGTGTTCCTGTCAGCTCTACGTAAATGCAAGTTGTTGCTGTAATTAAAAGTCATGCCACAGCTTCTGATTCTCATGTCCTTGGGCCTGCAGTATTGCCAAAGTAACCTTGGCATACAGCATTTTCCAGGCCTTAGTGAATCTGTGAGATCACCTGCCATCAACCACAAACACTCGCACATAAGGAGACCTCATACAGCAAGAAAATAGATCCTGTCTCAGTAACTCAAAAATCTTTTCTTGCCACCGTCCAGCTGTCCCTGTTTATTCATTCCTTCTACAGGTGGTCTCTAACTGGATAGAATGGTTCTGAATGTTTCTATGGCTCAGTTGGTAACATACCTACCTCTCAAGTAGCAAATTATGGCTATATTCCTACTCTAAAGACTTGAGGACAAAACGTAGACTGATACAGCACAGACAGAAAGATAGTAAGAACTGCTGATGCTGATTGATACAGCACAGAGTGCTGCACTGTTGAAAATTATGCTTTTATCGGTTATCTGTTAAAATAAGGCCACATCTGCCATCTCTGGTAAACATAAAAGATTCTATTGCACTATTGTGTTGAATTGGTTAGCATCATTAAAACAGCTTACTCAGCAAAATATTATTACTGCTTGCCAGTTCTTTGTACAACGTGCAAATTGACAATTACATTTCCTATCGGTTAGTGATTGCACTATCATTGGGACACTGAGGTCATCAGAGGCACCAAAGACACCACTTCCCAGTCTCCTTCACTCAAACTCACAATCCTCTCTTTCCTCAACTCATACAAACACATTATTCAGGTCTACTGATCTCCATTCCCACCCCTTCAGGCTCTGCATCCCATCTCTTTATCCTTCCTGATTCCCAAGCCCACTTCTCCCTGAGCAATTCTCTCTCTACTAATGCTATTCCCAACTCTCCCCAAACCACTTCACTCTTCACCGTCTCTCTGATCCACCATTCACCACTTTCCCCAAATCTTATTTTGCAGTCTGACTCTCCCACAACATATTCTGACTGCTGTTTTCATATTCTCCTTAATCCATTCTGAACTGTATCTCATTCTACCCTTCCACTTTCCCTAATCCATCCCTTCTGAATCCTGATCCAGTTCCTCATTCTCAGAGGCAGTACCTGCAAAGGTTCACCGCTGGGTCAGATAGCAGTCGGTTTCTTTCTCCACTGATTCACTTCCCATCATGTGGACACTGCCTTTGTCTCCCTTCCTCCTTTTTTTAAAGTGCTGTTGTTTCGATGTTTTTTCCCCAAAGTTTCAAAACACTGCAACAGCTTATAACACAGTAATTACTGCTCCTAGAATTCAAGGAAATCAGATCCAACACCGAAAATAGTCAAAAAAGGAGCAGCTCTTATAGCCGCATATTTTTTCTCATTCTCCATCTTGGATTGTCAAGTTGCTGGAGGCCATCCTGAGTGACAAGATTTACATGCATCCGGAAAGGCAAAACCTGATTTGGGATAGTCAACATGGCTTTGTGTGTGGGAATTGTGTCTCACCAACTTGATTGAGTTTTTTGAAGAAGTAACAAAGAAGATTGATGGGGGCAGAGCCATGAATGTGATCTATATGGACTTCAGTAAGATGTTTAACAAGGTTCCTCATGGTATACTGGTTAGTAAGGTTAGATCACATGGAATGCAGGGAGAACTAGCCATTTGGAAACAAAATGAATTGAAAGGTAGAAGACAGAGGGTGGGATAGTGATAGAGGGCTTTTCAGACTGGAAGCCTGTGACTAGCAGTATGCCATAAGAATTGGTGCTGGGTCTACTGCTTTTTTGTCATTTATATAAATGATTTGGATGTAAACATAGGGAGTATGGTTAGTGAGGCTGCAGTTGACACTAAAATTGGAAATGTAGTGGACAGCGAAGAATGTTACCTCAGAATACAACGGGATCTTGATCAGATGGGCCAATGAGTGGCAGATGGAGTTTAATTTAGTTAAATGTGAGGTGCTGCATTTTGGAAAGGCAAATCAGAGCAGGATTTATATGCTTAGTAGTAAAGTCCTGGGCAGTGTTGTTTAACAACAAGAACTCGAAGTGCAGGTTCATAGATCCTTGAAAGTGGAGTCGCAGGTAGAGAAGATAGTGAAAAAGGCATTTGGCATGCTTGTCTTTATTGGTCAGTGCATTGAGTGTAGGAGTTAGGATGTCATGTTGCTGCTGTACAGGACATTGGTTTGGCCACTTTTGGAGTATTGTGCGCAATTCTGGTCTCCCTCCAATAGGATGTTGTGAAACTTGAAAGAGTTCAGAAAAGATTTACAAGGATGTTGCCAGGGTTGGAGGGTTCGAGCTATAGGCAAAGGCTGAATAGGCTGGGGCTATTTTCCCTGAAGCATCAGAGGCTGAGGGGTGATATTATAGAGGTTTATAAAAGCATGAGGGGCATGGACAGAGTAAATAGACAAGTTCTTTCCCCGGAGGAGGGGGATCCAAAACTAGAGAACATGGGTTTAAGGGAAGAGGGAAAAAATTTAGAAGGAAACTAAGGGGCAACATTTTCACAGAGCGTAGTGTATGTATGGAATGAGCTGCCAGAGGAAGTAGTGGAGGCTGGCACGATTACAATATTTAAAAGGCATCTGTATGGGTATGTAAATAGGAAAGATTTAGAGGAATATGGCCAAATGCTGGCAAATGGGACTGGAGTTATTTAGGATATCTGGTCGGCATTGACGAGTTGGACTGAAGGGTTTGTTTCTGTGCTGTATATCTCTACGACTCTATTTCGGTTCCTACTCTTCTACTGACCCCAACAGGAGGAAGTGAGTTATACATTAATTGTGCTAAGAGAGGTGCAAACATTTACTGTCATGTGTACCTAAGTACAGACAGAAGCTCTGTTTATGAGCAGATCATAGTAAGCAAGAACATACAGATCATAGGGTGAAAAAAAGAAACTTGGACAGAGGTAAACAGGTTACATTGCACATGGCATTTGCTAGGCAAAATCTTAGCAAGATCAGCATTATTTGATGTTAGAGAGTCAATTTATCAGTCTAGTAACGGCAGGGAAGAAGCTGGTTTTGAACCTGATGGTGTGTGTGTGTGTGTTCAAGCTTCTGTATTTTCTGCCTGACAGAAGAGGTTGTAGGAGAGCATTACCAGTGTGGGATGGGTCTTTGACGATGTTGGCAGCCTTTCCGCTACACCGAGCCACGTAAATGGAATCCATTCTTTATGGTTTGGGCCACGCACACAATCTTCTGTAGTTTCTTATGGTCCTGGGCAGAGCAGTTGCCATACCAGGCCATTATGCTCCTGGACAGTGTGCTTTAAACGGTGCATCTGTAAAAGTTGGTGAGGGTCTTTGTGAACATGCCAAATTTCCTGAGCTGCCTGAGGAAGAAGAGGCATTGTACAGACAGTAAAGGATGTTGGTAAAGTCTGGAGTCTTTATTCATGGCATATAATGTAACATTGCATGATCAAGGAGTGGTAGGCTATACAAGTTCATTGCTGTTTTGATGGTAACCTCAAATCCACATTTCTGTCTACACTGATAACCATTCGTCCCTTTGCTTAACAAGAATCTCTGCAGTGGATAAAGAGGCTATTTGGCCCATCAAGTCTGCACCGATGTTCCAAACAGCATTCCACCCAGACCCAGCCCATCACCCATATTTACCACAGCTAATCCACCTAATCTGTACACTTTTGGATTGTGGGAGGAAATCAGAGCACCCAGCGAAAACCCACGCAGACATACGGAGAATGTACAAATGCCACACAATAGTTACCAAGGCTGGAATTGAACCTGGGTCACTGGTGCTGTAAGACCGCAGCGCTAACCACTGAGCCACCATGGGGCTACCTTAAAAATATTCAAGTACTCTATACCTCCGCCAATTTTTCGGGAAAAGAGTTCTAAAGTCTCACAATCCTCCGAGAGGAAAAGATTCACCTCATCTGATTTGAATCAGTGATCCCTGAATTGCAAACATTAACCCTTTAGTTCTACATTCTCCCATAAGAGGAAAGATCCTCCTCACAACCACCTTGTCAAGATTCTTCAGGAAGATAGTTTTCAATTAAGTCACATACTTTAATAAATTACAGCAACTACGAGCCTGGCCTGTTCAGTCTTTCCTCAAACGTCAACCCACTAATTTCAGGTACTACCATGGTAAACCCGTCTAAACTGCTTCCAAAGCATTTACATCCTTTCTTAAATAAGGTGATCAATACCCTACATCGTTCTCTGTATGTAGTCTCACCTGTGCCCTATATAACAACAGCAAAACCTCCCTAATTTTGCATTTAATTCCCCTTATAAAAAATAACATTCCCAAATTTCTAGCTTTCCTAATTACTTGTTGTACCTGCATATTAAACCTTTGTGATTCATGCTTTAGGAAACCCAGTTTCCTTCACATCTCAAAGCTCATCACTCATCCCCTAGCTGCTACACTTCCTTTTTTCATTTTTCCTTCGTTGCAAAGTTGAGTAGAGTATTTATGGATTGGAAGGCAGGATGTTAGAATCTGATGTTTGTAAAATGATAGTGGCGGGAAGAGTGCATGGTCTCTTTAAAAGATGATGTGCTTTTACTTTGCTTAGAGGTTCAACAAAAATGTCTGTTGGCAGCTTGAGAGTTGCAGGTGCACAGAGAGCTCCTGAAATTAAAATATTTGTATCAAAGACTAGACGGTTAGCAATCCAGACAGCAGTTTTGTTTTAACAAGCATGGGGCTGGATGAACACAGCAGGTCAAGCAGCATCATAGGAGCAGGAAAACTTGACGTTT
>JAHRHZ010000283.1:70597690-70643989 GCA_024137785.1 Ginglymostoma cirratum
TTTTCTGATGACGGGTTTAGGCCCGAAATGTCAAGTTTTCCTGCTCCTATGATGCTGCTTGACCTGCTGTGTTCATCCAGCCCCATGCTTGTTATCTCGGATTCTCCAGCATCTGCAGTACCTTTTATCTCTTAAAAGGGACCAAAGAATGAGGGAGCGAGGAGAACATCTACACAGATCATCCTAAGTAACAATACCGCTTAACAAAGTCATAAAAGATAAAGGCAAATGCCCCAACACTTAAAGTTAATTTCAAAAGGGATAGACTTGTAAAGTTCCCCGGCAGCCATCTGGGAATTACGTTGCTGTTCCTTCACTGTTGATGGGTCATAACCCTGGCACGCCCTTCCTAGCAGCAATTGAGTGGACGTGGATGGCAGCAGTTCAGGAAAGCTGCTTACCACCACCTTCTCCAGGGCAATTAAGGATGGGCAATAAATTGGTCAGCAACAGCCACAACCCATGAATGAATTAAAATACGTATAGTACCTTGATTGGATTAGTACTATGTACAGGTTTGGTCTCCATGTTACCATGTGAATGTGGAGATGGTGCAAGAACATGAGAGATAGTATATACGGACATTTAGAGAAGCAAAAATTGATGAGGGATAATCAGCCTGGTTTTGTGCGAGGAAAAGAGTGTCTCACAAACTTGATTGAGTTTCCTTTGAAGAAGTTGCCATAAATATTGAGGGCAGAGCAGTAGACATTGTTTACTTGGACTTTAGTAAAGCCTTTGACAGTGTTCCGCATGGTAGACTAATTAGTAAAGTTATGTCACATGGGATTCAGTGTGAACTTGGCAATTGGATGTATAATTGGCTTAATGGCAGGAGACAGATAGTGGTGGTGGAGGGTTGCTTTTCAGGCTGGAGGCCCGTCATTAGGAGTGACCTACAGGGATCAGTTCTGGGTCCTCTTTTGTTTGTCATTTATATCAATGATTTGGATGAGAATATAGAAGGCATGGTTAGTAAGTTTGCGGACAACATCAAAACTGGTGGCACAGTAGACAATGAAGAAGGTTTTCCAAGATTACAAAGGGATCTTGATCAAATGGATTAATGGGCTGAAAAATGGCAGACAGTTCAGGCTGGATAAATGTGAGGTATTGCATTTTGGTACAAAAAGCAAGGGTAGGGTACAATTAATGGTAGCCATGATGTGGAGGTGCCAGTGTTGGACTGGGGTAGACAAGATCAAAAATCACACGACACCAGGTTATAGTCTAACCTTTTGGAGTGTTACCCCTTCGTCAGGTGAAGTGAAGAGAGAACCCAGGCACAGACTTTATAATCAGAGAGATCAAAAGATCATACAGATGTTGTGAGTGGAGTCTCGCCAGGCTGAATAATAGGTCTCTGAAGGCAATCAAGAGTATCAGATGGTGTGAGTAAAGTGTCAGCAGCTGAGTAACAAGTGAAGGGACTATGATCCAAAATAGTAGAGTTTTGGATAGTGTTGTAGAACAGAGGGACCTAGGGGTTTAGGGGTATAATTCTTTGATGTTTGCATCACGTAAAGACAGAGTGGTTAAAAAGGTGTGTGGCACACTTGCCTTCATTGCTCAGTCCTTTGAGTATAGGTGTTGGGAAGTCCTGTTGAGGTTGTACAGGACATTGGCGAGGCCTCTTATGAAATACTGTGTCCAGTATTCCATAAGAGGCCTCTTATGGAAACTAGATAAGTCTATAAGGCAAAAGGGAACAGTGGGTTACTTTGTTAGATTTAGTGAATAAAGGTGGGAGGAGGTTGTGTGGAGTACAGACAGCAGCTTAGGCTGATTGGACGCTGCTGCAGTTCCTTTCGTTATGAGGGGAAAATCAAGAATGGACAGCAGCCTTGGGAGGAAAGGGAAGTTGCAAGGACAATGGTTTCTTGGCTATACATCATGTGGTGACAAAGAGTGAATGTTATCAGTCTGTTTTGTTTTCTCACCCCCAGTGTTGGGTTTTTTCTTTCAGTTGAAGAGTTTTGATCAGTTCATCTCGAGTTTGATGTATGTACACTGGAGACAGAGTCTGACCATGGACCTCCACAAGGCCTACTTCAGGAAGAAAGTCTACTACACCCTTAACGTACTCCATGCTGAGTTGGATAATCCGTAGGTGGAGTCTGAACGGGACTTGTTTTTCCAAATTCTAAAAATAGCTTATCATAAAATGGAGGGAGGACAGTGAGTGAGAAGTGGGGCTCTCCAGTTGGATAAAGCAATGAGTAACTGAGCAATGCAAACCAGGAATGTTCCAAAATCAACCACCAATGAACTGGAGTTATTGCCAGGGCAAATCCAGTGGAAGTCGAGGTTGGAACACTGTCGAGTAACCTTGCTGGAAAGCTGAGGACAGGATTGGGTTTGGCTGTGGTTCCTCCCCTGGGCAAATAGTCGGTCTCCAGACCTTAGTAGGGCATGGAGTAAAAGAGCATGGAGATGATGCTGAAATTGTATAACGCACTGGTAGGACTTCCCTGGACTGTTGTGTATAGTTCTGGGTGCCAAATTTTAGGAAGGATGTGAACTCATTGGAGAGCCTTGGTTCCAGAGATGAGAAGCTTCAATTATGAGGATGGATCGGAAATGTTGGGACCTTTTCTTGAAGAGAAGTCTAAGAGGAGATTTGATAGAAGTTTTCCAAATCATGAGAGGTCTGGATAGAGAGCGAGGGAGAAACTGTTCCTTCTTAAAAGAAGATCAAGAACCAGAGGACAAAGCCTTAATTTGTAAAAGAAACAAATATAATGTGAGAATTAACTGTTTTCCTCAATGAGTAGTTAGGGTATGACATGCCTGAAAGTTGGTGGAAGCAGGTTAAGACAAGGCATTCAAAAGGCGAACAACGATTATTTAAATAGAGACACGTTGAGTGCTGGATGATAGGCTGAGCCAGTAGACTGAGAGCTCCCTTGCATCAAGCTATCTGTACGTTTTACAGGGATCAGCGTATCAGCCAAGATGTGGAGAGGTTCTGCAAAGGAATGAGCAAAATGGCCAGCAACCTCATCATCTCGCCATTCACCCTGGCTTATTACACCTACCAGTGCTTTTACAGGTAATGCAGAGAGAAAGAGAGAGGAGGGTAGGGCAGGGAGGGTGATGGTGTAGAATGATGGAGTCAAGAACTGGCTCCTGCAGGATGCAACTTACAAACCAATCTCGCTGTAAGGGAAGAAGCCTTAAATGTTTTTTTTAACCTAGTGTGGGCTCTTCGTAGATGGAGGTTTACATCCTATTGATGAAGTACTTTCATTATCATTGCTTTTAAGTTGATTCAAAGTTTCATTTGTTTTCAGTACAGGCTGGCTGGGTCCAATCAGCATCTTCATTTATTTCTTCATTGGTTCAGTAATCAATAAGATTCTAATGGAACCGATAGTCTCAACCCTTGTTGAGCAGGAGAAGCTGGAGGGAGACTTCAGGTGAGAATGGTTTCATTATGTGATATGTTCTGAAGTGCAAAGAGACTTGGGGGTTCCAGTCCAGGATTCTTTCAAGGTAACTTGCAGGCTGAGTCAGTAGTCAGGAAGGCAAATGCAATGTTGGCATTTATTTTGAGAGGACTTGAATATAAAAGCAGGGATGTACTACTGAGGCTTTATAAGGCTCTGGTCTGGCCACATTTGGAGTATTGTGTCAGAGATAAAAGGTACTGCAGATGCTGGAGAATCCGAGCTAACAAGGTGTCGGGCTGGATGAACACATCAGGCCAAGCAGCATCATAGGAGCAGGAAAGCTTGATGTCTCGGGCCTAGACCCTTCATCAGTTCATCAGTTTCTGATGAAGGGTCTAGGCCCAAAACGTCAAACTTTCCTGCTCCTATGATGCTGCTTGGCCTGCTGTGTTCATCCAGCCCCACACCTTGTTATTTTGGAGTATTGTGTGCAGTTTTGGACCCCATATCTCAGGAAGGATGTACTGGCCCTGGAGCAGGTTCAGAGGAGGTTCACGAGAATGGTCCCAGGAATGGAAAGTTTAACATATGAGGAACGTTTGAGGACTCTGGGACTATACTCATTGGAGTTTAGAAGGATGAGGGGGGATCTAGTTGAAACTTACAGAATACTGAATGGCCTGGACAGAATGGATGTTGGGAAGATGTTTTCATTTGTAGGAGAGACGAGGACCTGAGGGCACAGCCTTAGAGTAAAGGGAAGACCTATTAGAATGGAGATAAGGATAAAGTTCTTCAGCCAGAGAGTGGTGAATCTATGGATTCACTGCCATAGAAAGCTGTGGAGGCCAGGTCATTGAGTACATTTAAGACTGAGATAGATAAGCTCTTGATTATCATGGGGATCAAGGGTTATAGGGAGAAGGCGGGAGGATGGGGTTGAGGAACTTATCAGCCATGATTGAATGGCAGAGCAGACTCGATGGGCCGAATGGCCTAATTTCTGCTCCTATGTCTTATGGTCTTATTATTTTTAGTCCCTCATTTGGGTATTTACATCCCACCCAGCTCCTCCCCAATTCCAAACCCCTTGACTCCCGCAGCCCTGACTCTGATGTTCGGGAATCCCACCACCACCACCAACACCCCCCACCAACTCCCATCTCCCAAATCCAAGACCATTTCGGCCAACTACTCAGTGTCGGTCGTTACAAACTATCAAGCCTCCTCTTAATTGATCTACTTCATCTCACCCGTTCAGTGTAGTTTTTTATTCACTTTTCCATCAGTTCCTCATCTAGTTTATTTCTCAAAGCATCTGATCGTGTTGCCTCAGCTGTGTGCAATGGTAACAGATTCAGCACCTTTAGTAAGTAAAGACATTTGTCCTTATTTTCCAATTGGATTTATTAGTAACTAGCTTATAATTAGGGTTCCTAATTTTGGATTCCTTCCAGAACTCCTCCTGGCCAACCCCATCATACAGTAAATCCTCTCGTTGTAATCTTTCATATCATCTTTGTTTTCAAAACAAAATTGTACTTTTTTGACTACTATGATGTAGATCCTATGTGCAACTATGTATTTTTAAAATGCAACTTGACCAGAGTCCTCTGTAGATGTGTCATAATGTAACGTAACATAACATTACTAACACAGAATGTTGTCTGACTCGATCGGGGTAGTTGACAGAATGTTCATGCCTTTTAATACCTCGCCGAGGCTGGTAGGAACTGAGGTGCTAACCCACCGATCATTCTGGTTGTGAGGGGCATGGCAAAAACAGAATGTGTGTCTTTTTCCCTCAGCTGTTTAATGTCTCTGTTTGAGGTGGAGGGGGGACGTTGCTCTGGAACTAATGGAGAATTTAATCCCTTGCGTTCTTTCTCGAGCAGGTTCAAGCACATGCAGATCCGTATTAATGCCGAGTCAGCTGCATTCTACAGGTAACTAATGAGGACTCGTGAGCCAGTGAGTTTCTGTCAGTCCACATACAGTAATCACCAGTAAAAGGATGTTATTATTTCTACCTGCCGAGCTGTTGAGTTTTTTATAGACACTGCTTTGAAAACACAAACTATTGGAAATACTTGCATATGTATAGCACCTTTAGCATCTTCAGGAGTCCAGAAGTACTTTTGAAGTGAAGTCACTGTTGTAAGAAATACGCTTGTCAATTTAGGCATAGCAAGATCCCATAAATCTTTACTCAGAATAGAATAAAAGTGGGAACAAAAACAGAAGTTGCTGCAAAAGCTCAGCAGGCAGAAACTGTGAAGAAAAAATCAGAGTTAACATTTCAGGTCCGGTGATTCTTCCTCAGTTCTGGGGTTATGAAAGGCTGAGACTCCCAGTTTTCCTTTCTTTGCACTGGTTAACATGAAACTGAGGGAACACATCAGGAAGGTTGAGACTGTGTGCCTGGTCAAGCTTATTGAGGTCTCCCGAATTCATGCTTCAATTTGAACCAGTTGTGTCCTGAGATTCCAGGGATTTCAATGAAACATTTTCCATATAGGAGTTGACAGGGATCTAAACAGGACCATTGGTGTCAGATCTGATCGTTTCCTTCCATATCTGGAATCAGTAGATGCTGCATGTGCCCCTATAATACCCACTCCATCCTTATCTAATGATTCAAGAGCATTTGTCGCAGGGTATAGAAGCCTGCAAATTTAACCCGTGCATCAAAGGCTGTGAATGCTAAGTCAGTCGACATTTTAGAGGCTGTGATTTTTGCCAGGGTAGAATAGATTGAGGAGCTGAGGAGGGTACCTGGAGTTGAGGTATAATCTGGTTGAATGGAGAAATAGTTTTGGGGAGCTAAATAGTCTCCTCGTGTTCCAGTGTCCATGCTTCACCAGGGAGATCGGCTGACAGTACTGTCTGATTAGAACAAGAGCTTTCTCGGCCTGAAAGCCTGAATGCTACACCAGGCTTTTAATTCCATTGACACAGACTGTCTTACTGATCCTGGAGAGCAGAGTTCCTGCTCTTTTATTCCTACTGGAGAGGACGTAACTACAGATGGTGACAAAGGACAGGAGTAACTGCAGCTGCAGGCATGTGTTCTGGAGGAACCTCGGAAAGAATTGTTGGGGAAAGGGGACAACAGGGCATGTTGGAGCGCTAGTGGGAGAGATGATAGGGGAGCAATGTGCAAGAGGGTTGATGAGATGGGAGATGTGAAGCTTGATTGCAAACGCTGTCAATGTGAGAGGGCTCCTTGAAATACCTTAAAGTGAATTGAATTATTTTGATGCTGGGTTGCAGAGCAGGAAGAGTGGAGCATATGAGGACGGACTGGAAACTGCAGGACCTACTGCAAACACAGAGGGAGCTGATGAAGAGGGAACTGTGGCTGTACAGTGAGTACACAGGGACAATGATTAGATGGGAGCTGTGTATTTGCAGTGAGTGCATGTAGACAGTGTATGTGTGGTGCGTAGTTGGGAACTGCGTATGTACAGAGTGGATATGCATGAGTGGTGGGTCTGTGAAGACTGTCTGTGTACAGAAAGTACAGAGGAACGTGTGCATACCTAAAACATGTGAAGTTGAGTGTTTGGGGAGATGACGGGTTACAATGTACCACAACTGAACTGTCCCATTGTTGTCACTTTCCAAGCAGCAAGTAGGTTTGGGCAATGGATAGAACATAGAACAGTTCAGCACAGGAACAGGCCCTTTGGCCCACAATGTTGTGCCAAACATGATGCCAAGTTAAACTAATCCCTTCTGCCTGTCTATGGTCCATATCCCTCCATTCCTAGCTTATTCAAAAGCCCCTTAATGCTCCTATCCTATCTGCCTCCACCACTACCCCTGGCAGTGCATTTCAAACTCCTGCCACTCTGTGTGTAAAAAACTTGCCTCTCTCATCTCCTTTGAATTTTCCCCATCTCACCTTAAATGCATGCCCCCTAGAATTAGGTATTTCAACTCTGGGGGGAAAAAATTTTGACTGTCAACCCTATCGATGCTTCTCAGAATTTTCCAAACTTCTGTCGAGTCTCCACTCCAGAGAAAACAACCGGAGTTTTTCTAGCCTCTCCTTATAGCTCATACCCTGTAATCCAGGCAGCATCCTGGTAAACCTCTTCTGCACCCTCTCCAAAGTCTCCATGTCCTTACTATAATGCAGCAACCAGAATTGAAAGCAATACTAATTGTGGCCTAACCAAACTTTTATAAAGCTACATCACTTCCTGATGTGGGTCGTTTGGTTCAATTGGGCTGAATGGCCTGTTTTTGTTCTGTGAGCGATGTATAATCTAATCTGCAACATGCTAGGAATAAGCCAGTTCACAACAAGTGCCCTCCCTCCCTTTCAACTGTAGATTAATACGTTTCTGTCTCTTGCTCTCTTTCCCTCAGTTGGGGTGAACGTTTTTGATTACCTGGGCAGTATCATCAGCTACGTCATCATAGCGATTCCCATCTTTGGTGGACAGTACAATGGTCTTGCCCCTGCAGCCCTTATCGAGTTGGTCAGTAAGGTATGGTCCAGGGCTCTGTCTCAAAGTCCACTTGAAAATTTTTGGATGATAATCTCTTAATATGTGTAACTTACGTATGGATCACTCTCCCTAACTTTTATCATGTTCCTGCTTGTCACACACAAAGATCCAGCACTTGTTTACTCATTGTGAGAGTAATAAACCACGGGGAGATGACTTTTTTTTTCAGCTAATCTCTGCAGCATTTCTGATTCTGTAGCTTAAACCCTTGGCAGATTTTTTTTCCTTCTGTCTGGTTACTGTCTCCATCTCTGTCTGGTTACTGTCTCCATCTATTCAAAGAAGCCTACCCTCAGAGTATAGCAATGAGTCTACATCATAGAGTGTGTGTTAATTAAAGATGGTCAATTAACTTCTGTGCATAGTGACTAATCTATGAGAATACAGTAAGGCCATTCGGCCCATCGGGTCTGCTCCGTCATTTGATCGTGACTGATATGTTTCATAAACCCCATTCTCCTGACTTTTCACTGTAACCTTTGACTCTCTTACTTGTCAAGAACCCATCTATCTCTGTCTTAAATGCACTTAATGACTTGGCCTCCACAGCCTTTTGTGGTAATACGTTTCACAGATTCACCACCCTCTGGCTGAAGAATATCCCATACTGTATCTCCTGAATAGGGAGTGATGGCTATATGGTCAATCAAAGATAGCTATAACACGATAATTCTCCTTTATAGAGTCATAAAGATCCACGGCACAGAAAACGGCCCTGCAGCCCATCGAGTCTGCACCAGTCAAAAACAGCAACCTTAATATTCTAATCCTGTTTTCCAGCACTTGGTGCCTAGTCTTGTATGCCTTGGCATCATAAGTGCACATCTAAATACTTCTTAAATGTTATGAGAGTCTCTGGCTCTACCACACTAACAGGCAGTGTGCTCCAGATTCCCACTTTTCCTCTTATTCCTTCTAAGTTTCCTGCCCCAATCTTGAACCTATGCCCCCAATCGTTGATCTCTCCACCTAGGGGTTAAGTTCCTTCCTGTCTACTCCGTCTATGCCCTACATAATTTTATGCATCTCAATCATGTCCCCTCTTTAAGGAAAACAACCCAGTCTATCCAATCGCACTTCATAATTAAACCTCTCATAGAATCCCTATAGTGCAGAAAGAGGTCATTCAGCCCATCAAGTCTGCACCGACCCTCTGAAGGCCATCCCACCCAGACCTAGTTCTGTTCCTGTAACCTTGCATTTACTATGGCTAACCCACTTAGCCTGCACATCCCTGGACACTATGGTGCAATTTAGTATGGCCAATGCACCTAACCTGTACATCTCTGGAGGGTGGCAGGAAACTGGAGCACCCAGAGTAAACCCATGCAGGCACAGGGAGAACTCTAGAGTTGTGCAAGCCCCACACAAACAGTGACCCAAGACTGGAATCGAACACAGATCCCTGGTGCTGTGAGGCAGCAGCGCTAACTACTGAGCCACCTCTTCATCCCAGGCAACATCCTGATAAATCTCCCCTGCACTCTCTCCAGTGTAATCACATCCCTTCTACAATGTGAATTCCAGAACTGTACACAATACTCCAGCTGTGACCGAACTAATGTTTTCCACAGTTCCAGTGTAACCTCTTGAACACTCTGCACAACTTTCAAATCCATCTAACAGAAAAATGAATATTCAAACAAAACTTTGTCGAACGGGTTAGACACAGTCCAGTGTAATTTTTTTTACGAGGGTGAGGTGTCTTTGACTCAACCTTGCTTTAAGATAGAGGAAGTCTTTTTGCAGACCTCATCAGCTCTGTATGTAACTGCAGCTGAAATGTTTGTATACTATTTGTATTTCATTCTAATTTTAAGAAATTTATCCTTGTCTGTTTTCCCACAAGAAGGCTGTTGTTTTTTATTGTTAAATGTTATGAAGTACAGACAGTGGAGGATTCAGTGTTGACAAGGCTATTGAGCGTTAAAAGGAGATGGTTAGATTCTGTTTTGTTGGCGATGGTCATTGCTTGGCATTTCTACTTTTAAAAAGAAATAGACAAACAAATATCCTGTCCCAAATCAATTCAAGCTTGTAAAGAAAATCTCCAAATTGATCCAACAATTGGTGTTAGATTTAAATCAGATCCTAAGCAAAATGGGAATTTGAAATTTTGCCAAGAGCAAGCACTACACACAGCGGGAGATGTGAAGAACCTTGCACCTATCATCGTCCTGGAGGTTACCATTGACCAGAAACTCAACTGGACTATATATATACATACAGTGGCTACAAGAGTAGGTCAGATACTGAGAATTTTAAAGCAAGTAACTCACCACCTCACTCCTCAAAACCTGTCCACCATCTAGAAGGCAAAGGTCAGGAATGTAATGGAATTCTCCCCAGTTGCTTGGATGAGTGCAACTAACAGCACTGAAGAGCCTTAAAGTCTGCATGACTGGCACCACATCTAAATTCACCAGCTTTAATTTAATCCCTGCACTACTGACATAATGATAACAGTGTGTACCATCTACAAGATGCACTGCAGCAGCTCACCAAACCAATTTAACAGCACTTCCCTTATTTCTACCACCTAGAGGGACAAGGGCAGCAGATACGTGGGAACACCATCACCTGCAAGTTCCCCTTCAAGCCACACATTATCCTGACCTGGAAATATGTCACTGTTCTTTCACAGTTACTGAGTCAAAATCCTTGAACTCCCTTCCTAATAAGCACTGTGGATGCAGCTACATTCCAGACTGCAGTAGTTCAAAAAGACAGTTCACCATCACCTTCTCTGGAACAGTTGGAGATGAGTCATAAATGTTGTCCTTATTTGTGACATTTCAACCTGTGAGAAGTTAAAAATAAGCTGAGAAAAGGAAGGCAAGTCGAATAAGGCCATAACAGAAACAATAATCGATCACTCAGATTGATATATGATCAGTTTGAAGGGTGGGACAGGCGCAGAGGGGTATTCCTGTGGTAGAGTGTGGTCTGTACTCAGGTTGTGAGCTGATGTTTGCAGAGTACACCACTGGGTGGCAGTACAAGACACAGCTATACCGAATCCTGATTGATCCCAAGCCCTGCACTCTGTGCGTCATTTAAACCTGCAATATAATCCTGTTTTGCTGGGAAGTTTAGAGTTGGCACAGATTATTCACATATTTTTCCACAAATATTTTGTCATTCCTTTTCCTAATATCCAGGCAAGCAAAAAGTCAGAGATAACAAGCATGGGGCTGGATGAACACAGCAGGCCAAGCAGCATCATAGGAGCAGGAAAACTTGACGTTTCGGGCCTAAACCCTTCATCAGAAATGGGGGAGGGGGAAGAGGGTTCTGAAATAAATAGGGAGAGAGGGGGAGGTGGATAGAGGAGAGGATAGGTGGAGAGGAGGCAGACAAGTCGAAGAGGCGGGGATGGAGCCAGTAAAGGTGAGTGTAGGTAGTAACCGCAGGAAGTGCTACACCTGCCCCCACACCTCCTCCCTCACCCCAATCCCAGGCCCCAAGAAGACTTTCCACATCAGGCAGAGGTTCACCTGCACATCTGCCAATGTGGTATACTGCATCCGCTGTACCCGTTGTGGCTTCCGGTACCTCGGGGAAACCAAGCGGAGGCTTGGGGACCGCTTTGCAGAACACCTGCGCTCAGTTCGCAACAAACAACTACACCTCCCAGTCGCGAACCATTTCAACTCCCCCTCCCATTCCTCAGATGACATGTCCATCCTTGGCCACCTGCAATGCCACAGTGATGCCACCCGAAGGCTGCAGGAACAGCAAATCATATTCAGCCTGGGAACCCTGCAGCCCAATGGCATCAATGTGGATTTCACAAGCTTCAAAATCTCCCCTCCCCCAACCGCATCCCAAAACCAGCCCAGCTCATCTCCACCTCCCTAACCTGTTTTTCCTCTCACCTCAAGCCACACCCCCCTCGCCTAGCTCCTACCATCATCCCGCCCCCGGAACCGGCCGTCCTCCCTGGACTGACCTATCTCCTCCCTACCCCCCCACCTACACTCACCTTTACTGGCTCCATCCCCGCCTCTTCGACTTGTCTGCCTCCTCTCCACCTATCCTCTCCTCTATCCATCTACTATCCGCCTCCCCCTCTCTCCCTATTTATTTCAGAACCCTCTTCCCCTCCCCCATTTCTGATGAAGGGTTTAGGCCCGAAACGTCAAGTTTTCCTGCTCCTATGATGCTGCTTGACCTGCTGTGTTCATCCAGCCCCACGCCTTGTTATCTCGGATTCTCCAGCATCTGCAGTACCTTTTATCTCCGAAAGCAAACCGTCAGGGTCGGGGGGAGGTGTTGCAGACTCTATTTGGATCTTTTCCTAGCGAATTTATCATCAGGTTTCCCATTTGGGAAAACTAGGTGTTCTTCTTATCTGTTCTCCAACGAGTCTATAACCCATGGATGGAAGTGATCCAAAACTGAAGGGACGAGGCTTTAGAACAGAGATGAGGAGGAATTCCTTCAGGTAAAGGTGGTGAATCTATGGAACTCATTAGCACAGAAGGGAATGGAGGCCAAGTTATTGAGTGTATTTAAGACAGAGATAGGTTCCTGATTAGTAAGGGGATCAAGGGTTACGGGGAAAGAACAGGACAATGGGGTTGAGAAATATATAAGCCATGATCGAATGGTGGAGCAGACTCAGTAGACTGGCATAATTCTGCTCCTATATCATATGGTCTAAAGCAAAGAGAAACGTGCCAGTTACCAGACAATAAAGGTTTAATTCCTGAAATCTCCAGTGTAATGCTGGAAAGTTCACGACTTACCTCCCGGTATCGCTCTGGGATGTCTGAAACACACCTTCAGTCCAATTGAGGCCTGTGCATTTTCGATTCATGATCTTTGTGTGCTGTTTTTGTTTGCAGAATGCCTTTGTATCCATCTATCTGATACACTGCTTCAGCCAGCTGATCGACCTCTCAACAACCGTGTCTGACCTCGCAGGCTACACACACAGGTTAGAAAGGGTCTGTGAGCAAGGGAGGGTGGGAATGGAAAGGTAGCTGTGGATAGGGATGGAGGGGAAAATGATGTGGTGAAAAGGGGGGAGACAGGGAGATGGATGAGGTGCTGGGGGAGATGGATGGGTTGGAGAGGATAATAGAATCGTAGAAGCCCTACAGTGTGGAAACAAACTGTTTAGCTCATTGAGTCCACAACAGACCTCCGAGATAGTGAGCCAGAGTCAATCTAGACAGAAAGCAGTGGAGTTGGACCATGTTCTGCCTGCAGCGGCTGCTGGAGTAAATTGGAGCCTTGGGCCATCCTCATACCTATTGCTGCTTTTACTCAATAATCTTGGGCATATGTGCCACTCAAAAAGGAATAATTGATCCAGAGAGTGTGTATATGCTGTGACCCGGCCTTAGCCCTGCAATAAAGGGTGACTTGATGATTCATATTTGCTATGAGATTTTGAGAGATGTGGCTCATGATGTTGATCAGCAACTATGCGGCTGACTGTTGCTGCCCCACAGAAGGGATCTTGAGCCCCAGGAGCAGAAGTAAGCCATCAGCCAGTTTAATCTGCTGCTCCATTCAGTGAGATCGTGGCTGATACTTACTGGGTTTTTCTCTGTTCTCTATCACTGACAGAATTGGAGAGCTGCAAGAGATGATCCTCAAACTCTCCAAATCATGTTGCAAGAGCAGACAGCCGTCATGCAAAGAATTGTGGGGTTTTGAAAAGTAAGTTTTACTGAGTAACAGTGGCAATAACCCTTTCTCATTGCCACCTAAAACACCAGCTAACTTTAACACTACTCACAGAATGTGCAAGCTTCCAATTGTTCTTCCTCCCACCCGACTCACTGCCAGGGGTTAATGTTTCCTTCCACCAAGAAGTATTGTAAGGTTTCTCATTGTTTCTCTTCACAGTGTTGCCACTCGTTCAGACATACCAACAGCTAGAACATACCAACAGGGTGAATGAATCCCCTCCCTAAAAAAACCCTCTTCTTCCTTTGTGATTCTTCTTAAAACTTACCTTTTTTCTCCCAAGCTGTCGGCCTCCTTAAATCTTTCCCTCAGCAACCCACCCTCCCCACCAAATCTAGCCTTGTCTCAATCCAAGAACAAAAACAGAAGTTGTTGGAAAAGCTCAGCAGCTCTGGCAGCATCTGTGAATAAAAATCAGAGTTACCGTTTCGGGTCCGGTGACCCTTCCTCAAAGATGGAACCAGGTCAGAGCAGTCTCACCCGACTGGACAGCAGCGGAATTGTGTTGAGGGAGGAAGAAGCTGGAGGCCGGCCGAGAAGGATGAGGAAGCAGAGTTCTCCCTCTGTCACACAGTCACGCTGGTCATCACTTGTGACTGGAATAAGAACTGCTCGATATTGCAGCAGAGGCAGAAACCCTGATTGCACAAGCTCAAACATGGAGCTCTGGGAAGAATCAGCATGGATTTGTTTGCGAGTTGAAGAGGAAGGTTTCTCTGGTTTCTCTCCTTCGTTTCTGCATGCCCTCTTCACACTGTACCACCTCCTGTTTCCTCGATCTTATCCCTGCTAAGCTGCTGAGCACCCAGTGTGCTTTCCACATTGATTACTATTGATGGTTCTCTGTCTCCAGATCCTCCTTCAAATCTGCCACTTGTGCACTGCCTCCTTCCTCGAAAGAAAAAGTGGCCATTCGCTCGACTGTTCTCGTGGTTTCCCATTTCCTACCACTCCTTCCTCTCCATGACTGTGTGACAAAGGGAAAACTCTCCTTCCTCATCTTTCTCGGCCGGGCTCCAGCTTCCTCCTCCTTCAACACCTCTCCACTGCTGTCTAGTTGGGTGAGACTGCTCTCACTTGGTTCCATTCTTATCTATCGATTAGCATTGAGCATATTGCTGGAAAGGATCCCTCCTCCTGCTCCCACACCTTTTGCCTCTTGTGTTACACACCTCCCCTGCCCCCTTTGTCCATACTATTTCTGAAAGCTGCCCGTTGGCGACAGGAGCCAACCTAAAACATCAGTCTTCCTTACTTATATGAGTGACGTCTAGTGCTACCTCACCTCCAACTCTTTCAAACGCCTCCACTGTCTCAAACTATGTATTTATCCCTTCACAGATGTGGGCATCATTAGCTGGGCCAGCCTACAGTGCTCACACCCCATAGTAAATGGCAGTGAGCTGTCTCCCAGCCCTTTGGTGTAGGTACATCCTCAGTGCTGTTAGGAAGGGAGTTCCAGGATTTTGACCCAGTGACAGTAAAAGAACAGCGATTTTGATCCAATTCTGCTGGTAAGTAAAATGGTACACTGACAGAAAATCAACCCCTTTGGGAAAAGTAGAAAAACAAATTAGAATTTAAAAAATAGGCTCTAACCTGGCCCAGTCTCCTCTGAGCCAGCAATAAAGAAAAGGCTTTATCCATTCTGTGTGGGATGATTGAGGACTGTTATATCTTAGACAGTCACAAAAAGTACCCTGTTTAATACCACCCATGGGAATATGTGAAATTGGCTGTTTTATCTTTAAAAATTTTGCAGTAATCTCTCTGGAGGTTTCACTCAAGCTGTAACAACCAGGGACTTAGACCATAAGATGCAGGAGCAGAATTAAGCATTTTTTTCTAATTCACTCACAGGAGTCTTTGGTTTGGCCACATTTATTGTCCATCACTAATTGCCCTGAGGGCAGTTAAGACTCAGCCACATTGTTGTGGGTCCGGGTTACATGTGGGCCGGGCCAGACCGTGTAAGGATGGCAGATTTCCTTCCCTAAAGGACATTAATGAACCAGATGGGTTTTCCAACAATTGACAACGGGTTTACCATTAGATCCTTAATTCTGGATTCTTTATTGAATTCAAATTCCACCATCAGCCATGGCAGGATTTGAACCTAGGTCCCCAGAACATCCGCTGAGTTTCTGGATTAAGAGTTGAGTGATAACACCACTAGGTCGTTTGGCCCATCATGTCTGCTCCTCCATTTGATCGTGGCTGGTATGTTTCTCAACCCCATTCTCCTGCCTTCTCCCCATATCCCTTGATCCCCTTACTAATCAAGAAGTTATCTATCTAGACTCAGTGACTTGGTCTCTACAGCTTTCTGCAGCAATGAATTCCATGGATTCACCACCCTCTGGCTGAAGAAATTCCTCCTCATCTCAATTCTAAAGGTTCATCCCTTCAGTGTGAGGCTGTGCCCTCAGATCCTAGTCTCTCCTACTAGTGGAAACATCTTCTCTACATCCACTCTATCCATGCTCTATCCACTTGTATTTCTGTAACTTCTTTCAGACTGTCAAAGCACATCCCAGCCAGTGAAGTGTAGTCATAGTTGGGATGTAGGAAATGTGGCAGACAGTTTGCGCATAGCAAGCTTCCACAAGCAACAATGTGATAAACTGTTTGTGACATTGTTCAAGGGCTAAACATTGGCCAAGTCGTTGTGGAGAATTTGTTCACCTGTCATTCACAATATTACCATCCACCTGGGAGGCCAAGCCAGTCCTCGGAAACTTCTTGAGTAAAAGATGGCACTCTCTGGCCTGGTGCTACAGTGGAGACACAGATTAGTTTTTATGTTCAAGTTTCTGGAGTGGCACTTGAACCCACGACACTCTGACTCGGAGACAAGGGTGCTACCCGCTGAGCCAAGGCTGACACGTGTAAGTGAGATGCTGTTGGCTGCTATTCAAAGTGTTTCAACCCCCCAACAATGCATCCCTATCCAGGTGCACTCATATATCTATGACAGGCATGAGTGTTTAAATGTCTTTTGTGTTTTATTGTTTGCACACATACTGTATGCAGTGTTGGAGGCTGTCAGCGTCACAAAGCACAATAGGCTGACACTGTCATTGTGGTCTTCTGCAGGGACAGTTTAGATTCAGAAGAGGAGGACAAGGAAGAGTCTGGTGACATGGCCTTTAATCTGGAACAGGTTTCCTTTACTGCGCTGTCCTGCAAGGAGTTGCTGGTGAAAAACCTAACCCTGACGGTCACTGCAGGGCGCAACCTCTTGGTAACGGGCAACACCGGCTCTGGAAAGACCACTCTGTTACGGGTCCTGAACAGATTATGGGAGACAGCCCATGGTAAGGTTTGACCAATGCTGTGAAACCATTCCAACCAGGAAATCTCATGGTCCTCTGTGCTGTTGGTCTTCTTTCACTGGGCACTGATCACCAACTCTATGGCACAGAGAGATCTGAGAGTCCTGGAATATAGTCAGCTGGTACAGCATGTTTTAAGGAAGGTAAATAGAATGTTATCATTTATTGCAGGGTGAATGGAGTATAACAGTAGAAATGTTTGCTAGAGTTGAAAAGGACATTGGTGAGATCACATCTGGAATGCTGTGTACAGCTTGGTCTCCTTTTTTTGAGAAAGGACACAATTGCAGGTGAGGGCGTTGGGTTATTTAATGAGGAAAGCTTGGACAGGTTGAACCTGTATGCATTGGTGCAGTGGGCCCAAAGCAGACAGTGGTGGCGGAGTTGAGTTTGGGCCTGTGTGGTACAAGGTGGTATCGGTGGTGTCTGCATTGGCAAGGTCCAGCGAGGATTCTTAGTGGTGAGGCGGTCAGTGGAGGTGAGATGGTGCCGATCAGTGGCAACTTTTGTTCCAATGGCAGCGACACAGTGAAGGGGACTCATGATTGGCCACGCGGCCTGTACCACATGATGGACCACTTAACAAGAAGGACTGTAAAGTTGGACACTTCCTTTACTTCGTTTTACTACCTTTTTATTCTATGCTTTGGTTTATTTTTAAAATAGCGCCAGATAGTGGCAACACTGTCCAATACTTTTCACTGTATTTTGTAACAAGATACACATGACAATAAATCAAATCAAACCCTTGAAATTTAGAAGAATGAGAAGGTCCTGAGGTGATTAATGTGCAGGAACAATGAAAGGGTGTTTCCCCTTGTGTGAAAGACAAGAGCTAGGGAGCGTGGCGTAGAAATAAAGGGTCTCCTATTTAAAATAGAGATGAGGAGAATTTTTTCTCTCAGAGGGTATAGAGTCTGTGGGGCTCTGTTGCCCCAGAGAGCAGTGGAAGTTGGCTCATTGAATACCTTTGAGGCAGAGGTAGATCAATTCTTGATCAACAAGGAATCAAAGGCTATCAGGAAAAGACAGAGGAAAGTGGATTAGAGACCACAGTCATATAAGCCATGATCATCTCGTATGGTGGATCAGGCTGAAGGCCCCGTTGGCCTATTCCTGCTCCTCATGCAAGTGTTCATATGTACTTATGTCGTTACCATTAACTCCACAGCTGCTTCCTGACCTGCTGAGTGTTTCCAGCGTATTCTTGATTTTGTTTTGGGGCTGAGCGTCTGAGAAACCACGGTGAGGAAGAGGGCAGAATCCTCACCTCTCTGTGGAGCACACATGTATTTCATTCCAGTGGCAGTCAGAGTGAAGAGAGGAGCCACCCCTCGCCTTGGTTTTGTTGACAGATGTAATAGTTCTGCTGGGGAATGGTGTTGTTGACTCCTCCCAGGCGTGGTCTTCCCCAAATCCCCCACCTCACTCCCCCACATAGACCAGGAGATGTGGTATAGCTGATCCTAATCAGCAGGTCATTTTTTTGGCCCCACAGCTACATATTTTTTCGAATTTTATTCAAGTCATTGTTCCTTAAATCGAGTGCATCGTAATTTAGTTGAAAAGTTGGGTTGTTGAAAGGCTGTCCTCTTTATTCGTAGGGTCTGTCCGCATGCTGACTTCCTTTGGGCCCCGAGGAGTTATGTTTCTTCCCCAGAAATCGTACTTCACTGATGGAACCCTGCGAGAACAGGTAAAACAATGGATTTTACTCATCCATTTATGGGATGTGGATGTCACTGGCTAGGCTAGCATTTATTGCCTGTCCCTATTGCCCTGGAGAAGGTAGTGGTGACCTTTCCTCTTGAATTACTGCAGTCCTTGCCGTGTAGGGATACCCACAGTGCTGTTAGGAAGAGAATCTGTGGATTCTGACCCAGCGACAATGGAGAAATAGCCAATTATTTTCCAAGTCAGGCTGGTGTGTGGCTTGCAGGAAAACTTGCAGACAATGTGCTCCCATACATCCAATACCTTCCGGGTGGTAGAGGTCACAGGATTGGAAGGCTCTTTTGAAGGAGCCTTGTTGAGTTACAGCAGTGTATCTAATACTAGGTGCACAGTGCTGTCACTGTTGCCGAAGGAGTGAAGTGAGTGTTGCAAAGGTGTGCCAGTCAAACAAGGCTGTTTGTCCTGAATGAATGTCAGGTTTGGGCAGCGGGGAGTTCGAAGGGAAGAAATTGGAGTTGGAAGTTTAAAGAAACTCCAGGGGCGTGTTAGTGATGGGGACTCAGGATGGAAAAGACCTCTTGCATACCTGCTCCCTAAAGGAATATCCAAATCACTGTCACAGACTTGCTCTGTTTTATCTCCACTCCTGTTTATTTTGGTGAACTCCATGGACTGTCAGTGCAGTGACGTTACAAAGAGGCCCTTTGGCCCAACTGGTCTATATCAGTGTTCACCATTCTCAGCTCAAATTCATCCTTAGCCTTAAATCCCCTATTGTTTCATCCAGCTATTCAGTCTGAAAGACAGGGAGTCCTTGGACAGGGAGAGAAAGTGTGGGAGCCTGAAACAGGGCGTGAGAGCTCTAGAGAAGGAACAACAGAGTCCTATAATGAAAGAACTCAAGAGGAAACACCAAGATCAAGGGTGTGATGCTGTGGGCAAGGGAAAAGGGAAGGAGGAAAAGATGGGTGCACTGAGCAGAGATGGGGTGGGACATATAATATTC
The DNA here is from genome assembly GCA_024137785.1 of Ginglymostoma cirratum. NCBI lineage: Eukaryota > Metazoa > Chordata > Chondrichthyes > Orectolobiformes > Ginglymostomatidae > Ginglymostoma > Ginglymostoma cirratum. The sequence goes on from JAHRHZ010000283.1 coordinate 70,617,321, forward strand.
TCAGGGCAAAGTGATTGGAAGGACTGTGTTGAAATGAGCTCCCTGAAAATCAGTTTGTAAAAACGTTTGTGTTTTTGTCTGTTTCTTTTTTAAACAGGTGATTTATCCTTTGAAGGAAATCTACCCAATTACAGGTATCATATACAGCATCATGTGCCAAGCCATCCATTCACAGCAGCAGTTTATTGACGGAAATATCGCGATGACTCTTTTGATGTATTATTTCCCTCAGGTTTACCGGATGATGAGAGAATCATCCACTTCTTAACAGTGACTGGATTGGTGAGTCATTGATATTCATCCCTTTTAAAGGCAGCAGCACAGAATTTTCACAATTCAGCATTTACAGCAAACCCATTTCACATGTTTGCAACTAAAAGCTGGGCAACTAAGTGTTACCCCCTGCCAGTCGCACACATCTCCCACTCATCACTCTGAGCTCATTAGTCTATTGTTGCTTCCTGGACTACCTTTGCTTCACATTTAGAAATCTCCTCCGCCTGTTCACATCCCTGCATAACCTCCTTCCCCACCATCTCTGTGCTTAGATGTTTCTATTGTTCTGGTGTTGATACCATTAGGTCTTTGGGGGTTGGTTAGCTCAGTTGGCTGGATGGCTGGTTTGCAATCCAGAGAGGCACCAACAGTACAGGCTCAATTTCCGCTCCAGTTGAGGTTACCATGAAGGGCTCTCCTTCTCAACCTCTCCCTTCACCTGAGGCGTGCTGACCCTCAGGTTAAACCAAGACCGGTCATTTCTGTCTAATGAGTGAGCATCCCAATGGCCTGGAAGGATTGTAATGACTTAACTCGTTGCATTTGCTCAGTTTTCAACCTGTTCATTGTAGGAATGAAATTAGGGGACCTAGAACCCTAAAACCTTTGACTTAATTGCACACACTGTGGGCACGGGTTTAACATTGAAAGGCAGGCAGCATAGACTTAACTGCTTGAGGGGATGTGGGATATGTAGAACAAATTAGTCCTGAAATGGATACAGTCGTGAGAGATCTGGGTTAATAATTAACAAAATGGTTGAGTTATAAGGAAGGGTAGCGTGTGGCATTTTTTTCTTAAATTTTGGACCTTGACACTGTCACTGGTAAAGTGTGTTTCAGTTTACAACAAGCAGTGTTCACCAAACAAACAACAGGATTGAAGTGTGACTCTGAGTATCTAGTTAAAGTTCTTTCATCCTGAGCAGTTTCAGGAGGGGTTTAGATGGTTTATACATAGAGTAATGGAGTGATTACAGATGGAATTTAATCAAGGGGTTCAGATGGTTTAAATATGGAATGATGGATACCTGAGAGTAATTTACAGATTGGAATATATTCAGAGGATTCAGTTTGCTTTTCTATATGAATTATAAACTGCAGTCTAATTGTAGGATTCCAATGATTTATGCACAGGACGGCAGCTACCTGGTTTGTGCATGGGATAATGAATACATGTTGTATTATATTGAGAATAATGGTTACATGGCAATGACTAGCGGGAATCAAATCAAGGTGTTTGGATGGCTTTTAAACTGTATGTTGCGTTGATGTTTTAACTGGTTTTCTAACTGTGTATTTACATATGTGGTATAATATTTGTTTGTTAGACCCTTGTGTCAAGTGATGTGTTAAAATTTCTTGCTTGTTAGTTAACAGAGTGTACTTTCTGTGTGTTTTCTGCCTTTTAAAGGATAACATAAGGTGGCCATTTGGCTATTGTATCAGTGCTGGCTCTGAATTATCCAATTCATCCCCTATTCCATCCAAGTACAGCCCAGCTCGTAAATATACATTAAAACACAAGCTACTCGACCCCATGACAGATACAGTGCGGATATTTCACATTGATGACTCCACAGAGGCTGCATGATGTGTTGTATATTTCCAGCAGTTTCTGTCTTTGGCTCCCTCAGGAAGCTCTCCTGGCTGGTGTTATAAGGCATGTTCTGAGCTCAATCTGATCAAGCAACTAGGCAAGGCTGCTGTAGACCCTAATCCTATCCAGTTGGTCAACAGCTTAGAACCTCAGAGAGTTACAGTCTAACTGATATAGTTTTTTCTTACATTTAAGGGGTCACTACTGAAGAGGACTGGTGGACTGGATGAGAGAGTGGATTGGAACTGGTGAGACTGACTTATTTAGACTTTACATCTGAGTTTCAGACCTTCAAACTTGACACATTTCTGTGCAGTGTTTCACTGTTACTGACAACAGAGATTAGTTTTCATTGTGCCTGAAATTAAAGAAGCAAATTATGCAAGGTTTCAGTCACAAAAGTCTCAGTGCTGGTGGATTATTTAAACTATCTCTGATCACATGGTGAGTTAGCATACCTTTTTAAAGATTGTAAATTCGAAAACCATTCCTGTATGTGTTAGATAACTAGCAGTAGTGAACATTGTCATCTGAGATAACAGGTTATTTGGGACCTTGATGGTGTCTTCATGTAATGTGTGTTTCTGTGTCTTCAATGTTGTTTCTTTCTGTTTGAATTTCTTTTGACGTTTTCAGGTTCCATGTTTTTTTGTCAGCCAGCCACAGAATTTACATACGCAGTCACTTTTTTTTTCTGTAGCAGTCCTCTTTAAAAAAAAAAGACACATTTTGAAATTAAGGGCTAAAAATACTCGGAGTTACCCAGGCATCATCTAGTCACATGTAGCCATTATTAACAAACTGGCATCGAGTTACAGTGAGCTTGCAGCCAGTAAGTCTCTTACCCTCGCCTTCATAGCACCTAGTGGATATTGACCCAGGATCCTGAGATTAATTAGAGCAGCCACAAGATCAACTAACTCAGCGTGAAGCTGGGGCTTTAGTTTGGTCTGTCATTCCTTGGATAAATGTACAGAGCCTTCATAACAGTGGTGACATTATGAGAAGTAATATATCCCATGTAATGCTGCTGATTAGAGTTGATACGTGGGATTTGCATATTTGAGGGATGCTTTCACTTCATTACTTTGGTAAAGCAGGGAGACATTTCACAAATATTTCCCCGCCTTGGATCATTGCAGTGGATCATTGCCTCCTTCAGGAGATTGAGAGGGGATTATGTCAATTTCTTGGTGGGTTAAATCATGCCTTGTGGAACAATTTTGTTCAGAGGTCTGTTCTATTCATGCTTTCTTCTCTGACATGTCATGAAGAAGTGTTCAGGATCTGATTGGCCTCTTGTTGTTGGTGTCCAGGTACGACGTGCTGTCTCCCGGAGAAATGCAGAGACTGTGCTTCGCTCGACTCTTCTATCACCAGCCCAAATATGCAGGTTTGTGTTGATCACCCCTCAGGAGGTTAAACATCCCACTTCAGTGATATTTAATTTCCGGGCCACAGGCCAGCCTAGGTTGGCAGGTTGGTTAATGCTGATGGAGTCCCAGGAACTTCATCGAGGCAGGCCAACCAAAGGGAAACGGTGTTTGTGCAGAGTTGAGGTCAGCACAGTGAGTTCCTGTTTTAAGCTACAAGAGAAATGCGTTGGGTGAAGGCAGATCTCAGCTGAGGCCACTCTGAAAGAATTGCCTCAGGGCCAAAAAAAGACTGTCCGCTGTCACCAGCCACCTGAGGTGTGCATTTTGTTACATTCAGAGGGGCCTCCATTTCCCAATGTCCCATATGGTGCAGCATGAAGACAAATGAAGGATGTGAGGATCAACTGACAACCTATTTTATCGCCCAGTGGAGCTTCCCTGAATTGTACTGCTCCCAAAATAACTCTTACAACAGAACTATCTACAGTGTGTTATCCATTTGATGGTCTGAATGTCAGTGTTTACTGTGAAGAAGGATATGGAAGCCAGAGAACTCGGGAAAATGAATAGCGACATCTTGAAAAATATCTGTATTACAGAGGAGATGGTGCTGGACTTCTTAAAATGCGTAAAGGTGGATAAATCCCCAGGACCTGAACAGATGTACCCTAGAACTTTGTGAGAAGCTAGGGAAGTCATTGCTGGGCCCCTTGCCGAGATGTTTGTATCATTGGTAGCAACAGGTAAGGTGTTAGAAGACTGGAGGTTATCTAACGTGATGCCATTATTTAAAAAAGGTGGCAAGAAAAATCAGAGGAACTATAGATCAGTGGGCCAGACATCGGTGGTGGGCAAGTTGTTAGAGGGAATCCTGAGGGACAGGATTTGAAAAGGCAAGGACTGATTAGGGATAGTCAGCATGGCTTTGTGTAAATTGTGTTTCACTAACTTGACTGAGTTTTTTAACGAAGTAACAAAAATAATTGATGAAGGCCGAGTGGTGGACATGATCTGTATGGACTTCAGTCAGTAGTTTGACAAGGTTCCACATGTGGACTGGTTAGCAAGGTTAGATCACATGGAATGCAGGGAAAACTAGCCATTTGGATACAGAACTGGCTCGAAGGTAGAAGACAGAGGGTGGTGGTGGAGGGTTGCTTTTCAGACTGGAGGCCTGTGACCAGTGGTGTGCCACAAGGATCAGTGCTGGATCTACTGCTTTTTGTCATTTATATAAATGATTTTGACGTGAACATAGGAGGTATGGTTAGTAAGTTTGCAGATGATACTAAAATTGGTGGTGTAACGGACAACCAAGAACGTTATCTCAGAGTACAGTGGGACCTTGATCAGATGGGCCAGTGGGCTGATGGTGGCAAGTGGAGCTTAATTTACGTAAATGTGGGGTGCTTCATTTTGGAAAGGCAAATCAGGGCAGGACTTGTACACTTAATGGTAATGTCCTGGGGAGTGGTGCTGAACAAGGAGTTCAACAGATCTGCCAGCATCTGTGAAGAAAAAAATCCATGTTAATGGAAGGAAGGGTCACAGGACCCAAAACATTAACTCTGATTTTTTCTTCACAAATGCTGCCAGATCTGCTGAGCTTTTCCAGCAACTTCTGCTTTTGTTCCTGAACAAAGGAATCTTCGAGTGCAGGTTCGTAGTTCCTTGAAAGTAGAGTTGCAGGTAGACAGGATAGTGAAGAAGGCATTTGGTACGCTTGCCCTTATTGGTCAATGCATTCAGTGTCGGAGTTATGAGGTGATGTCGCAGCTATGTAGGATATTGGTTAGGCCACTTTTGGAATAGTTCATTCAATTCTGCTTCCCTGCCATCGGAAGTTGTGAAACTTGAAAGGGTTCAGAAAAGATTTACAAGGATGTTGCCAGGGTTGGAGGGTTGAGGTATAGAGAGAGGCTGAATAGGCTGGGGCTATTTTCCCTGGAGTGTTGGAAGCTGAGGAGTGACCTTTATAGAGGTTTATAAAATCATCAGGGGTATAGATTGGCTATCACCCTGTGTCTTTTCCCCAGGGTAGGGGAGTCCAAAACTAGAGGGCATAGGTTTAAGGCGAGAGGAGAAAGATTTAAAAGGAACCCATGGGGCAACTTTTTCACACAGAGGGTGGTGCGTGTATGGAATGAGCTGCCGAGGAAATGGTGGAGGTTGGTACAGTTACATCATTTAAAAGGCATCTGGATGGGTATATGAATAGGAAGGAGTGAAGCGGGATATGGGCTAATGGGACGAGATGAATTTAGGGCATCTGATCAACGTGGATGATTTGGACCGAAGGGTCTGTTTCCATGCTGTACAGTTCTATGACTCTGAGAGACGGGTCTTTCTGCTTGTGAATCTTCAAAGTGTTTTACTTCTTGGACGCCATTAAAGAAGGGTCATGGGATCAAAATGTTAATTCTGTTTTAGCTCGTTTTTTTTATCCTCTTGTGGGATATGGGCATCACTAGCTGGACAGCGATTATTGCTTGTCCCTAGTTGCCTTTGAGAAGGTGATAATGAGCTGCCGTCTTGAACCGCTACATTTGATGTGCTCTGGGTAGACGATTAATGCAATTAGTGAGAAATTCCAGAATTTTGACGTAGCAACAGTGGGTGAACAGTGATATATTTCCAAGTCAGGCATATGAGTGGCTTGGAGGGGAACTTGCAAGTGGTGATGTTCTTATGTATCTGATGCCCTTTTCCTTCGAGATGGAAGTGGTCGAGGGTTTGAAAGGTGCTGTCTGAGAATCTTTGGTGAATTTCTGCACTGCATCTTGCAGATAGTACACACTGCTGCTACTGCACATCCGTGGTGGAGGGAGTGGATGCTTATGGATGTAGTGCCAATCGAGAGGGCTGCTTTGTCCTGGATGGTGTCAAGCTTCTTGAATATTGTTGGAGTTGTACCCATCCAGGCAAGTGGGGAGTATTCCATCACACTCCTGACTTCTGCCTTGTAAATAGCGGACAGACTTAGAGAGTCAGGAGGTGACTTACTCACTGTGTGATTGCTAGCCTCTCACTTAACTCTTGTAGCCACTATGTTAATGTGGTGAGTCCAGTGGAGTTTCTGGTCGGTGGTAACCCTCAGGATGTTGATAGTGTGGGATTCAGTGGTGGTAACCCTATTGAATGTCAAGGAGTGATGGCTACATTGCTAATTATTGGAATGGTCATTGCCATTGTGTGGCACGAATAATACTGATTGTATGTCTGCCCAATCCTGGATATTGTCCTGATCTTGTTGCATTTGAACACGGACTGCTTCAGTATCTGAGGAGTCGCGAATAGTGCTGAACATTGTTCAATATCCCTATTTCTGACCTGTTAATGAAGGGAGGATCTGTCAAATCTGCTGAATTTCTCCAGCAATTTCTGGTTTTTTTTGTAATTTATTTCTAATTGGTTTCTTTCCTAAAACTCTGTCACATTAATAATGATGCTGTGGAATTTGGCTAGTGCATGAACCAGGACAGTGCCTTTCCCTTTTTTAGAGAACTTGGCTTAATTCCATCCCAGCACAGTGGCATGAATATCACTGCTGTTGTAAGCGTCATATACCTGGACAGTCCTGAACCCTTTCACCAGCGAATGTAACTTGAATGCCAATTATCATGTGGACGAGACAAGGGAGAACTTGCTACCACATGGAGTAATTGAGGGGAATAGCGTAGGGACCTTTAACAGGAGAAGTTTCCTGGTGGAGAAAGGAATGGAGGATTATGTTGATCACATTTGGCTTTCAAGGGATTCATGTAGAACTTCAATACTGGCATGGACTCAGCAACTGAGAATTCACAGCCTCACGATTAGAAGTTCCAAAGATTGGCAACCTTATTGATTCAAAATTCCTCCTCATTTCCGTTAAACATGGTCAACCCTTTATTTTGAGGCTGAAGGGAAAGTGCCAACCCTTAACTCCTACAAGTTCCTGCATCTGCAACCGGGGAAAGCTCAGTTTCTGCCTAGTCAAGCCCTTGAATAATTTTATATGTTTCAAAGGAATCACCCCTTGTTCTTTTGAACACCATCCAGCCCAACCTTGCCCTTCCAGTTACCCCACTTTGGCTGAAATTTGCAAGCTTCTGATTCCTAAGCAGCGCTGCTTCTCTTCCCAGTGTTGGATGAAGCTACAAGTGCATTGACAGAGGAGACGGAAGGAGAGCTCTACCACACCTGCAAGCAGCTGGGCATGACTGTCGTCAGTGTGGGTCACCGCAGCAGCTTGGAGAAGGTAGGAGGCAATTAATTCTACCTCAAGGAGAATCTTTTCACCCTTTCATTGACTGTGAGTGGATGCTGAGGCTGCATAGTGCAGGGCTTTCCAGGCTGTGGGTGTTGAGGCCAGTGGAGTTGCTCTAATGCAGCAACAGACCTCTGACAAAGTGCTACAGAGTCTCCTAAATGTTTTAATAGTGGGTGTGGCCTCACTGCTCGCTGTTGTATTAAAAATAACCGAATGGTAAGGTTGGTACTTTTTACTTAAAAACCCTGAGGCTGCTCTCCAATGCCCTCCCTACATCCTGCTCTTGCTGTCGTTTCCCTTCCCCGCACTCTCCGTCGTTTCCCTTCCCCGCGCTCTCTGTCGTTCCCCTTACCCGCACTCTCCCCGCACTGTCATGTCTGGAGTCTCTGCAACATCCCAGCAGCAAAATGAGGGTCACGGTGTAAAACTGTTTGGGAAGCCCTGCCATAGTAGTTCTGGGTCACAATCAAAACACTTGGGGAGAAGTTACTGTGGCTTTATATTAAAGAAATCCAGCATGAGGAGGCAGGAAGGGGCGGCGCAGTGGCTCAGCGGCTCAGCAGTTAGCACAGCGCTGGAAACCCAGGTTCGATTCCAGCCTTCAGTGACGGCATGGGGTTTGTACATTCTCCCTTGTGTCTGTGTGGGTTTCTCCAGGTTTTCAGGTTGCCTCCCACAGTCCAAAGGTGTGCAGGTTAAATGGATTGGCCATGCTAAACTGCCCCATAGTTTCCAGAGGTGGATTATCCATAGGAAATGCAAGGTTTCATAGATATGGTAGGTGGTTGGGTCTGGGTGGGATGCTCTTCAGAGGTTCAGTGTGGACTCGATGGGGTCAGATGGCCTCACTTCGCACTGTAGGGGTTGTATGATTCTAAAGATGGATGGTTCCAGCAATGAGCATGTTTAACTCAGTCCTCGCTTAAGGTCCTGCTCAAGAATTTCTCCAGACCAATCCTCCTCCACACCAACTCTCTTTGATGTTTAAACTTCTCACAATAAATGTTCTCTGACCCGTCCAGGGATGAATGGAAAATGATTGGTTGAGTAGAGAGCAGGAAGGTCTCAGGTTCATTCTCTGGTAGGTCCCGAGTTGAGACCAACAATGCTGTGCAGTGATGAGGATGCTACAGTTAAGGTCAGCCCTACCATTATGTGCTGGTTGGGAGTATTGGCTAGACTGCGGGTTTTAGCCAGTGACATCCCACTGGAAACAGGTTAATAAATTGCTCAGCCATCTCTCTGATCTCAGATACACTGGTGAAGTGGTGGTGAGTTGGTGCCCACTGAATTACCCATTGTGTATCAGCGGTTTGAGGAGTCAGGGTGGAGTGGAAAAATTGATGGGAGATAGAGGAATGATTTTAATTAATAATAATCATTCTTTAATTTTCTATTTCCTAGCAGTGCACATTCTGAGCACCGCAAAATGATCCACTTAAGTTTCAATGTATCAATCAATGTTTGTTTCTCTCCCTTTTCCCTGGACAGCACCATGACTCCATGTTATTCCTGTTTGGAGATGGGAAGTGGGAGCTGACTAAAATCCACTAAACACGGGCTGAAAGATAACGTAGCCGTGCTCACACTCATTCCAACTGCTGTTCGTGAATCCACAAGCTGGACCAAGATGAAGTATTGGCAGTGTGGCCAGACTCTTCAACTCTACCTCATTTTTCCTTCTCCTCCTGGCTATGTTGTCCCGGAGGAAGGTTTTTAATAATTAATCCGATTTTGATGATTTTAGAGCCAAATAAAAATCAGTGTCTACAGATGATTGACTGCAGCTATGGGATGTGGACTCTACAACATGTCCCAAGCTGCTGTTCCGTAACTTGAATTTACAGTTGACAGTCCGTCCAGTGATAATGATTCTATCCCAGCTGCTGAAGACAGAAGAATGCTGTTTCTTTAAAACAACAAATAACCGCTTCATATTTTTTAATGCAAATCTTTTCTGACTGCTGTAAAGATGATTTTTTAAAACGATGATCTGTCCCGTCTTGCTGTGCAATCTCAGTTAGGATCAGCAAGACCTAAGAAATCAAACCAGGGACTTCTGGCTTGTGTGTCATTGTCTTCCTCCAACTAAGCAAGCAGCACGAGGGTGGGCACTCATTTGTAGTCTATCGCTGTGTCATTGCAGAGGGTCTGAACTCCTAAACTCTCGTGCTATAAAGTTCAAAAGCTTTCTTCAGAATGAATTGTCTCTTGAGTGCAGCCAGCTACAGTATCGACCCAATGGAGTGGAGCTACAGGGCATGTAGTGAACATCCTGTACAACTGAGCATCAGCATCTTCCCCAGATGCTGTTTCTTCTGGCACCATATTCTCCCTATTCCAGCTTTATTGCTGTCTGTTGCTCTGGTTCTCATGTAGGTAGCTCGGAGGATTATGTAACCAGGAACTGGCTTTGGCAAACCACAGCACTGTTTGAGAATTCAGTTTGTAGTTTGGACAAGGATGGGTGACATATTTTAATCCATGGTTTTTAGATGTGGGGGAAAATATTCTATCAATCAAAATGGCCCTAACTTAAGGCCCATTGAATGACAGCGCGCATAGAAGAAATGGTCTGTGAAGGAATACTAGAGAAAGCCGAACACTACATTCCATGATGTGGAGGTGCGGTGCTGGAGTGGGGTGGACAAAGTCAAAAGTCACACAACACCAGGTTACATTCTAACAAGTTTATTTGAAATCACAAGCTTTTGGCACTCTGCTTCTTTGTCAGGTGAAGATTCAGCATCAGTATCTTCTAATCCTTCACCTGATAAAGGAGCAGTGCTCCAAAAGCTTGTAATTTCAAACAAACCTATTGGACTATAACCTGGTGTTGTGTGACTTCTGACTGCTTTCCAGAAAGGTTTAATGGAACCTTGGTGAAGTACTCGGAGCCTGAATGAGTGCAGATTATGTGATCCTGAAATATGACCCTCAGACTAGGAGGATCAGAAGACGTAAGTTTAAAGTAAATCTAAAACGCAGTTTAGTAAAGATGTCTTCACTGGCTGAATGATAATCTTTTGCAATGTTGTGAAAGATCTTCCAGGCCATTTAAAGAGAAGCACGGTGCTAGAAGGATTCAGGTACGAGTTGAACAGGTTTCCCTAATTCTTCAGAATTCTGAAGCAAATCACACTAGACTTGAAACATAAACACTGTTTTTCTCTACAGATACTGCCAGTCCTGCTGGGTTTCTCCAGCACTTTCAGTTTTTATTTCAGATTTCTGACAACTGCAGTATTCTGCTTTTATTTCCTACCCCTTGACCCTTGTGAATGCTGTAGCGAGAGGAAAGCGAACCAGTTCTAAAAGCACCTGGAAATCGAGAGCTGTAATTGATGGAATATTAGAATAGATGGAATTTTAGAGTATTCTAACTCTTCTTCAATTTTCTGATGAATCAGTGCCTCCACAATTTTGCTGAACATTTGAATTTCTCAAAGTGAAATATCTTTGTTTAATAATGAAATACTCTTTCTACTTTCCCTCCACTGGACACTGATTAAATGTCAAGTAAAGGTCCCTATTCTCCACCAGTAAGTGTGTGAATTACCTGCTGCTGTCGGAACACACATAAAACTGAAAGTGTTGGAGAAGCTTGAACAGTCATGGACCTCAGCGTTTTCTGTTTTCCCTCTCTCAGCAGAAGGCGCCAGACCTGCTGAGTTTCTCTTGTAGTTTTTATTTTCAGATCTCGAACGTCGACAGTTTTTTGGTTTCTTCAGAACCACATAGCCTGCTTGGTCATGAATATTCACATATCTCAGTTACTGTGTTCATTGTCTAATTTAGTGAAAGTTCTTCTAAAGTGTTACTGTGATTTTGTGAGTTTACTGAGGATGGGGTAAGTGCCACAAAATAGGGTATTGTGTGCACAGTGAATACCATCTGAATCAGAAGCTCTGGGTTCATGTCCCACCCAGAACTCAGTATTCGAGGGAGGTGTATTTACAATGTAACTACTGGTTAAGTATCAATCTGCAAACCCTTTCAACATTTAGCTTTAAAATCTGGAGTGATTCCTGATCAGCTGTGTGAAGGAAAGAACGTTGGACCTACAGCTCCAGCCAACAACATGTATGTCAAAGTATATATTGCCCCAGGAACTTGGCAGTGAATTCTAGTGTATCACCATCATATGTGTTACAAACATCTGGGAGCAGTTGTCAAAGCAGACATTCAGACCTGCCGTTTGTGAGCTTGCCCACTGCCTCTGTGAGTCTTGTGATCACCAATACAGAAGATGAAGATTCCACTACAAGCTTTGAACTTTGCAAAGGAAACTTCAGGCTGAGCTGCATTTGGACACAGCATCTAGTGAAGGTTTTCATTCTCAACTCCTGTCCAACTACTATTACGGTCTCCTGCCCCTCTCCAATGACCAGTGCTGTAAAATGCACTAGTTTGTTTCTTCAGTGAGGATTGGTTTACAAATGTCTGTTGGCATTCACAGTCCAAAGCTCGTTGCTAGTCAGTGATAATTGAGGGTGAACCTTTTTGAGTCACTATCTTCAGAGGAACAGATTAGATAGGAAGACATGACATGAAGAGAATGGAGATTGCTGGCATTCCAATTTTGACTACATTGTTCGAGTATATAACGTGACATCTTCTAAGTGCCTGATACTGAAGCTTCTAATCATGTTATATGCTTTAAATGATTAAAAAAAATCACAAGTATCAATCGTGTTGTGTGTTTCTTTGAAAATATTTTTTATGCATTTACAAAAAGTTGACATAAAAAAGGCAATTAATTTAAAGCAAGGCAGTCTTGGTTAAATTGGTTTCCAATGTAGGAAAATCTGGCGGGGGGGGGAAGGAACGTGGGATTTGGAAGTAAAAGTAGGCCATTTGGCCCTTCAAGCCCATTCTGCTGTACACCAAGATTATGGTTCATCCAATTGTAATCTCAGCCACATTTCCCTGACTCCCCATTTCCTCCTGTACATCCCACAATACCCATGACTCCTTGTGAAGCTCATATTTAGTCTCCTCAAATTCAGGGGAAATGGGAGCAGCTGCTCCAATCTGCAACAGTGCAGTTGAGGTGAGACCACATTAGAAAATCCCAGGAGTACTATGTATAATGAGCTGCTGGAAACAGGAATGTTTGTACAAAGTAACTTTCTTGGGCTACAGTGACTTGAACTGTAGTCCCCACCCCCGACCCTGAGTCCATGGTTTGCTCCAGAGAAAGCTTTGTCGATGAAGCTGAAAACAAATGTCCAAAATAAAAGCCAGTTTAAGCGAATCATGTTCTACCTACAGTAGAAATTATGCTTCACAAATATTCAACAAGAAGTTTGAGATTTGCTTCCAGTAAAAATGTTGTAATGGATTAATTGTTTTGGCCACAAATCAAGGAGTTGTGTGCTTAATGATGAGTCCAGAGGTCACTGAGGCAACTACGGCAATACTTAGCCTGCAAATTTTCACTGGTTCTAATCATTACATACACACTTCATGATGATCTGCTTTTGGAATAAATATTCCTGCATTCTTGGACTTTCTACATATCAAGTTAACCCAACTACAGGGTAAGAAGAGAGTAGGGTCTAACTATCAGAACCTGACCTATTGCAGTTTTAAGGTGTTCTCTGCCTTCTGTCAGTGAAGTGTACCTGAGTTTTAATCATGGCACACAGTTCCTTCAATTTCACTTGTTCAAAAACAAGTGGGTTTGAAAGAATAGAATTTTGGGTGGAGGGGTCATGTTGTGACTACGGAGGAGCACTGAAGTCACTTTCTCTCAAAATCCAAATGAGGCACCACTTCAAAAATCTAGCCTGCTGATCCTCCCTGTATCTTCCAAAGATGAAGCAGCATATCTGCAGTTTGGACAGACTTACTTAGCAGATGCTGTCAAAATGGTCAGAGTGGACCATGGTACTCCTCCCTACCTGGGCACAATGTATTGTCAATGTGAACCTCAGCCATTCACAGTCCCAAAGCATCGGCCTTTGCACATTTCCCCCAGTTTGTTCCACTTTCTCTCTAGTTCTTGAGTATTGAATAGCACAGTTCCTGCCACAGAGTGGCTGCCATATCCCTGTGAACTGTGATGCAGAGAGCACTATTGGGTTGTTCAATTGCAGGGGCATTATATAAAGAAACAGAGCTCCATTCAAGATTACACATCCTAGCACTGAGGGCTGACAGGAATGAGGTGGTTTTGGTCGTAATATGTTGCATGAATATAATTTTACAAAAATTAAAACTGGTGCGCATTTAAAATCCCTAGCGTGATGTCTCCCAGTTAATTTTTAGCTTCTTTCTTCAGGATCTGTTTATGCCCGTCAATAATTTCCTGCACAGCTGTGTGATCATCCAGGGTAGTAAGATCACCAAGCTCGTCGATTTTATTTTCCACAATCTTCCTCAGGACTCGACGCATTATCTTTCCTGAGCGGGTTTTAGGAAGTCTGTGCACAATCTAGAAGGCAAGAAAGGGTCAGGTTTAATGTTTCCTAGTGTTTGGACCCTTTGATGACACACAGGGCAGTGTGAAAACCGCAGGAGCACAGGCATAGTAGGTCACGTCACTGGAAGGGTTAATCTAGAGGCCTAAAGTAGTAACATACTGACATAAGTTCAAATCCCCAGCTGGTTGCTTTTTCTTAATTCATTTACAGTATGTGGGTGTCACTGGCTAGGCCGGTACTTATTAGCCATCCCTAATTGCCCAGAGGGTAGTTAAGTGTTATCCAGATTGCTGTGGGTCTGGAGTCACAGATAGGCCAGACTAGGTAAAGATGACAATTTCCTTCCCTAAAAGGGAATTAGTGAACCAGATGGGTTTTTCCCCCCAACAATTGGCAATGATTTTCTTAGTCATTGTTAGACTCCTAATTCCAGATATTTATTGAATTCAAATTCCAACATCTGCCGTGAAAGGATTCAAACCCAGGTCCCCAGAACAATACCAGGTCTCTGAGTTAAAACTATAGCAATAAAAACACTGGATGATCACCTCCCCCTGAAGGCACTGCTGCAGAACTTCAATTCGTTAATTAAATACCTGGAATCTTTTATCTAAGTGTTAGTTGTTGTAATCTTAAATGTGAAGCTACTGGATTGTAAAAACTAATCTGGTTTTGACCATCATCTGACCTATATGTGATTCCAGCCTCACTGCAATGTGGTTGATTTTTAACATCCTCCCTGAAATAGCTCAGCAATCAACTCAATTGTATTCAAGAAGCTGGCTTTCGCTTTCACCTTCTCTTGGGCAGTTCAGCATGGGCTCTTGGGTAAAATAAAATGCGAGACTTTTACAGAGCAATGTGGAATTGGTATAGCTAAACAGGCACAAGAAAAATACAAAATCAGAAAACAGAAGGTTACATTAGTTTCAAATTTAGTCTGGTGATGCACCAGTGAAGGGCTTTAGGGTGATTTACAATTTTAAAGGCGCTACAAAAATGCATTTTGTTTTGATTTGAGATTACTCGCTCATGTTTTGGAGCATTGTCTTACATGCCATGTCTTGTAACATTTATTTCACTTAGAGTGCTTCCATTCTGGTAAGATCTACCCCTCAGGGATACAGTGGTGTCACAGTAATGTTACTAATCTAGATTAGTAACACTAGATTAGTGTTACTTGAGGCTGTTGGACACGTGTCCAAATCCCACCTTGGGCAGGGCAATTTGAATTCAGTAATAATCTGGAATTGAAAGCTAAATTTCAGTAACAGTAACTATTAAAGTTATCATCGATTGTTATAACACCCTGTCTGGTTCACAAATATCCTTTAGGGAAGTCTATCTGCTATCCTTGCCGACATAAGATTCCAGATACTCATCGATATGATTGACTCACAAGTGCCTCTCTGAAATGATCTCCAAACCATTCAGTTCGGGAGTAGCAATAAATACTGGCCTTGTCTGTAATGTCCATCCACTGTGACAATAGAAGAAATAGCAAAATGAACTTATGGAGTTTAATTACTTACAAAACACTGGAGTGAATTCATTGCACCCACATCTGTGCTGAAGGGACTAGAATACACCACACTATTAATAACCATTATTAATGATTATACTTCCCCTGATGCACACATCACTGGCTCAGCCTCTGTGGGCACCACGTTCTGAGATTCAGGCCCTATCTCAGCAAATTGTTCCTTCACCTGCTTGATTTTCTCCCCTTCCTAATCTTCTCCAGGGAAGATAGCTCCTGGGGACCAACTCTCTCGTAATGTTTTTCCATCTAGAAACCCAGGTGTTGAGAACAGGGAAGGAAATTGACTATGATACGTCAGGGGTACCTTCTTCTCCTGACTGTAACACACCCACTTACCTGTCTAGAGACCAAATTAGAATCCTATTCTTTGACCAACTTAAAAAAGGTACCAATCACAACCTCAGTGCTCCCACCCTCTGGATGACAGAGTAATGACTGCCAGCAATGACCAATTTACCTTTTATTTGACAGAAGTCATCTGGTCATATTTTTGGGTTTACTGATGATTTTATCTTTCACTGATTTTGTTTCACAGTTAAAAAATAGCTGATGTTTTAATTATAATGGAAGGGACTACAAGGAACAGATCCACTCAACTTACAGAAGAATGCAGTTGAGGACCGTGCACTAAGTTTGAAAGTTAAACAGATCGGAGGTGTTATTGCAAACAGAACTACTGGTGTTGCCAGCAATGTCCTCATCCCAGGATTGAGTAAAGGAAAGGAACCAACACACAGGACAGGCTTGCTGCAGCCTCATCTGATCTCAACAACCTCCTCAATCTAAGGGAGGAATCTAGGCGTCAGCCAATGCTGAGAGGCAATATTCAGCCTCTAGGTTTGAAAGTTTGTGGAGTAAAGCCACACTACAGAGACTTTCCCAGTGCAGCACTGAGGGTGTGCTACACTCTGAAGAGGTCTTAGAGATCTGTTTTCAGATCACATATCGAACAGAAGTCCAGCTTTCTTCCTCACAAACTATACAAACAAAAGCTGAGTGATGTTTCCTGATGACTTGCTCAACATTTATCCCTGCAACAACTATGCAATAGACAATTTTGTCTTTTATTTCCTTGGTCATTTGGAGCTGCCTTGTCGATCTACTGCAGACCATGTGCTGCTGTAGGTAGGTACACCTACAGGGCTGTTAAAGTGGGAAATACCAGTGAAAACTTTAAAAAACAGTACTTTTCACTCAGTCCATAACAGCTTGTTAGTGACGAACTGCATAATATATTATTGGGGATTAATCTACCAAGTCAGGGTTCACTCTGGGATCTGACTTGTCTAGTATTACCTTGAGCCAGGATCATAACAAAGGTGCTGATCTTCTTAGCGTTGCTGGAGTTGCACCTATCCAGGTAAGTACAAAGTATTCCATCATACTCTTAATTTTTGTCTTGTAGATGGAGAACAAGCAGGATTGATTCTTCCTCATGTCAAGATTGGCTCTGCTTCACTGTCTGGACTGACTCTGCTGCCTCACTGTCTAGTTTGGTCTTTCTGCATCAAAGTCTAGGCTGACCCTTCTGCATCACAGTCTGGGTTAGTTCTGCCCCACTGAGTAGATTGACTCTGTACATTCACCATTTAGACTGGCTCACACTGCTCTTAATGTCTAGACGGCCTCACCACAGAACTGCCAACCTCTCTCTGACCTGTTCTTGTGGTCTGTGATTGGTTCCTTGTTTATCTCATTCCAACATTACTTCTCTCCTTTCTGGTTGATTTTGGCCAAAGACTGTCCTCGCTAGACATTTCCATGATGGTAATTAGGGAAGTTGGTTAGATTCTCTCTTGTTGGAGATGGTCATTGCCTGGTATCTTAGTGGACAAATGTTGCTTGCCAGTTATCCCAAACCTGCTTGTTTTCTGGGCCTTTCTGTGTGTCAACATTGATCGCTTCACCATCTGAGGAATTCTGAATGGAACGGAACACCAACCATCAGCAATCATCCTCAGTTCTGACCTTATGATGGAGGGAAGGCCATTGATGAAGCAGCTGAAGATGGTTGGGCCTAGGACAGTACCCCAAGGAACTCCTGCAGAGATGTCCTGGACCTGACATCACTGACAAAAGGCAATTTCATCCATCGTACTGTAAAATCCTTTAAACTTTTATATCTGTCCATGTGACATTGCCATATTTTAAGCTCTACTTGCAACAAACAGAAGCATCAACTTAGACCCTCCTACTCCATGGTGTAAAGCACTGCAAGGCCAATGCATGATCCTATCAGACTGCTGAGCTCCTGTTGTTCTATCCCATGGGTGTCTTACATATACAGTCCCACTGATTATGAACATTTTGGGCAGGTAGCTTTCTGGAGTTAGCACCAATCCTGTCCACAATACACAACAAACACAAGAAAGCAGGGATTGACATCAGATCACTACCTGGATTTGATCAGGAGCAGCGTATTTGGCTATCTTTTGGGACACAATGTCTTTGAGTTCCTTATCAAAGACGTCCTCAGCAATGACCATCCCATCTTTCAGAACAACGAAGACGTAGGACCCTGAGAAAAGAAGCAAGAGTATTTGGTTTTTCACTTATACTCCAAGCACTGATCTTCCCCACAGTGGCTGAAACGCTGAAAACGTAAACCTAATCCAAGCCTGATTGAGAAGGCATATGGGTTTGAGAGAGGGAAACATTGCATGGGTCACTGGTTCCTTGTTTATCTCATTCAAACATTACTTCTCTCCTTTCCCTGAGAACCCGGGGCTTCAGGTCTGACACACAAGTGAATTTTGGCAGCAAAAGTGCCTGCAGCCTTCACTCAGCTTAGCTATTTATCCTGTTTCTGCTTCTTCATAGAAACCAGAATGTTCTCATTGCTGTCCTTACCTTCCCCTTTGACCTCATGGGCACATCCAATGGCTGCAGATTCGGCCACAGCTTGGTGTTGGTTCTGAAAGATCAAAGAGATCTTGCGGTCAGTGATTTTAATTTGCTTGGCAGATGAAAACAGGCTTCTAGCTCAGGCAGCTCAGACCCTGATGTCAATCAGAGATGGTTAATGCAAGCACCATCAAGGCTGAAGAAGTTTAGTAATCCTACTCTGAACTGGGCACTGAGGGGCCACAGCTCAATTTTAACAGAAGGTTGCTGCTCATTCCAGGCAGTCTCTGGGGTCACCTATAAAAAGGTCCCAATCTAGCAATGGCTGGAGTGTCAGCGCCGATTGAGTACAGGCCTCTTCGCTGCTAAAGTGGTGAGCAAAGAAGCAATTCCAGACCCATCAAATGGGTCCAATTATGTTAAATTTAAAGAGGCTCAGTTAGGAAAAAAGCAAAGAGAGCTTTGCTCTAGGGATGATCTGTACTACATGTGGCCTGGATATTAGCAATAGAAACACAGGAACAGGAGTAGGCCATTCAGCCCATCAATTGTGCTGCACCATTCCATATGATCTTGGCTGATCCTCTAACTCAATGATGTATTCCCGCCTTCTCTCCTTACCCTTTTATTTGTCCAATGTCTAAACACTTACCAGAAGAATTTATAAAATCCCACCAATGAGACCCCAACAAGAATGGAAGTGTGTCACCAGCTCATACTGAAATGTAGCAATTATGACTTCAATTTCCACCGTGCCCGATTTTTAATGTAGATTCTATTTAAACAGAAACAGAGATGCCAATACAAATAATGGTATCAATAAACATGACCATGGAATGTTGTAAAAACTCAACTGGTTTGCCCATGTCCTTGACCTTGTTTCTATGAGATTTACTGCCTCTCATCAATCAATGTGGGTTAACTCTCAAATTCCCATGAAGTGGCCAAAGTAAGCAAATATCAAGTAGGCTTGTCATCACCACCATCACTCAGAGTACTCACAGACATTGAAATGCTGGCTTCAATAGTGCTCACTTGCTGGGGATTAAAGAAATGATCTACAGGAGCAGCTTTAGTTCTTTCATTTCACTTACCACTGCACCTTCAATTTCAGCAGTGCCCAGCCTATGGCCACTGATGTTGATAACATCGTCCAACCTGCCTGTGATCTGGTAATATCCCTCTTCAGATCTGTATGCTCCATCACCAGTGAAGAAGTGGTCTGCAAAGAACAGAGGAAGAAACTGTGTTACGATGGGGAAAGGCCGAACCCCTTTGATAATTAAACTAAAGCACAAGCCCCAATCTGTTATTATGGGAATAGGGGTACCCCTCTAATAATTACCTTCAAAAACACCCAGAGAAGCTCATCTTTACCCTTGCAATCTATTAAAAGAGTAGTTAAGAGAAAGAAAATCCCTGATCTCCACTTTATAAAAAAAAATTTATTTATTTAACCAAACAATGACCAAGTTAACAACATTGCTAACAAACCAACCATTCCCCCTGAGACCACTGACTACTCCCTGACTGATCTAAATTCTACTGGAATGCTGTTTAAATAAAGACAAGTCCCACTAATATAAACCCAATTGATAAAAAACAATGTGTTATAACTTAATCTCTCCAAGTTCACACAGACCGTCTTCTGGAATATTCTGCCATCTCCAGTCTCTTTACAAGCACCTTTCTTCCATTAATTCTGCTGTCAGGGATATTTTATCTCTATAATTTTTCAATGAAGACTTTGAGCTAAAATACCATGGTACCTTTGATTAATCAGATGGGCTTTCTCTGAGAAATGAATGGTGCCAACTCTGGCAGATGGCAACTAGTTCTCTCTTTCAGATTGCAATTGGCTCTCTCTCTGATTTTCCAAATGCCCTCGTCTTATATACCCGTAATGACATAATCAAATTCTTATAATACGATTGGTTTCAAGTTGTCAACACCATCAGATTTCAATTCAATTGGCTTTCTGTATCTAGGTGCTTTGTTTAAATTAATTGGTCAAATTCAAACTTGTCTTGGAAACAGTGTTGCTTGGCTGCTCTATACAAAATGTTTCCATTCGGGCACTCTCTGTACACGCGCATTTACAAACTTCCAAACACAGACAGAGCACAACCTCTTAAAGGGACCACAGCACTCTTTGTCCAACAAATTCCAACTTCCTGCCTTCCAACTCACGAATACTCTGTCCAACTTTGTAACAGTTAGAAATCTTTTTCATATCTTTGGTCAGATTGATTTCTTTTCCTCCTCATCCTCACAGGCAATGTAGGTTTGGATTCTATATCACTGACCGTCCTCCAGACACCCCATACAATCTCTTAACTGGGAAGACTATTTGTGTGAGGAAGCTTCAATTGAGGTTAGGCAAGGACTCATACTGTCATGCTTGTTTGCACAACTCTCCCTGGCCATGCCCCTCCCTATCTCTGAAACCACATCTGATCCTAGAATGCCCGCCAAAATTATGTACCTCTCCATTTTGCCCTCTTCAGAATTCCCAAACTTCATCGTCCCACCACTGGCAGTGATGGCCTAAGCTGCCTGAGCACTGAAATACTTCATTAGATTTCTACTCCTCTTTCCCTTTCGAAGCCGCTCCCTGAAGTCCTCTTATTGGTTATTGGTCACCTGATATCTACATATTTGGCTCACTGTCAAATCTTGTTTGCTAATAGTCAGGCCAAACACATTGGAACCTTCTATTGTGTTAAAGGCACTACATAATTGCAAGCAGCTTAGCCATGGCTCAAAGGTTAGCACTCTTACTTCTGATTTTAAAATCATGGGTTCAAGCCTTACTCTGAAAATTAAAGGGATCTTGTAACACAGTGGTTATATCCCTACCTCTAGGCCAGAAGGTCCAGATTTAATTCCCACCTGCTCTGGAAGTGTGACACCCATGATGTTAGGTATATAATTTTGGCTCTTGCGGTGCAATAGTAGTGTCCTCGACTCTGAGATAAAGGACCTGGTTTCAAATCCTACCTGAGGTGTACACGTCCAAAACGTTTGATCAACAATATCTATAAATGCAAGAGTTACTGTAGAGGAGGATATCGTGATTTTTCTTCTAGTTCTTTCAGGGGATATGGGCATCGCTGGCTAGTCCAGCATTTGGTGCCCATTGCTCAGAGACCAGTTAAGAGTTAACCATTTTGCTTTGTGATTGGAGTCACGTATAGGCCAGACAAAGATGTCAGACTTCCCTTCCCTAAATGACTTTACCGAACTGGATGGGTTTAAATAAAATTGGCAATAGCTTGCCACCCACTAGCTTTAAATTTCAGGGTTTAACTAATTGGACTAAAATTCTATCAACTGCTATTGTAGGATTTGAGCGCCTCAGAATATTAACCTGGGTCGCTAGATCATTAAAGTGGTGAGCGTATATCCAAGCCATCATCTTCCCTAAATGCATCCCCTTTCCTTAACCAGATGTTCACAGACACTTGCCTGGACCTCCTGCTGTAACTGCTCAGCAGCTCAGCTAAAGGTGAGCATCATTTTTGAGAACTTGCCTAATGTACCAGTGACATTACAGTGCAGGATCTGGGAGGCGATGCAGGGCTCTGCTGTTCAGCAGGAGACGGTGGTCAGGGTTCAGAATGAGGGCCCTGAGTTGAATTTTACCTTGTGTCCCCCCCATCCACCGAAGCCCATCCATCTCTTAGACCCTTACTGTTAACTGGATAACGCAGAATGTGTCAGAACTCAGATGGTGGGGACACACCAGACAATACACACAAATCAATGGCTGAAGTGGTCTGGAAGGAACTCAGTTCATCCAACAGGATCCACCTGGGTTCAATCACTTCCCGACAATCGCAGTCTTTGTATCCCATTATGTCAGAAACTTTAAGGTTAGAATCAAATTTCAAACTATTCAAAGGAATTTTATAGTTATACTGCAGGGAACCAGACCCTTTGGTCCAACCAGTCGATACTGACCATGTTCCCAAACTAAACTAGTCCCACCTGCCTGTGCTTGGCCCATATCCCTCCAAACATTACTTATTCATGAACTTATCCAAATGTCTTTTAAACTTTGTAACTGTACCCACATCCATCACTTCCTCTGGAAATTCAGTCCACACACAAACCATTTTCTGAGTAAAAAAGTTGCCCCTTGTGTCCTTTTTAAATCTTTCTCCTGTCATCTTAAAATGTGGCCTCTAGTCTTGAAACCCCCCACCCTGGGGAAAAGCCACTTGTCATTCACTTATCCATACCCCTCATGATTTTATAAACCTCTATAAGGTCACCCCTCAGCCTCCTATGTTCCACTGGAGAAAAGCCCCAGCCTCTCCTTATCACTCAAACCCTCCATTCCCAGCAACATCCAGATAAATATTTTTTAAAACTTCTCCAGCTTAATAATATCCTTCCTATGAAAGGGCAATCAGGATTGGACACAGTACTCGAGGAGAATTTTGTTTCCAAAATATGAGCAGGTACAATTGACATAAAACATAAATTTTCTTTAATAAAATGCTCAGATCTGGAATGCACGAGGGTCATGGAAACAGATTTGATAGTGACAATCAAAAGAGATTTGGATAATTATGTGTAGGAATAAAAAATTGTCTGGATATGGGGTGGGAGTAGGGTTATGGGACTAACTGGACAGCTTTTGGAAAGAGCTAGCATGAAATTGATGGGCTGATTGGCTTGCTGGTATGTGGTACCAGCTGCTGATCCTATAATTAGAAGTGCAAAACCCACACCAGTGACTGTCCTGTGCACCTTACAGTCAAAAGATGATCTGACCTGAATGTAATTCCTACAGTTTTCAATAAATCAGACAGGAACTAACACGCAGGAGCTTTGGAGATGACAGCTGGCCTTGAGAGGAAAATATTAACAACATCAAGTGACAGCTTTGCTTTGTCAAGTGGGCTTATCATCTTCCAGCTCGTCCAACATGCTCAATCGAGACAAAGTACTCTGTCCAAATCCCACAGTTCAATTGAGGCTGACCCTTCACTGACACAGAGAAGGATCAAGAGGGTCACAAATCTGGATAAATCATTCAGAAGTAAATCGTTTCGACATCAGCTCACTGGGTTGCTGCAGGAGATGTGGGTGTGTTTTTTGATCTTGAATATCTTGTGCAGTTCCTTCTGTCTCTGCCTTCTGGCTCCCATGGACAGCCATCTTCAGGATCTAGCAGATAGGGGCCCACTTCCAAAGCTGCAGGCAGTGCTGCACTCCGTCAAATTCTACGTCACAACCTTCCTCTATCTTGTTCGACGTGGTGAGTGTAGGAGTTGGGACGTCATGTTGCAGCTATACAGGATGTTGGTTAGGCCACTTTGGGAATACTGCGTGCAGTTCTGGTCTCCCTGCTATAGGAAGGATGTTGGGAAACTTGAAAGGGTTTAGAAAAGATTTACAAGGACATTGCCAGGGTTGGAGGGTTTGAGCTACAGGGACAGGTTGGGGCTATTTTCCCTGGAAATGAGGGGTGACCTTATAGAGGTTTATAAAATCATGAGGGGCATGGATACAGTAAATAGATAAGATCTTCTCCCCAGTGTAGGGGAGTCCAAAACTAAAGGGTATAGGTTTAAGGTGAGGGGATAAGATTCAAAAGGGACCTGAGGGGACAACTTTTTCATGCAGAGGGTGGTGTGTGTATGGAATGAGCTGCCAGAGGAGGTGGTGGAGGCTGACACAATTACAACATTTAAAAGGCATCTGGATGGGTATATGAATAGGAAGGGTTTAGAGGGATATGGGCCAAATGCTGGCAAATGGGACTAGATTTATTTAGGATATCTGGTTGGCATGGACAAGTTGGACCATAGGGTCTGTTTCCATGCTGTTCATCTCGATGACTCGATGACTCTATGACTGGGTCATTGCTCCTTCCTTATTCCACCGATGTTCTCATACCCCAATTTAAAGCAGGCCAGTTTTGGAACAATTCACTGGCAGCCATGCCATACTTCATGGGGTTTACTGTATAATCAGCAAAAGCTTTTTTTCAAATTAATTTGTGGGCATCGCTGACTGGCCAGCATTTCTTGCCCGTCCCTAGTTGCCCTTGAGAAGGTGATGGTGAGCTGCCTTCTTGAGCCGCTGCAGTCCACCTGCTGTAGGCAGACCCGCAATGCCTTTTAGGGAGGGAATTCCAGGGATTTTGACCCAGCGGCAGTGAAGGAACGACCGATATATTTCCAAGTCAGGATGGTGAGTGGCTTGGAGGGGAACTTGCAGGTGGTGGTGTTCCCATGTATCTGCTGCCCTTGTCCTTCTGGATGGAAGTGGTCGCGGGGTTTAGAAGGTGCTGTCTGAAGAGCCTTGATCAATATGTGCAGTGAATCTTATAGATGGTACACATCAGACTAATACCTGGAATGGGTAGATTGTCTCGTGAGGAAAGATTGGACAGGCCAGGCTTGTACCTGCTGGAGTTTAGAAGAATAAGTGTCAACTTGACTGAAACATGTAAGGTCCTGAGTGTTCTTAACAGTGTAAATGTGAAGAGGATGTATCCTCTTGTGGGACTATCAATTACTGGGGGTCACTGTTTAAGCATAAGAGGTCACATATTTGAAACTGAAATGAGGCAAAATCTATTTTCTCTGAGGGCCGTGAGTCTTCAGAAATCTCTTCATTGCTGGAAGTCTTTGAATATTTTTAAGAGGTGGATAGATTCTTGGTAAGAAAGGGGGTGAAAGATTATTAGGAATAGGAAGGAATGTTGAATAGTCATATCAGCCACCATCTTATTGAAGCAGACTTGAGGGGCCGAGCGGCCTACTCCTGCTCCTAATTTATATATAATCATAACTCACAGCACAGAAGGTGCTGGATCATTGTGCTGGATCTTTGACAGATTTATGCAATGCAAATAACAAAGAACAAAGAAAATTACAGCACAGGAACAGGCCCTTCGGCCCTCCAAGCCTGCACTGATCCAGATCCTCTGTCTAAACCTGTCGCCTATTTTCCAAGGATCTGTATCCCTCTGCTCCCTGCCCATTCATGTATCTGTCTAGATACATCTTAAATGACGCTATCGTGCCCGCCTCTACCACCTCCGCTGGCGACGTGTTCCAGGCACCCACCACCCTCTGCGTAAAGAGCTTTCCACACATATCTCCCTTAAACTTTTCCCCTCTCACCTTGAAATCGTGACCCCTAGTAATTGAGTCCCCCACCCTGGGAAAAGCTTCTTGCTATCCACCCTGTCTATGCCTCTCATGATTTTGTAGACCTCAATCAGGTCCCCCCTCAACCTCCATCTTTCTAATGTAAATAATCCTAATCTACTCAACCTCTCTTCATAGCTAGCGCACTCCAAAACAGGCAACATCCTGGTGAACCTCCTCTGCACCCTCTCCAAAGCATCCACATCCTTTTGGTAACGTGGCGAACAGAACTGTACGCAGTATTCCAAATGTGGTCGAACCGAAGTCCTATACAACTGTAACATGACCTGCCAACTCTTGTACTCAATACCCCGTCCGATGAATGAAAGCATGCCGTATGCCTTCTTGACCACTCTATCGACCTGCGTTGCCACCTTCAGGGTACAATGGACCTGAACACCCAGATCTCTCTGTGCATCAATTTTCCCCAGGGCTTTTCTATTTACAATGAGTTAGCACTGTGTCTCACAGCGCTAGGGACCAAAGTTCAATTTCACCCTCAGGCGACTAACTGTGTGGAGTTTGCATGTTCTCCCCGTGTCTGTGTAGGTTTCCTCCGGGTGCTCTGGTTTCCTCCCACAGTCCAAAGATGTGCAGATCAGGTGGACTGGTCATGCTGCATTGCCCACATTGTCCATAGACATGAAGGCTAGGTGGATTAGCCATGAGAAATACAGGATTATAAGGTGGGTGGGGGGGCGGTGTCAGGAAGGGATGCTCTTCAGAGTTCGGTATGGACTTGATGGGCCAAATGGCCTGCTCCCATAATGTGTGGATTCTATGAGTCTCATTCTGCATCGTGCTGTAAATCATGCATTTTCAGTTATACATTCAACTCCTTACCTCGAATCTGACACTGCCATCTTTTCAGGTAGTGGCATCATGACAATTCATAAACGTCCCCAGAAATTACCCCAAAAATTCCTCTATCAATTATCTTTAAAGCTGGTTCCACTGAGTACTGAACATCCCCCTACCCCACCAATAGACAAAGTCTCACCTACCAAAGCTCTACTCTATCAAATCCCTTCACTCTGTGATACTTACTCTGTCAAATCCCTTCACTCTGTGATACTTACTCTGTCAAACCCCTTCACTCTGTGATAGTGCTCTATCAAATCCCTTCACTCTGTGATACTTACTCTGTCAAACCCCTTCACTCTGTGATACTTTGTCAAA
>JAHRHZ010000283.1:70659102-70679481 GCA_024137785.1 Ginglymostoma cirratum
CACTAACTGATTTCTCCCCACAGATGCTGCCAGAGCTGCTGAGCTTTTCCAGCAATTTCTACTTCTAGTTCTCATTTACAACATCGGCAGTTCTTTCAGTTTTTATTTGACTAGTTAGAGATGTGGTCCATGATTAATTCAGAACACATGCATAAATGAGAACTAGAAGTAGAAATTGCTGGAAAAGCTCAGCAGGTCTGGCAGCATTGGTGGAGAGAAATTGGAGTTAACCTTTCAAAGCACTAACTGATTTCTCCCCACAGATGCTGCCAGAGCTGCTGAGCTTTCCCAGCAATTTCTGTTTTAATCTCTAACTTGTCTCCTGAAACTAATCCATGGAATGTGGATAAATTGATACCAATTGCACCCACTGTCTCCTCATTCCCCAAAACGTCCACTCACTGACTGACAAACAGGGGGTAATTTTAACTCAACACACCATGTGGGTGATCCACGGGATTGGATGGAGTGGGAATTTTAATGCCTGCTGAGCATGACTTTAAAGTAAGACAGGTATAAAGCCAGCTTTGTGCCTGACACTGTCTCTCTCCATCTGGGGGAGATGTGCTTACGGTGAACATCCATATTGTTGACAGTCCATTAGGCCTTAAGACACGGGAGCAAGAGTAGGCCATCTGGCCCATCGAGTCTGCTCTGCCATTCAATGACATCACGGCTGACCTGATGATCCACAACCCTCAGTTCTGAGGAAGTGTCGCCAGACCCAAAACGTTAACTCTGTTTCATCCTTCACAGATGCTGCCAGACCTGCTGAGCTTTTCCAGCAACTTTGTTTTTGTTCCTGATTCACGGCATCCATAGTTCTTTCGGTTTTTAATCCACAGCCCTGCTTTCTTGTCTTTGTCCCAAAACCCTTGATTCCCATACTGATTAACAATCTATCTCAACCTTGAGCATACTTAATGATCCAAACTCAACTGCTCTCTGTAGTAAAGAATTCCTCAGATTCACAACTTGCTGGGGGAAGAAACTCCTCCTCATCTCTGTCGTGAATGGGTGGCCCTTTCTTCTGAGATGACCTCCTCTGGTGCTAGATTTTCCCACAAGGAGAAACAACTCCAACACATCTAATGTCAATTAGCTTTGAGCTCCCGACCCAGACCCCCAAAGCATCTCTTCAAGATTAGGAGATTCTTTGGATCTACTCTTCAGGACGTAAGGGAAAACAGTAATTCATGGTTCACAAAAATTAGCTGTAACCTGATGAATTACACTTTGTCAAACATGGAGCTAAAGGTGCAGTGGAAAGTGACATTGAGCCCACACACTTTTATCGACCAGGACTGAAAACACACATCACCCAAGAACAGGATGACCCTAGCAACCCATTTCTGAAGAAGGGTCCCGACCTGAAACGTCAGCTTTCCTGCTCCTCTGGTGCTGCCTGGCCTGCTGTGTTCCTCCAGCTCCTCACTGTGTTATCTCTGACTCCAACATCGGCAGTTCTTACTATTTCTGACCCTAGCAGTTACCAGGTGAAGCCGAATGGAAAACGTCTGAGACAGTTTCTAACAAAGAGCTGGCTTTCTTTCCCAAAAATCTATACCTTATCATTCTCAGTGATCAATGTTGTGAACAATACTGAGCTAATTCGCTGACTAACTCCCAAATTGATTCATTTTAGAAAAATATTTGTTCATGGGATTTGGGCATCTAGGGATAGGCCAATATTTGATGCCCTAACTGCCCTGAAGAAATCTAACATTCCTCCACGCTCTTTTGACTGGAGTGTTAGCATGTGTTGAAAGAGTGAACAGAATGGTAACTAAGTGAGAGCACCAGAGGTCATTCCTAGACCCCAGAAAAGTACAGAGGCAAAAGTCAATAAACAAGTTTATAATTGTGTTAATCAATGACTACAATGTACGTGATCTTATGGTTCTGGGTCCAGTTTAGAGCAGCTGAATTTTGTTTCATTAATAAGCAAGAGAGTGATTGGAACACAAACCACTTCCCTGCAGCTTCCGAGATAACAAGCATGGGGCTGGATGAACACAGCAGGTCAAGCAGCATCATAGGAGCAGGAAAACTTGACGTTTCGGGCCTAAACCCTTCATCAGAAATGGGCTGCAGCTTCCTCCTGATTTAAGAAATAACTCCTCATTCTGTGATCGCATTCTCTGACTTCAGAATCACTGACTCCATTCTTCCTCGGGTTGGATGGAGTCACTGACACTCACCCTCTGTACCCAGTAAAAATAGTTCTGTCGTTCACCTGGAACTGAGGTGTTTCCTCACTCAAGTTGGAACCTACAGCGGGAAATATTTACGTAAAGGAAAATTATCTCTTTCAACATTCTGGAGAGTGAGCCGAACAAATAGAGACATATCAATTCGGAGCATGGGTAGGCCACTCTACACCTCAAGCCTGCTCCCCTATTCTGTAAAATCATGGCTAATCTGACCACTCCATAGTCCCATCTACTGCCAACAATCTTTCACCCCTTTTTGTTCAATAGTCTGCCTTAATAATATCAAAAATCTCTGGTTCCACTCTCTTTTGAGGAAAATTGGGTCTTGATCCTCTAAGAAAAATATTTCTCATCTCTGCCTTAAATGGATGGCCATTTAAACTGTAATGGCCTAGTCCTAGACTCTTCCAGAAGGGGAAAACATCCTCTCCATATCCACCCTGTCATGACCCCTCAGGAGTTTCATGTCTCTAACTCTTCTGAAGTCCAGAGGATACAAGGCCAGCCTCTCCAACCTTTCCTCATAAGGCAACCAGCACCCCCTCCCATTCCAGGTATTAGTCTGGAACTACCTCCAACACATTTACATCCTTCTCTAAAGATGGAGAGCAAATCTGTCAAAAGAAAATTGCCAGTCCATGCACCTCTGCTAATAACACTGAGTTAATGGAGTGTGGAGACATAGCTGCAGCAGCTCCTGTATGCCTGATATGAACTAGGTTTCTCAACCATTCCAGTCCTATATTCATTACTTTGTGATGGTCGAACTCACAAGACTGCCATCAACTCCTCTCTTACATCAATGCTTATGAGGACTGGTGAAAAGAGTGATTGAGTAGTATAGGACTTAACTTTGGGCCATTAAGAGAATTGACCCTCCATTCACCTCAACACTTCTGTAGCCACTGCGCAGTTGAACTGCACCCTTGCCTCAACCTCACAGTCTCCACTAAGCCATTCCTCTCTATCTCTCATCTCGGCTATTTATCCCAGACAGTAGGGCCATCATCTCCTCTCCTCCAAATCCAAGGAATAGAAAGAATATGGTGGACAATTGGTTTAGCCATTCACTGTCAGATCTAAATGGGCCGTGTAAAACACAACTAACTGTTTTCCCATCTGCTCACCAGCTTCTTTTCTCTAATGCAAACCCCTTTCCTCTGGCATCCCCAGACAGAATGGTAAGCGCAAGCAGCTCACAGGCCTCTGAATCATTAGCATCGAGACCATCCAATCAGCTGACCCAGCCACATACTTCTCTTCCTCAGATAGCTGGGTTAAATTATCTCCAAAGACTCCCCCTACCCTACTATTAATCTCTACTTTCCCTCTTATCTCCTGGCATGACCTCCCTGAGCTTACATTGTCCACAAAACTCTTCTAATCTTCCTCAATCCTATTCCCATGAGAATTCTGACCAACAGGCTTCCCCTTCTGGTCTTCGTATTAGCTGATATTGTTAAGGGTTCTCTCTCGAGTCTCCCCCGACTTCTCCAAAAATCGCTAATCCTTAGCTGCACCTTCAGTGTAAGCATTCATCCCACCTTCACACTCCGGTTCCTCTCCAAAGTGCTCAAACATGTTGTCACCTCCTAAATGTGTGCCCATCATTCCTGAAAGTCCATGTTTGAATGCTTCCAATCAGTTTTCCACCCTACCATGTAATCATAGAATCGCTACAGTGTGGAAACAGGCCTTTCGGCCCAACAAGTCCACACTGACCCTCAGAGCATCCCACCCAAACCCATCCCAACTACACATCTCAGAAGACTATGGGCAATTTAGCACAGCCAATCCACCTAGCCCACACATCTTTGGACTGTGGGAGGAAACCAGAGCACCCAGAGGAAACCCACACAGACATGGGGAGAACGTGCAAACTCCACCCGAGGGTGGAAACAAACCCAGGTCTCTGGTGCTGTGAGGTAGCAGTGCCAACTGAGCCACCGTGTTGCCCATTGAGCCACCCTGCTGTCCATACACTGTGCCATTCTCTTACACTATTAAAAGATCCAACACCATGGTGACAAAGGCAGATTTTCCCTCCTTACTGTCTTGAATGTGGTTGACCACAGTATTTTCCTCTCCTGCCTCACCACTGTCACACAACTGGATAGCTCGGCATTTATCTGGCTCCCCCACTTTTCCTTTACCCTTTCATGGGATGGAGGTGTCATAGACAAGGCCAGCATTTGTTGCCCGTCCCTAACTGCCCTTGCCCTTAGACTTGCTAGGCCAGTTTCAGAGGGTGGTTTCAAGTCAACCACATTGCTATGGGTCTGGAGTCATGTGTAGGCCAGACTGAGTGAAGATTTCTGTCCCAAAAGGACAGGAGAGTTTTGACAACAATCAACTATGGTTTCATGCCTATCGTCAGACCACCTGGAAGGGGGTTGGTTTAGCTCAATTAGTTGGCTGGTTTGCAATGCAAAGTGATACCAGCAAACAGGGGTCAATTCCTGTACCAGCTGAGATTACCATGAAGGATTCTCCTTCTCAATCTCTCCCTTCACCTCAGGTGTGGTGATCCTCAGGTTAAACCACCACCAGTTGTCTCTCTCACTAATGAGAGAACAGTCCAATGGTCTGGTAAGACTATGGTAGCTTTACCTTTACACTTCATGTGACTCCAGGCCAACAGTGATATAGTGAGACTGCCAAGTAGTTTTCCTGTACCAAGCACAACCGAGTCTAGATCCCTACCAGAGAATGGAAGCAGAAAATCTGCCTTCCAGTCAGCAATAGCACAGAGAGCTTCCAGAACCTGATACACAGTATTACTCATGCAACACTTTTAGATCTTTCACCCTGGAAGCAGTTCATGGAGACTTCAACAGCTGCTTAAAGACTATCATGTGTCATTTCCAAATCCGTAAGCAGTTATCTGAAGTAACCAGTTCAGTGCATCACTGATTTGTCAATGCCAGACGAATATATAAAATAAAGACATACATGGCCTAAGGCCTGGCCATGTTTCAGCCTCAAACTTAAGCTGGTGTCAACATCACAGTGGGAGAAGATAGGAAAATGCCAGGATGAGAAAGGCCACTTGGTCACTCAAGCCTCATGACTTTACCAGCCTGAACTCTCCCCTTGCAGCCTCCATTTCCATTAATAGGGCATCCTATTGGGCTCCCTCTCCCTCCCTGTGCATGTGGATAAAGTCCCCGATTGCTGACAGGACAGGGCCCACTCCTACCAGGGGCTGAGCAGGTGCCTGGTCTCTGGTAGTCCTCCGAGTGGTCGCGGCCTGGGGCATGTCTTCCTCAGCCAGCTTGTCACTCTGAGGTGCTCACTAGATTGTGCTCCCACACTCTCAAAGTCTGACGTTTGCACCAAGGTGCTGATATTTGGGGGAGGAGGAGGGGGGGTACTGCAGGGGGCTACCTTGCCAATGCTTCCTCCAAGCCCTCAGTACTCAATGTCCTCAGAGGGTTTCTGGGCAGCAGGGTGTTCCTCTGCTGGGGCCGTGGACATCCCACTGGTACTTGCAAGATATAAGGGAATGAATGTGTCATGGCCAGTGGTTAGAAATGGCATGCAATGAATAAAACTTGAGAATGGGGTTACTGTGGGAGTCGAGTGGAATGAAGAGTGGTATTTAGTGGGACACGGATAACCCTTGTAGGACTTCACTTGTGAAGGCCAGGATTCTCTCCTCTTTGGGTGTGGGGGTGTGGGGTGAGGGGACTGATGTGGGGCACCCCCTCCACTCACCCAAGCCCTTTCTGCCCTACTGCGGCCTGTCTTCTGGAATAAGAGAAAGCAAAGGTTGAGTGAGATAGAGTCATACATCACCGAAACAGACCCTTCGGTCCAACTCGTCCACGTCAACCAAGTGTAGTAAACTGAACGAGTCACACTAGCCTGCATTTGGCCACCTTTCCTATTTATGTAACTGTCCAAAAGTCTTTTAAATGTTGTAATCGTAGCCACCTCTACCGCTCCCTCTGACAGTTCATTCCATACATGCACCATCCTCTGTATGTAATGGTTGCCCCTCATGGTCCCTTTTAAATCTTCCTCCTCCCACCTTGAACCCATGCCCTCTAGTTTTGGACTCCCTTAGGCCAGTTATTGGTGCTGGTGCAGGTAGGAGGAAGGTGGGGAGGTGTTCTGAGCAAATGAGTAGGCAGCAATAGGGATTGGGTTAGAGTGAGTGGTCTGGAAGGCTGGGAGGGTACAAGTCAAATAGTCACAGAATCATAGAGATGTGCAGCACGGAAACAGACCCTTCGGTCCAACTCATCCAAGCCGACCAGATATCCTAGATAAATCTAGTTCCGTTTACCAGCATTTGGTCCATATCCCTCTAAATGCTTCCTATTCATATACCCATCTAGATGCCTTTTAAATGTTGTAGAGATAGTAAGAACTGCAGATGCTGGAGTCAGAAATTTCTGAAGATGGGTCCCGACCCGAAAAGTCAGCTTTCCTGCTCCTCTGATGCTGCCTGGCCTGCTGTGTTCCTCCAGCTCCACACTGTGTTATCTCTTTTAAATGCTGTAGTTGTACCAGCCTCCACCAGCTCATTCCGTACACACTCCACCCTCTGCATGAAAAAGCCACTTAGCTGCTCCCCTGCTGTGAGCTCTCCCACACAGGTTTCTCCAAGGTCTGCTGTTTGTTAATTTTGCTTAGAATGAACTCCGATGTTCAGGGATACTTGCACAGAGTCACTGCTGGGTCAGACGGGTTTATTTCTCCGTTTGATTCACTGCCCACATGAGGGAAGGTAACATAGGTAACAGTGAAAGTGGCAGAGCATGGTGGGTGGTAGGTGCAGCAACAGAGGTAGAGTGAGTGTGAGGTAGCTGAGAGAACAGTCACCTTCTCATGGCATGGCTGGCCACTCCTGCGGCACATGGAGACCAAACTATCCCAGGCAGGATGGAGCAACCTGCCAGGGTCTGGTGAGGTGGCCTCCTCCAGGAAGATGACGCTTCCAGGACTTCATATCAGAGAATCGTTGGCACTGTTTCCCCTTTCTCTGATACCTTTTGAATAAACATCCCTCACTGAGCAGCTTTACAATAGAATCCCTACAGTGTGGAAGCAGGCCATTTGGCTCAACAAGTCCACACTGCTCCTCCAAAGGGCATCCCACCCAGACACATCCCCCTGTAACCTGGCATTCCCCATGTCTAACCCACCTAACTTACACACCCCTGGATGCTACAGGCAATTTAGCACAGCCAATCCATCTAAGCTGCTCATCTTTAGACTGTGGGAGCAAATAGGAGGAAACCCACACAGACACAGAGAGAACGTGCAAACTCCACGCAGACAGTCACCCGAGGGTGGGATTGAACCCAGGTCCCTGGCGCTGTGAGGCAACAGTGCTAACCACTGAGCCACTGTGCCACCCCAGGATCATCTGTGCCCACAGCAGCCTTTTCAGTATGGCACATGCACCCGGGACCGTGGTCTTTTAGCAGGCAGCTGGTGAGCGATGAG
This sequence comes from Ginglymostoma cirratum, assembly GCA_024137785.1. NCBI lineage: Eukaryota > Metazoa > Chordata > Chondrichthyes > Orectolobiformes > Ginglymostomatidae > Ginglymostoma > Ginglymostoma cirratum. Next base: position 70,666,773 of record JAHRHZ010000283.1, read on the forward strand.
TTGTTCCGGGAACAGCACATGGTTAGGTGCAGCTAGGATGGAGGAAGAGTTGCACGACAGGAACTGGAGGGCTGCAATTAATGAATTTGATTAGATGCAGTGAGAAATCTCACAGGGCCCCATGGAGAAAAACCCCTCCAAAAACACAGTGAAACTGACACTTGGGCATTAAAAAGTAAGATTCAGCCCAATATTCTGAAAAACCTCACGATTTCCAAGCACAAATTGTAAGTCCAAACAGGGGAACCTCACAGGTTCCACTCTCTCCAGTTACCTCTAACCCAATTTCAGTCGAGCAATACTCTACCTCTCCCTCATCTGATCTGTTCATATCATTTTACAAATGTTCCCTCTGGTTTTTCAATTGCAGCTACACATTCCCCAGTATGAAATGTATTTTGCAGGTTTCAAAGGACCCTCCCTAACCTTATCAGGCAGTAACTATTTGAGTTATGTATCCAGCACAAGCAGCTTATCTCTGCCTTTATCAGTTGCGAAGAATTCACACAGAATCTGCCCTGGTGTCAGACAGCAGCCATCAATTCAAGGCTCACATTGACTGGTTGTAATGTTTACTTGTGGGCTGCTTGTTACGTTATAATTCAGGAACCAGTCAGATTGCCCCAAGCCACCCTGTACAGTTGTACGTCCATCTGCATCATCTCCGACTGCTCATGTTTAACACGGGGAAGTCTGTGTAGGGACAACGAATGCTGTCCTGGCATCCAAAAGGTTCAGCGTAAAGTTTGAAAAGTTTGTAAAAGCTGTAGACGCTGTGAAGGCTTCATGAAAGGACTTCAAACGATAACCTCTATTTATATAGCACCTTTGAAGTAATGAAACATCCTAAAGTGCTTCACAGGCGCGTTACAAAATGAAACGTGACAGCAAGTCTCGTAAAAAGATATCAGATCAGATCGGATGACACGTTTTAAGGAGGCAGCACATTCCAGGCACTTACCATCCTCTGTGTAAAAAAACTGCCTCTCACATCGCCTTTGAACTTACCCGCTTTTATCTTAAACTTAAGTTCCCTATTAATTGACATTTCTACCCTATCCATGCCTCTCATAATTTTGTAAACTTCTATCAGGTCACTCCTCATCCTTCAACATTCAAGTGAAAACAAACCAAGTTTGTCCAATCTCTCCTCATAGCTAATCCTTTCCAAACCTGGCACAATCCTAGTAAACCATATCTGAACCCTGTCCAAAGCCTTCACATCCTTCTGGTAGCGTGACGACCAGAACGGCACACAATATTCCAAACGTGGCCAAACTAAAGTTCGATACAGCAATAACATGACTTGCCAATTTTTATACTCTATGCCCAGACCAATGAAGGTAAGCATGCTTTTTGCCTTCTTGGCCGACTTATCCACTTGTGTTGTCACTTCGCAGGGACTGTGGGTCTGTACACCCAGATCCCTCTGTGTGTTAATGCTTCGAAGGGTTCTGCCATTTACTGTATGCTTCCCTCCTGCATTAGACCTTCCAAAATGCATCACCTCACATTTGTCTGGATTGTCCACCCAAATCTCCAGCCTATCTACATCCTGCTGTATCCTCTGGCAATCTTCATCACTATCCGTAGCTCCCCAATATTAGTGAAATCCACAAGCTTGCTAATCAGACCACCTACGTTCTGTTTCAAATCATATATATTACATTCATATATTACAAACAACACAGGTCCCAGCACTGATCCCTGCAAAACACCACTGGTCAGAAAAATACCCTTCCACTGCTACTCTCTGTCTTCTTTGACCAAGCCAGTTTTGTTTCCATCTTACCAGCTCACTGAAGATCCCATGTGACTTCTGTTTCAGCCTGGCATGAGGGGCCTTGTCAAAGGCTTTGCTAAAGTCCATTTGGACAACATCTACCGCCCTGCCCTCGTCAATCATTTTTGTCATTTCCTCAAAAAACTCATTCACATTTGTGAGACACGGCCTCTCCCGCACAGAGCCGTGCTGCCTATCACTAAAAGTTTTCCAAATGTAAGCAAATTCTGACCCTAAGAATCTTCTCTAATAATTTCCCTACCACTGACGTAAGGGTCACCAGCCTTCAATTTCCCAGATTATCCCTGTTTCCCTTCCTAAACAAAGGAACAACATTTCTCCAGTCTTCTGGGACCTCTCCTGTGACTAAAAAGACACAAAACTTTCATACAAGGCCTCAGCAATTTCCTCCCTTATCTCCCTCAATATTCTGGGATATCAGGTCTTGGGGACTTATCTATCTTAACGCTTTGCAAAACACCCAACACCTCCTCCTTTCTTTATATTGACATGCCCCAGTTTAGCAACATATCCCTCTCTAGACTCACCATGTACCATGTCCTTCACCTTTGTGAATACTGATGCAAAGCGATTCATTAAGGACATCACCCACATCCTCCCGTTCCGTGCATAAATTCCCTCCTTTGTCCTTGAGTAGATCTACCTGTTCCCTGGCTATCGTCTTGCACTTTGTATATATAAAAAATTCTTGGGATTTTATTTAATCCTGTTTGCCAAGGTCATTCCATGGCCCCTTTTAGACCTCCTAACTCCTTGTTTAAGTTCTTTCCTGCTTCCTCTATGCTCTTCGAGAGATCTGTCTGCATGTCTGTCTGCAAGGTGTGTACACATGAGGGGTGTTATCACCATGACTGAGCCTCCACTGGTGTTACCTGGGTTCGGGTAGACTGGAGTGCTTTCAAACAGCACAGTGGTTCCTCCATTGCACAGAGGTCCATACACCACGTAGCTGTGCCCAGTGATCCAACCAACATCCGCAACACAGCCAAACACGTCACCATCGTGGTAATCGAAAACATACTGGAGAGAAGGGAAACAAACCAGAGTCACATTACAATCGCAGATAATTACATCGCAGATCTACTGAAAATCGACCACAATCTCCCAGTCAAGACTTTTTTGTTTGGCTTTGGCTCTGAACCGGTTAATTAATCCACAAAATTTCTTTAAATGTTAACGCTTTTGAGAAACTGATGGGTGTCGGTTGCAATCACTCTTTTAACTAGGACCTCGGAAATACTTCAAACTATCTTCACCTACTTTGTGATGCCAAGTGAAACTGTATGTGCAGTTTTGGCCTCGTTATCTCAGGCAAGATATCATCACCATAAAAGGACAGCAATGAACTTTCACCAGTCCTGTCCCTGGGATAGAGGGACTTGTTCTATGAAAACAGATTGAGCAAACTGGCCTAGACATTACAAGAGTGATGAGGTGATCTCATTGAAACATAAACAATACTTAATCGAACGAACAGGATCAATACAGATGAGGTGATTGAGCAAATTAATGCAGATGCTGGAATCTGTTCTGAAAACAACAAAAGCTGGAGATCACAGCAGGTCAGGCAGCATCCACGGAGAGACAACAAGCTAACGTTTCGTGTCGAGATGGCTCTTCATCAGAGCTGATGTGAAATTTGGAGGGAGCAGCATTTATGCTAGAGTGAGGGGCTGGTGGAGTGCTGGGAGAAGAAAGGATGTTGATAGTTCAGATGAAGTGATCAGAATGTGAGAATGGCAGAACAATGATGAGTCTAACTGCCAAACTGGAAAGAACAGACAGTCCCACTGAGGTGGGGGGGGGGGGGGGGGGCGGCAGGGGAGAGAGGACATGGTGGCAATGTAACAAGTAAAGCTAAAAGAAAGGGAAGGAATGGGACTGTGTTCACAACCTGAAGGTGTCAAACTCAAAATTGAGCTCAGAAGGTTGAAAAGTGCCTAGTCTGAAAATGAGATGTTGTCCTGGAGGAACACAGCAGGTCAGGCTGTTGACAAAAGTTGACATTTCAGGTTTACACCATTCAGGAAGTCCTGATGAAGGGTGTAAACCCAAAATATCAACTTTCCTGCTCCTCTGATGCTGCCTGACCTGACCTACCTGTCCCTCCAGCTCCACACTGTATTGACTCTGACTCCAGCTTCTGCAATTCTTGCTATCTCTATGAGATGTTGCCCCTCCAGTTTGTGCTGTGATTTCCCAGTTGGGGAGTCTGGAACCAAATTTAAAAATAAGGTGGATGCCATTTACGACTGAGATTAGGTGTATGTTTTCTTTTCTCAGAGGATTGTGAACTTTGGAAAACGTCTATCACAGAGGGCTGCAAAAGCTCAGTCTTTGTGTTTTTCTTTTACTTCAGTCACTGGCTGGCTAGCATTTCTTGCCCATCCCTAGTTGCCCTTGAGAAGGTGATGGTGAGCTGCCTTCTTGAACGACTGCAGTCCACCTGCTGTGGGGTGACCCACAATGCTGTTAGGGAGGGATTTCCAGGATTTTGACCCAGTGACAGTGAAGGAATGGTGATATATTTCCAAGTCAGAATGGTGAGTGGCTTGGAGGGGAACTTGGAGGTGATGGTGTTCCCATACGTCTGCTGCCCTTGTCCTTCTAGATGGAAGTGGTCATGGGTTTGGAAGGTGCTGTCTGAGGATCTTTAGTGTATTTCAGCAGTGCATCTTGTAGATAGTACACACTGCTGCTACTGAGTGTCAGTGGTAGAGGGAGTGAGTGCTTGTGGATGTAGTGCCAATCAAGCAGGCTGCTTTGTCCTGGATGGTGTCAAGCTTCTTGAGTGTTGTTGGGGCTGCACTCATCCAGGCAAGTGGGGAGTATTCCATCACACTCCTGACTTGTGCCTTGTAGATGGCGGACAGGCTTTGAGGAGTCAGAGGTGAGTTACTTGCCACAGTATTTCCTAGCCTCTGGCCTGCTCTTGTAGCCACTGTGTTAATGTGGTGTGTCCAGTTGAGTTTCTGGTCAATGATAATCCCCAGGATGTTGATAGTGGGGATTCAGTGATGGTAACACCATTGAGTATCAAGGGGTGATGGTTAGATTGTCTCTTGTAGGTGAAGGTCATAGCCTGACATTTGTGTGGTACGAATGTTACTTGCCCCTTGTCAGCACAAGCCTGGGTATTGTCCAGATCTTGTTTCATTTGAACACAGACTGCTTCAGTACCTGAGGAGTCACAAATGTTGCTGAACATTGTGCGATCAGGTAGAGTATGTTTGGAGTATGTTTAAGATAGAGAGGTGCTTAAGGTAGATCAATAGGTTTCTGATTATCAGTGATGTATAGGGTTATAGGAATGGGGTGATTGAAGTGTTTGATCAGCCATGATCACATTGAATGGTGGAGTAGGCTCGAATTGCTGAATGGCCTATGTTCCTATGTTGATCATCTTTACTGTTTTTGCTACCTTGATTATACATTGACCTGTAATTTACTCACACTTCCCCAACATGACTTCTTCTTCCTTCTGTTTTATTTAAAACCATCTCTACGTCCACGATTACATGGCTCAGGAGGAAACCAGTCTCAGCAAGGTTTTCGTGTAGATGTCCCAATGGTGCTGCCTCACTTTCTCCAGTCCTGCTGCCAGTGCCCAATAAACTGGAATCCACTTCTCTCACACCAGCCTTAGAGCCAACATTCATCTCTTTACTCTGATTTACCCGATGCCAATTTGCACATGACTCAGGTAACAATCCGAAAGATTATTACATCTGAGGTTTGCTCTGCGATTTAGTGCCTAGTTCCGTCATACTATCCAAACAGAACCTTTTTCCTTGTCCTAACTATGTCGTTGGTACCTACACAGACCATGACTCCAGAGTCCTCCTCCTCCCAAGACAGTTTCCTCTCCAGTCCTGTGGAGAAAACTGGAACCCTGGCACTTGACAAGCAACACAGCTCTCTGGAGTCTTGTTCTCGGTTGGTAGAAAGTTGTCTAACCCCCTTGTTATACTGTCCCCTCCTATCACTATATTTCTTTTAACTCTTCCACTTGCTTTGCTCCTTGTGCCATGTTGTAATGGTCAGTCAGTTCATTCACCGCTGTTGTCCACACAAACCGCAGGAACCTCAAATTTGTTGGACAATTGCAAGGTCTAAAGTTCCACCACGCCCACGTTCTCATTCTCCTTACATTCTTGACGCGCATTCACACCTTCCAGTCCCTGACCACAGACCAAATCAAATTATACCAACATAAGGGGTGTGACTGCCTTCTGGAACAAAGTGGCCAGGTAAGTTTCCCACTCCCTGACGTGTCACAACGTCACAACTCAATGACTCTGAGGTGAGACTCCTCAAGCTACAGACAGGGTATCCCGGAGCTCCCATATGCCACACCCGTGACTCAACACCCATTTTGCCATCTTTATTGTGTCAGGCAGATTTATTTAGCTATCTTCAAATGATTTAATTACTGATAAGAAGTGAAGCTTTATATTTTGCAATCACGAACCAATATGGAAGAAGCAGATATGAAAAATGACTTCTGTCCTCGTTCTGTTGAGTGCAAGAAAGAAAAGTTTCAACTTCTTGACTCCTTTTGCAATGTAACATTAAAGTAATTAATTGATTTATAGCTCCCTGCCTCACTCAGCCACTCAACTCCTGACATGACACTTTCAAGCAGCATTGAGAACCTCCTGAATTTATACTTTCAGATAAACCTTTAACATAAATGCTTCATAGGATGAAGTGATATCAGAACTGGTGACCACTGACTTGGCCAAAGTGGAAGATTCTCAGGCGTGTCTAAATGGAGAGGTGGGAAAGCAAAGAGGATTAGGGAGGGAATTCCAGTCCTCTGCAAAAGAAGCACCACCAGCAAGTGGTGAGAAAATTAAAGTCCAGGACGCCAATTAAGTGAGCACTAAGATTTCGGGGAGCATTGTGATGGGAGCAGATGATTGAGAGATGGGGCCATGGAAACAATGGTGGAGATTTTGAAATAGAAATGTCATTTGACCGGGGTCTGATGTAGGTCATTGAGCACAGTGGAGATGGACAAATGGTGAGCTACTGAGGTTTGGATCACCACAAGGATAGAGCGTGGGAGGCTGTCCAGGATAGTGTTTGTGCAGTCAAGCCTAGCGTCGAGGAAGAGATGGATAAGATTTTCAGCAGCAGATGAACTTGGGCAGGGGCAATGTTGAATAAAGTGATGGATGTGGAAAAACATCAATCTTGGTGATGGTACAAGTGTGCAGTCAGACATTCATCAGTTGGTATGATACCAAGAGATTGTACAGTCTGTTCATGACAGTAGCCAGGGAGCGAGCTGGAATTATGGGAGGGAAAGGCAGGAACAAAAACAATGGCTATACTTTTCCTGGTATTAAACTGAAGCAAATGTCCACACATCCAGTAATTAATGCTAGGCAAATAGTCTGATAATTCAGAGAAACTGTGGAGAAATGATGGTGAGATAGAACAGCCTGTCATCATCATACCCTGTCAAACTGATATTTTTAGGTGAAGTTCCTCAGGAGTAGATGAGAAACAGGAACGAGCCAAGTATTGATCCTCAATTAGAAAAAATGATGCCAGAACAGGAAGTGACAATATTTTCAGGTTATGGCTGGCTATGACTTTTTAAAAACAATTTATTCACAAAATCTGTCCATCACTGGCTAGGCCAACATTTATTGACCATCTTATTGCCCAGAAGGCAGTTAAGATTCATCCACATTTCTGTGGGTCTGGAGTCACATGTAGGCCAGACCAGGTAAGGATGGCAGTTTCCTTCCCTAAAGGACATTAGTGAACCAGAGGGGTTTTCCCCCCAACAATTGGCAATGGATTCACAGTCATCATTAGATTCTTAACTCCAGATATTTATTGAATTCAAATTCCACCATCTACTGCGGTGGGATTTGGACCCAGGTCCATAGAACATTATCTGGGTCTCTGGATTAACAGTCCAGTGACAATACCATTTGTATTACTCTGTCTCACCAAGTAATTGTGCAATTAACATGATCACAAATGTTAAATCATTAGATTGCACTGGTCAACTCTGACTGCAGCAGCAAAGTTAATGACAGCTCATTAGGGCCCAAAATATACAACTGTTGGTGGGTAATCTTTCATCTGCTGTATACCACACAACACACAAGGACAAAGGATTTGGGAGTAGTTCTGGTTGGGATGCTGTTTGGAGGGTCAGTGTAGACTCGACGGGCCAGATGGCTTATGATTATGTAACTTAATTGTAACCATATGAGAATGGTGGATTGTTGTAAACCTCTGGGTCATTAATGTCCTTGAGGTCGGGAAATCTGCTGTCCTTACCTGAACTGGCCCACAGCTGTCCATTTGGGTCCATCTCTGAAATGACCTAAAAACGGAAGGTCTTTTCAGAGATGGACCCAAATGGATCTGTAGATGTGTTGAGTTTGTACCCTTTGGGAAAAGATGTCACATAACCTGAACATACCTGAATGGATCTAAAAATGAAATTTTCTGCCAAAGGCTTCCAACAGATTATAATGGACCCAAAAACCGAAAGTATTCTTCAGCGAAAAGCTAGTTGGTCCCCAGGATTCCTGACCTGTATTTACTTACAGAGGACTGATGTGCCAATGTTTCCTCAATGGTTTTGTTTTATGGATAGGAATTAAATAATTATTACTCAATTAGTTGCTGAAATTAATCTTCTTGAAAGGTCTTTGAGCTTCTCAAATGTTGTTGAAGGTGCATCCATCCAGGCACATGGGGAGTGTTATATCACATGCTGCAGGTTGATCCACTTTCTAAATTGCCCATTGTGTCCAAGCATGTGCAGGCTAGGTGAATTAGACCTGGTAAATGCAGGGTTACAAGGATGGGACAGGGCAGTGGGTCTGGGTGGGATGGTCTTTGGAGGGTCAGTGTGGACTCGATGGGCCAAATGACCTGCTTCCACACTGTAGGGATTCTAAATTTTATCGTCTCCCATGATGTCTATGATTTGTGGATTTATCCAGGCAATTCCTAAACTTCAGGCGTTCATTGCACTTTGGTCAGAGTAAATGTTAAACATCCACATTTTATTGCAGCAAACTGACGAATTAATTGGGTCACACTCCAGGGAATTCATTCCTTTTGATCGAATTACCATACACATGCAAACACCTCATGAATTATTAACAATTTCATGTGACTTGGGAGGTGGACGCGTTTAATCTAAGTAAGAATTTCATCATCATCTTATCCTAAAAATATGAAGTAATTCTACGATGACTCTACCAGGCATATTGACACGGAGGCATTAAACCAGGAAGGCCACCAATGCAGAAAGAAAAGTACACAGCCTGCTTGAAATCTGAACAGCATTCTATAGCGTTATAATGGACTAAAAACACTAACTCTCTTTCTCTTCTGACTGATGATGCCAGAGCTGTTGAGTTTCTCTAGCACTATGTTTTTATCTCTGATTTCTAGCATCCATAATGCTTCGCTTTCATAAAATAAACAGATGGGGGCTTAAAAGCAATGAAGCAGTGACAAAATTCTGGCTATTAGTTCAGGCAATTTCTCCTATTTTTAAATAACCTTTCAATCACTGCCATTCCAGTAAAGAAGCTGAAACTCAATCATTTTTTGCAGCTCTGTTACTAATTAACTCTAGAAAGTGCATCAGCACTGAACCAGCATTCTCCTTTACAAAGCAGAAAATAGTGAGCTCAAGTCTCACTGCCAGGAGAATTAAGGAGGAAATGTAAGCTGACATGATCTGTCTATCTGCGAGCGAAAAGTGCACTGTTGGAGATGTAGCCTTTTGGATGTGGCATCAAATGAAGGACATTTGTCTGTTTTTTGGATATTTTTCTCATGAGTTATGGGGCATCGCTGGCAAGGCAGCTATTTGTTGCCTGTTTCCAAATGCATTTGAACTGAATGGGTCACTACAGAGGGTATGAAAAGCCAACTCCATTCTGCTGTAGGTCTGGAGACTCATGGGGGGAGGGGGGTGGTGAACAGACTGGGTAAGGATTTCCGTTCCTACAAAAGAAATTCATGAACCAGACGATCATCATGGATGGATCGATTTATGGTCACGATTACTGAGACTAGTTTTCAATTTCAGATCTTTTTTAAATAAATATAAACTTAAATTCCACCAGTTGAAATAGCATACAAGGCTACAGGCCAAATGGGAATGGAATAGGTAGATGCTTGATGACCAGTGCAGACATGATGGGTCAAAGGGCCTTTATCGATGTTGTAAAAATTCAGAAAAACAGGAGTAGGTTATTCAGCCCTTTGACTCTGCCCTGCCATCACGGCTGATCATCCACTCAGTCCCCTGTTCCCACTTTCTCCCCGTACCCGTTGATCCCATTAGCCCTAAGAACGATATCTAACTCCTTCTTGAAAACATTCAATGTTTTGACGTCAACTACTCTGTGTGGCAGATAATCCGACCGGCTCACCAACCTCGGGGTGTAGAGATTTCTCCTCATTCCTTTCCTAATTGGCCCACCCCCTATCTTTAAATTGTGTCTCCAGCATAAAGGATCCCACGGTACTTCCTCAACTCCTGATTAATATTTTTCCTTCAACCCACTTCACTAAAGCAGATAATCTGAACATTTCTATACAAAACCCTGATTCGGCCACATGGGGAGTATTGTGTCCAGTTCTGGTCGCCTCATTACAGGAAAGATGTGGAAGTGTTGGAAAAGGTGCAGAGGAGACTTACCAGGAGGTTGCCTGGAATGGAGGGAAGGTCTTACGAGGAAAGGTTAAGAGAGCTAGGACTTTTCTCTTTAGAATGACAAAGGATGAGAAGTGACTTGATAGAGGTGTACAAAATGATCAGAGGTATAGATAGAGTGGACAGCCAGAGACTTTCACTTAGGGTGGTGGTAGCTATTATGAGGAGGCATAGTTTTAAAGCGAGTGGAGGTAGATATAGGAGAGATGTTAAAAGTAGGTTCTTTACTCAGAGAGTGGTCGGGGCGTGGAATACGTTGCTGGAGAGGGTAGGGGAGTCGCCTCATTAGGGGCATTTAAGTGGCTATTAGATAGGCATATGGATGAAAGTATAAGGTAGGGGTGGAATTATGGGGGAGGTGGTGATGTTGTAACACTAATGGCACTAGATTAGGAATCCAGATCCCCAGCTAATGTCCTGGGGACATGAGTTCAAATCCGACCATGGCAGATGGTGATATTTGAATGCAATGAAAACATGGAATAAAACGCCAGCCTAATGGAAACGTAACCCCGCTTAATGGTTGCTTTTGAAAAAACATGTCCTTTAGGAATGGAAAATGTGCCATCCTTACATGGGCCAGATTCGATGTGACTCCAGACCCACAGCAATTTGGTTGTCTCTCGGTTGTCCTGTTGAGAATAGGCAATAAATGCTGGCCGAGCCAGTGATGCTCACATCCTGTGAATGAATATAAAAAAACCTTCCACACCAGCTCTGTGATTGCTCATTTGTACTCAGCAACTGATGAGATCAGAACACTGTCAGGATGGACATGTTCTTTAGTCCAGGATCCCCTCTCAATGCAATCCATTGCACAGCTAAAATAAACAGCTGAGCACTCAAAGGGCTGACAGCCACTCTTTTCCCTGAAATTCACAATTCTAAATGCAGAGATGTCCTGCATTTGAGGCAGTTACTGAAAATGATAAATTCAAGAATTTTCCTCAGTCTCTGCCAACCCCACGCCTCGCTCCAAGCCAAGACATGGCAGAGGTTCCAGATAGCCAGTGCTTGGATTTTGCAGCTTCAGAGCAGAGAGGGAGCCGGAGCAGAGAAAACAGGAGCAGAGGGAGGACAGAGAGACAGAGGAGAGGGGGAGCACAGAGACAGGACAGAGGGGGAGAAGCAGAAAGTGTGAGGGAGAAAGAGACTGACTAAGAACACACAGGAAGAGAGAACAGAGTGGCAGAGAGAAAGACAGACCAGAGGAAGGATGTGAGAGGATTAACAGACCAGACAGACAAATCGACAGAGAGGAAAAGTAGAGAAGGAACAGAAAGAGAGCAGAGACAGAGAGAGGGAGACAGCAGAGAGAGCACAAAGAGAAACTGTGAGATCAAACAGCGGAGAGGAAGAGTGAGGAAACGACTAAGAGATCAGAGAGAGATGGAGTACAGAGGTAGTGAGAGAAAGTGCAAAGAACAGGGAGACGGCAGAGAGACAAGAAGGCAAGAGGAGCAAACAGCAGAGCTCCAAGAGCAGGGAGTTAGAGGGATTAAGCAGTCTGCACTTAGGAATGTCAGGCTATTCAGAACTATCTTCGTTGCCTCAATAGTCTTGGGACCATAAATCAGGAAAGAATGCAGGAAAATGTCCAGAATTTATGTTTTGGCTGTTAGATAACTACTCACAAAAGCAACTCTCTCAGTCCCCACCCCCATCTCTCTTCTTGTACTTCACATGATTGAGACCATATGTTTGCAGATTTGTTAATTGAACTTTCCTGTTTTACAGATATTCGCAGAAACCTTCCCACTCAACCTGCATCCCACACCCACTCCCATTCCATCCCACACCCCTCTCCCATTCCATCCCACATCTCTCTCCCATTCCATTCCTCACCCCTCTCCCATTCCATCCCACATCCCTCTCCCATTCCATTCCACACCCCACTCCCATTCCATTCCACACCCCTCTCCCATTCCACCCCACACCCACTTCCATTCCATCCCACACCCCTCTCCCATTCCATCCCACACCCCTCTCCCATTCCATCCCACACCCCACTCCCATTCCATCCCACATCCCTCTCCCATTCCATTCCACACACCTCTCCCATTCCATTCCACGCCCCACTCCTGTTCCACTCCACACGCCTCTCCCATTCCATCACACACCCCATTCCATTCCATCTTACATCACACTCCCATTCCAATCCACAAGCCGCTCCTACACTATCCCAGACCCCT
>JAHRHZ010000283.1:70689800-70721232 GCA_024137785.1 Ginglymostoma cirratum
AGAAATGGGGGAGGGGAAGGGAGCTCTGAAATAAATAGAGAGGGGGGTTCACGCTGGAGAAGGTAGGTGTGATGGCGATAGGTGAGTGCAGGTAGGCAGTGGTGGGGATTGGTGACCTCTCTTTATTTATTTCTGAAGAAGGGTCCTGACCCGCAACGTCAGCTTTCCTGCTCCTCTGATGCTGCCCAGCCTGCTGTGTTCCTCCAGCTCTCCACCTTGTTATCTCAGACTCCAGCATCAGCAGTTCCTACTATGTCTAAGAGATAAGCAAAGTTGCCTTGGCAAGTTGTTCCATGATGTTGCAGTTTAAAGTCTCCCAGAGTACTCTCTTTAGCCACCAGGAGATTGATGCCAATTCCCTGAGGTGTTTGGTCATTTCGGAGCAGTTGACGAACCCTCCAAACTCCAAAGGTTCACAAAGTGAACTAACATCTCCCCATCTCAGTCCTAAAGCACCGGCCCTACCCTATCAAGCCCCAGACAGACCCATGCATGCCTCAGTCATGTTTCCTCACGTTCTTCTAAAACCCTGGCAAATATCAGCCCCAACTTACTTGGCCATTCAACACAGGACAACCCTCTCAGGCTGAGTGATGGCAGATGTCAGCTCAGGGTCGGTTTTGCCAGGGTATACAGAGTGTGCTCTCTCCATGAGCCCAAGGGAGGTTTATCGTACTGTCTGCCCAAACTCACCCATGCACTGTGTTCCTACAGCACCCCATTCACTGGATTCTCCCATGAACCACAGGCAGAAGTATTTGCTACTGCAAGGACCTCCGTGCAGTGGCGCCAAGTCTGAAGATCAGCCATACACGTGAACAAGCTCTGGTCATCTACTGCTGCTCCTATCATTTGCCTCAAATTGGCAGTCTAGCCTGGAGGTCATGGTGGGAGGCAAGGGAGTGCAGTCGGTGCTCAATGAGCATGCCCTAAACTATTGCTGCCCAGCGTCCAAGATGGGAGTCTGGAGGAGCAAGCAGCAAACTGGAGTTTCATTCTGAGTCTGGAAATTGAACCTAGGCATGTCGTAGCAGTCAATCTAGTAAACCCTAGCTATACGTTCTCCATGACAAGTAGACCTTTCCACAAAGATAGAGAGCAAATCTGCACACAGTGCTCTAGATGGGACTTTGTAAGAGCCTGGGGGAGGCAGCGACCCAGTGGTATCATGTGATTAGCATCGACTGTTAATCCGGAGATCCAAGTAATGTACTGGGGACCCAGGTTTGAATCCCACCACAGTATTTGGTGGAATTTGAATTCAATAAAAATCTGGAATTAAAAGTCTAATGATGACCATGAATTTGTTGCTGATTGAAAAACCCATCTAGAAACTGCCATCCTTACCAGGTCTGGCTCACATTTGACTCCAGACCTGCAGCAGTATGGTTGACACTTATCTTATGGTTGGCAATTAGGGACGGATAATAAATGCTGGCCTAGCCAGTGAATGAATAACAAAAAAATTGTAATGAGGCTTCATTGTTTTGTATTCCAATCCTCTTGCAATAAAAGCCAACATACCATTTGCCTCCCTAATTGCTTATTGGACCTGTGTGCTAACTTTCTGCATACCTTGTACACGGCCAGATCTCTGAACATCAACGTTTTGCAACTTAGCCATCGTTTTTAAAAAATACTCTGCATTTCAAATCTCTGGGTTTGTTATCAACTCTAATAATCTGCACACGCCTGTCTCCACACTGACCTGTAGGTAATCTTCACTTGAGCACCAGGTTCATCTCTCTCCCAGATTAAAGCCACCTTGTCTGGAGAGGTGTGGACATGGCGGTCTATGCAGTTCACTGTTTGTGCGAAATCACAAAGGAAAGGATTAATCCTTGTCGGAACAAGTACCTGATCGTTTCGCAGGTGGCACCTAACAGGAAGGTAAAGTGGAAAGAAAAGGAGCCAATCGATGTTATGATCCCAGCTGATGGCAATAGTGGATAGGTCAAATTCCACAACAAAACTTGGCTTGATACCCTATTAGCATTATTTTTGCAATTTGATTACCAGTCACTGAATATATTCGCATGAGGCAGTCAATGTACTTTTAAGAAAATAACGTAAGTTTATTACACAAAATAATAAAAAAAGCTATTTTATGGCAATTTTGAAAGACCTTACCATAAACAGCAAACAAAACTACTCATTTTCCCAGCAATATCCTTTGCAGACACTCAACCCCACATTGAGATATCACTCACATCTTTGCTTTGATATTTCTTACTGAGTTACAAAATAGGAGCAGACATGGACTATTTGGATCCTGGATGGATGAGGTTGCAAGTGGTGTCCATTCACCAGATGTGATTCCCTCCATCTGAAATTCTGAAGAAGGGTCACTGGACTTGAAACACTGACTCTGCTTTCTCTCCACAGATGCTGTCAGACCAGCTGAATCTCTCCAGCAATTTCTGTTCTTGTTTCAGATTTCTAGTATCCATAGTTCTTTATTGTATTTTAGTGATATTCTCAATTACTGCTTTTCCCGACACCCGTGCAAAGGCTGACTCAATCATTTTTCTCTGACTTTGATCATTTTGAGGCGCTAAGACAGCGTAAGATTTTTTTAAATAGCTCTGATGACTTTAAAATTCCAACAAACTAAAAGTTTTCCTTCTGTTATAATGGGCCTGCCCTTCTGAACTTGACTTATAGATCTCCCAAAGTACACAGTCAATTGTGAGGGAGAGGATTGCAGAGGGGGTCAGCATAGTCACTGGATTAGCCATCCAGAGAACCAGGCTATAGGTCTGGGAACAGCTACCATGACAGTATCTGGTGGAATTTGAACTCAAATAATAAACTCAGTAATTAAAAGGTGAGTCTCGGTGACAACTATCACTTCTTGTACAAATCCATTTGATTCACTAATGCCCTTTGGGGAGGGAAATCTGCCATCCTTACCTGGTTTGAGTAATGTGGTTCTCTCTTAAATACACTCTGAAGTGGCCCCCAAAAGCCTCTCAGATCAACGACAATTAGGGACAGGCAACAAATGCAGGCCTTTCCAGTGATGCCCACTCCCTATTAAAGAAAATGAGTTACACTGAAGCAGAGTTATGAACACCACGGAGATTATTGTGGTACTTGCAGATACTAAAAGCTGACAAGCAGAAATGAGGTGCACAACTGCAGCTGAAGGAAGGACTGCAAACTAAAATGTTTTTAAATTCTGTTTCTCTCCTCACCATATATTTTATTTTTGCAATGTGGTTACCAGTCACTGAATTTATTCACATGAGACAGTCATTGTACTTTTATTGTGCAAAAGAATAAAAAAGGCTATTTTTACGACAATTTTGAAAGATCTTATCATAAACAGCCTGCAAAACTAACCATTTTCCCAGCAATACCCTTTGCAGATACTCAATCACATTGAGATATCACTCACATCTTCACTCTTACTGAGCAGAAGTAGACCATTTAGATCCTCGATGGATGAGGCTGCAAGCGGTGCACCTTCAAAGATTTCCTGCACATTCACCAGACATGATTTCCTCCATCTGAAAGCTGCGGAGCGTTTCTGGAAATTTCCACCTTTCATGTCAGATTTGCAGCAGCTAAGCATTTTTCCTTTGGTATGAGGTTAATCACGATGGTTGAGGGAAAACAGATGATCCAGATTAGCAGTCACTCATCTTTGAGTAGCCCCTTGTGGTAGTTAACAGCAACAAGAAACAGTAAGACCTGGATTTAGCACCATGTCCAGAGGATGTCCCAGTAACGCAGTGCTCGCTCAGTACAGCACTGAGATACAAGCCTGGCCAGAGTTTCAAACTACGACGGTGTAATTCAGTGGACAAAGGAATTTATAATTCACAGATAAAACTGTACAATCAGACCATTTCTACCATATGAGCAGTTACTCAGCTTAATCCCAGTGCCTAGCTTAATAAACCCTCCAAACAGATGACATCACCATACAGGTGTACCACTTCTACAAATATAAGGGAATGAAAACCTATTTCTTTAAACAGTAAATATGAATAGGGAAATATATTTTATCAGAGATAGTAAGAACTGCCGATGCTGGAGTAGAGGTAACACTCTGTGGAGCTGCAGGAACACAGCAGGTTAGGTAGCATCAGAGGAGCGCGAAAGTTGACGTTTTGGGTCGGGATCCTTCTTCAAATTTTAGCAGGTAAGGTTACCAATGGAGTAGGGAGTCTGAGTTACAAATATACAGATCATTGAAAGGTACATGTGAGGTCAAAGGATAGCAGGTTTTTCTGAACACCACCACTTGCAAGTTCTTCTGCGAGCCACACACCATTGGGACTTGCAGTGATTCAAGAAGGCAGCTTCTCACAAGAGGCAATTAGCAATGAGCAATAAATACAGACTCTAGAAATTGACACCTTCAGTGGGGCAATGGTAGCAAACACCAATATTTGCTTCTTCCTCACTACCACCAGAGAACCTGGGCCAGGGGCACAAGGATATAGGGCAAGATGGTTTCTGATGGTTGTTAATATTCATCGATAGATTTAAAGGATTTGCAGAGGGTGGTTCAAGAGGTGAAATTCTGTGCAGAAAGTCATTGCTGCAATAAAGTTTTTAAACTCTATTACAAGGGAATTAAGACTGCTGTTAGATAAATAGAAATATTAGCAGGATTGGGCTTGTACAGAAAGGCAGCAATCTAGAGAATCATAGAATGCCTACAGTGTGCTCATCAAGTTTGCATGGAACGTCCTAACAGCATCCCACACAGACACCTTCCCTATTCCCATAACCCCACATTCCCCATGGCAAATCACCCAGCCTGCACATCCCTGACACTATGGGCAGTTTAGCATGGCCAATCCTAACTTGCATATCCTTGGACTGTGGGAGGAAACTGGAGTGCCTGGCAGAAACCCAGAAGCTGGGATGAATGATTTTTTCCTGGTTTGTAAGTCTCTGTGATTCTGTGCTATGGTCTGATCAGACAATAGTGACTCTATCTTTGATTCTGTGCTCCAGATTTTACTGTTGTATAGATGACAACCTGTCAGCACAGATTGTCAAAATCCCATGATACTGGCTGTTATATCTGGTCATAAATGTGCAGTTAAATGTAGAAATACAAACTTGTCTAGTACTGTTGGATGTATCTTTGGACAATCCTTGGAAAATCTTTAGACAACTTAAATTGCAACATGGACATAGAGAGTAGATGTGGAAGTAGATAATTCAGTCCCTCGAACATGCTCCTCTATGTAATAAGATCACACATGATCTACTTGCATGGTGAATTCCACATTCCCATCTATCCCCAATTCTTTTTGATTCCACTGTCTAATGAGAATCTAACCCCACCTTCAAAATATTCAATGACTCCACTTTCCCCACACACACGCACACACACACACACATGTGCACGTGTACGCACGCACACACGCATATACACACGCACACACACGTGCATGCACACACACGCGTGCACACACACACACACGCGCGCACACACACACACACGCGCACACACATGTGCACGTGTACGCACGCACACACGCATATACACACGCACACACACGTGCATGCACACACACGCGTGCACACACACACACACACACACACACACACACACACACACACACACACACACAAATCCAGGAACCCCTGTTTTAATTATATCCAACACTGTGAAATCCCCTAAAATGTCACACCTTGATACAGATTCGCAAAAGCAACACAGGTGATATAAGAAAAGATGTTTTCACTCAACAAATAAAGTATGTAATATGCTGCCTGGAAATGTGGTGGAGGCAGGCTCAATGTGGAGGCATTCAAGAGGGACACTGGATGATTGGATTAAAAGAAAAACCGCAAGCACTGCAGATGCTGGAAATCAGAAACAAAAACAGAAATTGCTGGAAGATCTCAGCAGGTCTGGCAGCATCAGTGGAGATAAATCAGAGTTAATGTTTTGGGTCAACTGACCCTTTCGCAGAACTGAGGAGCAGAATCAGAGTTCTGAGGAAGGTCACTTGATCTGAAACATTAACTCTGAATTCTCTCCATAGATGCTGCCCTACCTGCTGCGATTTTCCAGCAATTTCTGTTTTTTTTGGATTGGATAAAAAGAATGTAAAGGCAGGAGACTGGCATGAGGTGATGACGCTCACATGAAGAGACAGTGGTGGCATGATGGGGCCAGTGACCTCCTGCATCGTAAAATGTCTGTGATTCTCTCCATCAGCAGCGTGTGGAGGAACTGACTAAGACTATTACAGTCTACTGTTAGAACCTATTGATCCCGTGTCTTCCTAGCTGATTGCTGTACCCACAAGCAGTGCATGCATGGCACAACCTGCTGGAGAAGTGGTAGAGGTGGGTACAATTACAACAGTTGAAAGACATTTGGACAGGTACAAATAGGAAAGGTTTAGAGGGATATGGGCCAAACACAGGCAAATGGGACCAGTTCAGTTTAGGAAACCTGGACAGTATGGACAAGTTGGGCCAAAAGACCTGTTTCTGTGCTGTGTGATTCTATAAATTAACTTCCTACCATGCTTATTCGAGTATATGCAAATCCATTTCAACATCAACAGTTACAAGTTTTGCCCTGTTTAAAAATGTTTTGAAGCTGTTGATAAGAATTTATCATTTAGCTGCATCTTTATCTGTCGATCTACAGCCTGTGTGCAGACAAGGCACATTTGACCTTTTGAACCAAGCTGTTTGTTTGTACAAATGAATACAGAGGCAATAGATAATGGTTAAATCTACACTTCTGCTATAGAGATCTCAAGATGCTGGTTCAAACAGACACAACAGTCATTGGGAGGCCCGAAACGTCAAGTTTTCCTGCTCCTATGATGCTGCTTGACCTGCTGTGTTCATCCAGCCCCATGCTAGTCATTGGGAGCTGTTCGGTTGTGTGTATGAAATTTCACTCCAAATAGTGGGCAGGATGAAATCTCCTATACGGCTCCTCTTCTGGAGATGGGCAGAGCCGGAGTGAGGAGGGTGATCATTTACAAAAGCATTTCTGCGGGAAATTGAATGTGTGATTGTACCAGTCTCCTGGTGACTGCTTCTCCTTAGTATACCAATAACCAAAATCAGAAACAGGATGAGCAACAGATTGAGGATGGTGTACTTCACCTCCTACCTTCCCCTGATATTAGAAAGCTTTGTACTAGTCCCTGGAGCTATGAAACCAATTCTAAGTGTATTCTTGCAATGCTGCACCAGAAGAGTTGAGGATCTGGGGCCAATATTCCTACATTTCAAACCCAAAACTAACCAGTTGCTGAAAATAAATTATTCCGATCACTAAATGCCTAAGTCATTGCAAGCAGTTAATGGGTGCAATTCAGCACATGAAACATATGAAAGGACTGCTTGTTAGAAGGGTTGTGTCGCGTGATTTCCAAATACAATTGTCAGTTCATTCAGAGATAAAAGGTACTGCAGATGCTGAAGAATCCGAGATAACAAGGCGTGGGGCTGGATGAACACAGCAGGCCAAGCAGCATCATAGGAGCAGGAAAACTTGACATTTCGGGCCTAGACCCTTCATCAGAAATGGGGGAGGGGAAGAGAGTTCTGAAATAAATAGGGAGAGAAGGGGAGGCGGATAGAGGATGGATAGAGGAGAGGATAGGTGGAGAGGAGGCAGACAGGTTGGAGAGGCGGGGATGGAGCCAGTAAAGGTGAGTGTAGGTGGGGGGTTAGGGAGGAGATAGGTCAGTCCAGGGAGGACGGACAGGTCAAGAGGGCGGGATGATGTTAGTAGATAGGAGATGGGGGTGTGGCTTGAGGTGGGAGGAGGGGATAGGTGAGAGGAAATTCACTTTCCTGTTCTCATACAGCATTGTGCTTCTTTTGGACAGATAGCTGAAGGGTACATTGCCAGGCACAGGGGGCTGGTCCACTAGTGTTACACACTGCCCGAAACTCTGCTCGCTGGTCACTTCAGAGGAGAGTCGTTTGGCAATTCCGTGACAGCTCAACCCTGCTGGTTTTCCACTGGACAAATTCAGTTCAAATTGTCCCTGTTGGATTCATGCTCACAGCCACAGCATATTAACAACAACAATTTAGCTTTATATAGCCCCTGTCTCATGATAAACCATAGTCAGAACTCACACAACACCAGGTTATAGTCCAACAGGTTTATTTTTAATCACAAGCTTTTGGAGCGCTGCTCCTTCAAAGGAGGATTTCAAATAAACCTGTTGGACTATAACCAGATGTAGTGTGACTTCTGACTTTGTCTGCCCCAATCCAACACTGGCACTTTCACATCACAATAAAACATCCTGTGGTGCTTTGCAGCAACATTTCACATTTGACAGAGACCTATTCAGGCCTAAATGTTGAGACAGAGGTGAACTTTGAGGGGTGGCTGGAAAGAGGGAAGACAAATGCAGAACTAGTGAGTTTTGGGGCACTGGCAGCTGATGGCAGAGCTGGAGGAACACAGAGATCTCTTGTAGGATCAAATGTGATCTACTGTACAACCCTCGTCAGTTGGTATTTGAAATGGTGCCCATTTGCTCAGTGAAACTTTTTCTTTCAAATTATAACACACAGATACTGGTGCTGATTCAATTTCTGAGAATACTGATCGATCTGAATGGAGAGATTTTTTTATCAATCTATAACATTCCTATCAAAGAAAAGGGGTTAACCACATCAGCCTCAGGCTCATTTAAATCCCCCGTTTTACTCAATCTTAAAAAAAAATCAGATAACCGAATTTCCGTTTCATCTCCATTTTCCACAGTGTCTTTCTCTTCCTGTCTAATTCTATGTGCCTGAGATCTAGTCACAATACAGTCAGGAAACAATCCAGGATATTGTTCATGTAGTTTCTTCTATGACCACTAGTTGTTCCACCACCTTCAGTGAGGCCAGTATTTTTGAACCAGTGAGATCATTCACCAAGATAAGATCAGTTCCTTCCACAGGGACTTGTTGCACTACTCCAACTACAACTTCTCAGTTTACTGTATCACTCCTTAACTAACCCCGTATAAGGGTACTGGTTTGTAACCTTAGTGTACATATCCAATTAATATTCCTACTTCATTATCCCTTGTGGAAGACAATTATATCAGCACCTAGCATCAACAATTGACTTGCTCCAGTGTCACTCAAAATCTTTATTGGGTTGCTCCTCAATTAAAGAATCAGGAAAGAACTCCCCTTCAAAACAAAATATTCAGAACCTCCAGTGGTTTGACCTTCCTCATCAACAATCAAAAAACAATTTGCTTAACTGTCCGGAGACATCTCCGCCTTCCTAACAGATTCTGAGGAAACACTTACTACATGTACTTTATTTTATCTTCACTTATTTGGTCATTTTGTCAGTTTAATGTTAGTCAAAGATTTCAAATAATTCACTGTCACATTTTCCGCTCCCAGATAAGTCTCTGCAACAGACAAAGCCATTTTGAAATTCCAAATGCTGCAACATACTTCATAATAACTTCCTTGTTTATGATTACTACCTCATTTATATAGTTTCTTAGATCATTCTTAAATACAACCAAACTCCATCCCTGATGAAATTCCACTTTGTTACCATCACAGTTGATGTTAATGCTGGACAAGGCAGATTCCAAAGAGAAACTTGGTTTGCTAAAACCTAAGTTTTATTTTTGAAACTTGTTTATGATGGTGGTCAGTCATTGAACATATGCACAAGAGGTTGCTAATGAACTTTTAACAGAAGAACATCAAGGTTCATTACACTCAAAAAGAACACAAAACCAAACCATTTTACTTGAAGAACTAAGTAAAACAGCCTTATATCAAACATCAGAAATAAAAACTTAACACTTTTTACTCTCAGCAACAATCTAACAGATACTCAGCCCTCATTAAAGTTCCCTGTTCAATTGGCACAGTTGAATCCGGTTTCCCTCCAGCAAATGTCTGCATTCACTTGATGCTATCTTCTTTAGGTAATGTTTCTTCCTGAGACTATTAAACAAATTGTCAACACGGCTCACTTATTTCGTAACATGTTCCTTAACCTAACGTCCTCAACAACCTTATAGAATCTCTTCCTTTCCGACATCTTAACATCTTCTGATACTTTACTCTTACTAACTGCTGAGACACCTGTAACATTTTTTTCTTCTACCCTGACTGTCTTGGAGACTGCTAAACTGTACTACTGATGTTACAAGCCTCATTTTCTTTGAATGACCTGCTTCTCCCTAATGGAAACCTCATCACTACCCATGCACTAATCTAGATGGTTCTGTCTTTTTAAAATATCTTTTTTTCAGTCTCTACCTCCCTGTCTCATAGCACACTTTGTGCGACAATTTGGTTTTATTCACTTCAACTTTTTACTTTTTGCTTTGTAAAACAGTGAGCTATTCACCTCAAGTTTTTTAAAGTCTCGTTTAAATGCATGTAAACAACTTTCCAACCAATCCTGTAACTTTCAGATTTTTTTTAACATCTGGGTTATGGCAGTGGTACAGAGCTGCCTGTAAATTTTTAAAAAACTAAAGGGGAGGGAAACACAGAGATGGGAAAAGGGAGAGGGAGGCAAGCGGGAGGGGAGGGGAAGAGGAAGGGGAGAGGGAGGATGAAACGAGGACAGGAAATGAGGGTAGAGGAGGGTGGATGAATAGAAGATGGATGAAAAGGAGTGGAGGGAGGAATGAAGATAGAGAGAGAGAGAATGTGTATGCAGGGAGGAAAAGAAGAGGCAATGAGGACTGCAGCCGAATTATATAGAAGTGGAGTGGAGAAATGGCAGGGAAGAAGGGGGATTGAACTGGGGAGACTGAAAGGAAGTGGGGGAGGGGAATTAAGGGGGATGTGGAAGGGGAAAATGGGGAAGTGAGGTGGAGGGTTAGTGATGGAGGGGGTGAGTAGAGAAGGTGGAGAGGAGGATGGATAAGTGGAAGGGCAGATGGGAGGAAGTGGAATGGCAGAGGGGTGGGGGGAAGTGGAAGGGGAAAGTTTAAGGGGGAGCAGTGGAAGTGGAAAGTTTGGTGGAGCGGTGGAAGGGAAAAGTTTGTGTGGGTGGGGGAGAGATGGAAGGGGAAAGTTTGGAGGTGGAAAGGTGGAAAAGAGGAACGTCTAGGGGGAGAGAGGTGGAAGGGGAAAGTTTGGGGGGAAGGGGTAAGTTTGGGGGGGGGGGGGAGGTCAGTGTCGGTGGGACCCACTCACCTGAAACATTGAGGCGCCCTCCCTGGAACCAGCGGATGATCCCTCGGCTCAGGTCGCAGTCGCTGACCGTGTGGAAGGGGCTGATCCAGGAGAGTCTGCCCCGGGCTAGGGCTCCCCAGAAGCTATCGGGCTGTTGCACCGAGTGATCGCGGAGCCCCGCGTAATCCCTGACCCCGGGGAAAGCCGCCGCTTCGGGCATGTAGGCTGTGACATCGAAGGTGCAGCAAGTCCTGAGCCGGTGGGAGTTCGCAGCTCCCCGGGAAGGGAGCAGGAGCTGGAGGGCACACCAGCCAACTCTCAGCAGCTTCATACTGGAGAGAGGCAGTGAGAGCTCGCTCTATCCGGGCCAAGTCTGCAAACACACACACACAAACCTGTTGATGCTTTCTGCAGATCCCAGTGTATGTGGGGGTGGGGGGGAAACTGAACCTTAACTCACATCTGCCTCTGAACTAACTGCTGGCCAGAACCCAGCAACATCTGCACAGTGTCAGAAACAGCCACCAAGTCCCAATATATACATACATATATATTGTATATAGATAGATATTTACACAGCAGCAACAGGAGGATTTCACTATTACTGCCCATTCATGCTGGAAGCCAACCTGCAGTTAACTCACTGGTCATACAAATTCAAGGCGATAGTTTCTACAATGAAGAGGGTGTCAGGGAGAATTTGTTTCCAATGGCCAGGATTGGGTGGGGAGGGGTGGGGGCGTGTGGGGGATCTGTGATCAGAGAATCCAGATTGAAGGTGTTCGATAAGGACCTAGAGAACAGGTTTAACCTGTGGTTTATTTCGTCCGGATCTGAAAGCAGAGTCTAGTAGAGCAGTGGAAGCAAATTCAGGAGGGTATTGGATCAATACGTGAAAAGTTTCAGGCTGTACATGGGCGCACACACTTTTAAAGAGAAGAGGAGGCCATTCAGCCCACTGTGTCTGAAGAAACCATTTGCTCGGTGTCAGTGCTTGGCTGTTTCCTCCTAGCCCAGCTTTTTTGTTCCCTTTCAGATAATGATCCAACGCCTCCATTTACCCCGCCTCTACCATATCCTGGAGCAGTGCTTTCCATATCCTACCCATCAATCTTGTTATTCCCCATGGCAGCATTGTTTCTTTTACTAATTAGCTTACATGCCCTCTGGCTCTCGATCCTTCTCCCAATATGGCCTGTTTATCCCCATCTTTATTATCAACCCACCCCCAAACATTCTCTGCAAGAAGAACAACCCCAGCATCTTCAGCCTTTGGAAGTAACTGAAGCTCTTCATCCTTGAACCACTATCTTGAAAGTATTCCAGCTTCTGAACATATTCTCAAAACAATTGCAGTCATCTTTCTTGGAGCGAAAGGGTTGTTCCTTGTCTAAACCATAACCTCATCTCCTATTCCATGACCTTATTCAATTATTCCTCATTTTCTGCACCTCAATCCTCCTTGTGTTCCTCCCAAGTTTTGAAGATAGCATCTCCTACTCATCACCGTTTCAGCACTGAGGTAATATAATACTGTCAGGCTCGCCATCACTTATAAACTTCACCTTAATTTTCACCAAAGTATCTTTAACCTTCCAAAGGGAATACTAAACTGTTCTTCGATGGACATCATTCAGATTATGAAAGGGTTTGACAGAGTCAACATGAAGCAGATGTTTCCATTTGTCTTTGCTGGGGAAGGAGGCTAGAACTAGGGTCCTTACATGAAATAAATAACAAGAAGAAGTTCGGGAGGAATATTTTTCTCCAGGTAGTGGTCAGAGTATGGAACTCAATGCCATTGGGTGCATTTAATAAATGTAGATCAAGGGAAAGATGAGCGCACGAGAAAGGAATAAAACATCATCTCATAAGATAAATCAAAAAGAGTTGGAAGGAGACCTGTATAGATAGCCAGTGGTCTGATTGATTTAATTCTGTGCTGAAAATAATACAGGAGTATGTAATACTAAAAGCAGAAGCATACCCAGTCCTGCTTTTTGGTGTCTTCTTTAAAACAAATTTATCTGATTATTTTTCTCTCTTCTTCTGGATGTTTACTAAGTGCAAATGAATGGTTGTGTTTCCTGAATCACATCAGTGATTGCTCATCAAAAGTACCTCATGAGCCATGTAGCCATTCAGGACATCTGGTTAGTAAAAGGACTATATAAATGCAATAGAGATAAAAGGTACTGCAGATGCTGGAGAATCCGAGATAACAAGGTGTGGGGCTGGATGAACACAGCAGGTCAAGCAGCAGGAAAGCTTGACGTTTTGGGCCTAGACCCTTCATCAGAAATTCAGAAATCCAGAAATGATGAAGGGTCTAGGCCCAAAACATCAAGCTTTCCTGCTCGGCCTGCTGTGTTCATCCAGCTCCACACCTTGTTAGCTTTCCTGCTCCTAGACCTGCTGTGTTCATCCAGCTCTACACCTTGTTATCTGAGTGCAGTTGGTTACCCAGTTACCTGGATGGGTGCAGCTCCAACAACACTGAAGAAGCTTGAGACCATCCAGCGCAAAGCAGCTTATTTGATTGGCACCCAACCCCCCCACTTTAAACATGCAGTCCCACCACTATCAATGCAGAGTGGCAGCAGTGCGTGTACCATCTGCAAGTCAAGGCTCCCTTGACAACCTCGACGGAAAGAGCAGCAGATGCATAGTTGAGCTAAGGGTACCATAGTCTTACATGAAAATAAGACAGCTTGATCACTAGAGATGCTCTGTGTGTAGTAACTGAACCTGAAGGTTGAGAGGGAGAATCCTTCATGGTAACCTCAGCCGTTGCAGGAATTGAACCTGCATCGTTAGCATCACTCTGCAATGTGAGCCAGCCATTTAACCAAGTGAGCTAAACCAGCCCCTGCACCAGTTGCAGGTCACCCTCCAAGTCATTCACCATCCTGACGTCCTCCAATGTCGCTGGCTCAGAATTCTGGTGCTCCCTTCCTAACAGCACTCTGGGTGTCCCTATAGCACGTGGTCTGTAGCAGTTTAAGAAGGTGGCTCACTACTGCCTTCTCCAGGGCAGTAAGGGATGGGTAATAAATGATACCTGAGCCAGTGACGTCCACATCCAGCGAATGACTAATAAAAAGAGAAAGTTACGAAGCATAGAAATACCTGGAGCATTTCTTCTCAGATAACGAAGAAAAGTCTGCACCATACAAGCGTTTCAATTTAACCCTCATGCTATGGTACAGGCTTGATGAACTAGCTGGTCTGTCAGAGATAAAAGGTACTGCAGATGCTGGAGAATCCGAGATAACAAGCATGGGGCTGGATGAACACAGCAGGTCAAGCAGCATCACAGGAGCAGGAAAACTTGACGTTTCGGGTCTGTCAGTTGCATTTCTTTGTATATTCCTCATTTTGCCTGCCCATTTATGAACATTCATATTTAACTACTGAGGGCATGCTTTTACCTGTGTCTGTGAATGGGTTTTGAGTGAATTAAATCTGAGTGTTTGCTTCAGTGTCTTGGGGAACAGGCTGGCAGCTGTCACTGAATCCCTTACTACCTGTTGCTTCAGTGGATTTTTATAATTTAGACCCATGTGCATCGTTCCGCTCCCTCAGTTCTTATCTCACTGCATTGGTGACACGACAGCCTACCATTCTGAAACCTCATTGCTGAAGTGGTCATTATTCCGGTCAAAGTGGCTCGAATAGAAATAGGTTCCCCCTGGTGGAACATTTCAGAAACTGCAATCTGGAATTTTTTATTGGAGTAAATGACGTACGTGCCACGATTTTTCATGACCTCCGGGAACTGCCGAATGCTTTTACAGCCCAAGGAAGTGCTGTCGAAGTACATTCACTCTTATCATTGTTGGAAATAGGATAACCAAGTCATGTGCAGCAAGATCCCAATAACAGCAATGTGTGTCGTACGACAGTAGACGTGCTTGGATTACATAGGAAACGGTTTATTGCCAGTCTCAACATGATCACAGATAACAAGGTGTAGAGCTGGATGAACACAGCTGTGTTCAGAAAATTTTCTGCAGAAGGGTCTAGGCCCGAAACATCAGCTTTCCTGCTCCTCTGATGCTGCTTGGCCTGCTGTGTTCATCCAGCTGTACACCTTGTTATCTCAGGTTCTCCAGCATCTGCAGTTCCTACTATCTCCTCAACATGATTAAAACCCGATCCATTCAGGTTGTGGCTTTGTGGGATTTTCCCTCACGCCAGAGTATGAAGTTTCAAGCCCCTTTCCACCGCACTGAGGGAGTGCAGCAGTGTTGGATGGACTCGCTTTCAAAGGAAACATCAAATCAAGGTGCCTTTCTGGTGAAGGAAAAGATCTCCTGGCACTTCTTTGAGGGAAGGCTAGGTATTCTGTCCAGTGTCCTGCTCAATACATATCCCTCAAGCAACATTTCCAAGCAACAGCTGATTATGAGTTCACTACTGTTAGCGGGAGCTTGCTGTGCATAAATTAGCTGCTGCAATTCCTACAACACAATAGTGTCCGCACTTCATTACTTTGCGCTGTCTTGCGGTAATTGAAAAATGTTGCTGATATGTGCAAGGTTTTTTTTCACAATTATTCACTTTCATTATCTGGCCTTCACAAATTTCCAATTGGGTCATAATAGTTTCCCATTAGGGTGAGCTCCAGTACAGTAACAGACCAGCTCCAGTATCTGCGATCAGATTTTGCTGTCCTCGAGTGAACAGTGACTCAGTTACTGTGAGCATAAAGCCATATTGAATACTGAAACCCGACTGATAACATTTTCCACTCCACTGCTTGCCCAAATCCATTCACACCTTTACCATGACCTCCTGTATATCCCTCACTAGTATTTTGTGAAAAAAGTTTTGAGTTAGACCAATAACCAGTTCTCTAATTCTAAAAAGCCAGGGGCCAGGAGAACATAGCCATTTGAGGGCGATAAGTGCTTCACTCACCAAGCTTGCATCTTTGACAGAATGGTTACAGCATATCAAGTGGCCATTTAGCCCATTGTGACTGCACTGGGTCTCTGCAGGAGCAAATGTCACTCCTACACTTTCTTTCCATTGCCCTGCATATTCTTTAGTTTTAAATAATCAACTCCCTGTTGAAGCCTCAAATGGACATTCCTCCAACTCTCAAACTGTGCATTCCAAACCTTAACCATGTGTTGAATGGAAGGTTTTTCCTCATGTTACCAGGGGTTCATTTGCCATTTGCCTTAAACCTGTACCCTCTTCTTTGCAATCCTCCCACCAATGGAGACAGTTTGTCCCTACTATGCTGTATCAGGTTCTCATAATTGCAAATATTTTTGGCAAGTTCTCTGTTAGGAGATGGCACAGTGCCTCAGCAGTTAGCACTGCTGCCTCACTGCGCCAGGGACCCGGGTTTGATTCCAGCCTTGGGCAATTGTCTGTGTGGAGTTTGCACATTCTCCCCGTGTCTACGTGGGTTTCCTCCAGGTGCTCTGGTTTCCTCCCACAGTCCCAAAGCTGTGCAGGTTGGTTGGATTGGTCATTCTAAATTGCCCATAGTGTCCAGGAATGTGTAGGTTAGTTGGATTAGCCATGGGAAATGTAGGTTTACAGGGATAGGGTAGGAGATAGGTCTGGGTGGGATGCCCTTCAGAGGGTCAGTGTGGACTCAATGGGTTGAATGGCCTGCTTCCACATTATAGGGTAGCTACTCTTCAATGAACGTGTTTGTCCCCAAGCTCCAGCTTCTACAAACTAGTTTGTCCAACTGTTCTTCTCTCTCTTTGGGTTCTAGCTCCACTTATCATTTACTCCTTACCCACTCCCCCCTCACCCTAGCTTCTGCATGTAAACCAACATTTTACTAGCTACTACCAGTGCTGAGGAAGGGCCTGTCAACCCGAAACATTAAGTCTGATTTCTCTGCACGGATGCTTCCAGATCTGCTAGGCTTTTCCAGCATTTTCTGTTTGTGTTCCAACTTCTACAACCCATCTGTATAACGTTAGTCAAGTGTAACAACAAGGTCCTCCTATGATTTGATCTAAATATTTACATCCACTCATTGCTGTTTACAAATTCCTCATTAATTTTGGCCCTCATTATTTTTGTAACTTCCTGAATCATTACAAGCATCAAATTCTCACGAGTTGTTTTGAAAGTGGACCAAGAGAAAGCTTCACCCTCCATCAATAGATCTCTTGAACTCATGGAATGTGAATGCTAAGAAAGGCAAAGGAATCACAAAGTTTAATGTAGAGGTTAAGGCTAGGCAAGCAGCCAGACATTTTGCTTGATTTATCTTTGGACTTGTATTTCAATCTATTCTAAATATTTCTTCTGAAGGTATTGTGGGGGTGTAGAGGAATGGAGCGGTTTTCACTGTTTGAATGTGAGAAAAGTCTGGGCTTGATGGGCTATATGGTCTGTCCTTATGGGATGTTCTCTCTCTCACACACGCACACACACACACGCTATGATACTGAATAAAGCCAGAAGTGGTGTTGGCATATCAGAAGTTTTGGAATCTTCCTTTGTGTTGATGCTTTCAGCCATGTGAGGAATTGACCTAACAATGACATGTTGCTAATTGTTCTCCAAGGATGTTCAACATAAGACCACTACCCTAGAGGTCCCTCAGCTGATTGTTGAAACATAAATCACTTCCAAAAAAACGTGTAGAAAGCAAGACATCTAAGTTTTGATCATTTCAGTCAATTCTCATTGCACCATTTATTTATTTTCCTTATGTGACTGTGATCTTCTGTTTTTTTTTTATACAGAAATTCAAACAAGAAACACATAATTTTAGTAACTACAATTCGATATACATCAATATTCAGGATACCTCAGCAGAGTGTGGGCCACAGTATGTACAATATTTACAAAGGTTTTACATTCCAAGACTTTCCAGCTCCATTCAACTGATATCACACATCAGAGAATGCATTTAGCAAACAATGAGATGAAGAGACAATGGGATGTTCATGCTTTAGAGGTTGCAATGAGCTGAGGGAGAGGTGGTGTGACATTCTAGAGACCCACCATCCATTGTGTCATTGTCCATTAACCTTCCTGCTCAAACCTAATGTTTCATCATTTCTTCAGCTATGGTCTAAAACTCCATGCTGGCTCTATCTAGTTATGGGTTTTTTGGAGATCTGACCCTTTACCTTACAGTCCACTATGAAGCCCAGACAAGAGATGGTCTGGTTGTTTATCTGGATTGGATTTAGACCTGGGACACAAGTTGGCTTGGGCTCGCAATATTTCAAGCCCCAAGACAGAATGTCTTTAGCTGATCTGCCTTCCATGGGATCGACACCCAGTAGAGACATGTCTTTCCTAGACAGGAGCCTTCTTTCAAATCTCTTCTGTCTGGCATGGAACTGAACTTAGGCTCAACCTATGGCTGTCCACCATTGACATGCTTACATTCTTCCGTCAGGAAGATATTTGAATAACCAGTCTATTCTCAGGGTCTATAAATGAAAGCCAAATGATCTACTAAAGTGTACCACATTTATACTCAGTGTATACCGTAGGACCACAGACAATTAGAAATAGGAACACAGGAGGCCAATTAGCCCTTGAGCCTGTTCTGTCATTCATTTTCCTGCCCTTTCCCTGTAAGCCTTAATTGCCTTACTGATCAGGAATTTATCTTTCTCAGTCTTAAATATATTCACGAGAACTCCACTCCTACAGCTCTCTGGGGAAATGAGTTCCAAAGGCTCACAACCCTCTGAGAGAAGAAATTCCTCCTTATGTCAGTTTTAAACTGGTGTCTCTTTATTCTGAGACTATGCCCTTTGGTTCAAAACTCTCCCCTGTGAATTAACATCCTCTCAGCATTTACTCTGTCAAGCCTCTTACCTGTTTCAATGAGATTACCTCTCATTCTTCTAAACTCAAATGAGTAGAATCATGTTTCCTTTCAGCAAAGCAGTTTTGATTTTCAGACTTAAAAAGTCATTTCGATCTCAGGAAAGATTGTCCAGTTGCCACTGTTACTTATACGATGAGTAGTGTATGAAAGTCATCAGTAATAAAACAACCTGTTTCATAGGGAAGAAATTTTCAGATTACAATCCCGATGCTTATGTTCAAATCTTATTGATCTTTATGTTCTCACTAAATCAAGCTGTGGAATGTGTCCATTTCTTTGAGTGTAACCCATTCTCCCACCAATTGATCATTAAAGATCTGCCTGGATTTCCTTGTCTTTATGAACAAGATATCACTGAATGATAGTGGCTTAGTTCTTTCATTCTAAAAGATATGCATTTCATGCTATTTTCAAATAAAAGAATAAATGTATTACAACAATTAAAGTCTGAAATAATGAGATTACACAATTGTAATTGTTCATTTCTCAGTGCCATAGGTGTTACTTGGTAGGAATTAACATTTAACACATTGTTAAAATGGACTGAGAGAGAAATGGAAAATGCTGAACTTACGGTCATGGGTATCTACTGCACAAATACAACAACCTGACTGCAGGCAATGTATTCAATGGCGAGACAGGAGGTGAAATGCCGTTTTGGAAAAATTCACCACATTTTTGAGCCATTTCTGGATGTCTGAGTTTAACATTCACCTCTTGCGGGGAAGTTCCTGTAGCATTTTGAATGGTAACAGCCATAAGCCTTGCCATTAGTTTAGCAATAATTTGTGGCCAATAATTTGTCAAACAAGGTGTCTTTAGGCTTACTTTGAAATCGAGTTATAGGAATAGGGTAGTATCTCAACAGTACAACACAAGAGAAAGGAACCTTTGATTTCTGCCACAATGTGAGGAAGAAGAATGGCTGGTGATTGCAGTATTTTCTACTGAATGTTGTAGGTGGGGTGTAAACTTAACAAGGGGCTGTGTAAAGAAGATAAAGATCTGTGGACGAATCAATGAGGTTCACCCCTTGCCGAGCCTGGTAACAAAGGCTGCATATATTCAATACCAGCTACAAGTGTCAAATGGAGAAACACCCAGCATCCAGCAACTCACTTGCACATGGTTCTACACTCACATCCTAACTACTGAACATCCTTTAATGAGCACAAGGAAGACTGACAAACATCTCATATATAGGGAATATCTAAGGATTAAAACATAGTAATCACTCCCAAGAAAGCTGTTATCTCACTTACAGTTCAAATTTGCCCACATAATGTGTTTCTTTAAAAAAAAATTCATTCCCAAGTGTGGGTGTCACTGGCTAGATCAGCATGTAGAAATACAGTATACCCATTACTAATTATCAGTGCTGCCTGTGGCTCAGATGAAAGTTGCCTTACTTCTGGATAACAACTTTGGGATTCAGGAATAGTTGGATCTGCCAATGCTGGAGGATCTGAGATAACAAGGTGTACAGCTGGATGAACACAGCAGGCTAAGCAGCATCAGAGGAGCAGGAAAGCTGACGTTTCAGGTATGGACCCTTCGACAGAAAAAAGGGTCTTCTTCAGAAGAAGCGTCCAGACCTGAAACGTCAGCTTTCCTGCTCCTCTGATGCTGCCTGGCCTGCTGTGCTCATCCAGCTCTACGCCTCGTTATCTTTGGGATTCAAGTCCTTCTCCACAGTGAAGGGAAAAGGCTGATGCTCCACTGCAGTACTGAGGGAGCACAGCACTGCCAGTGACACCATCTTTCAAAAGAGACCCTGTCCATTTGCTCGGATGGATATAAAAGCTGTCACCATTTTGAAAGAGACCAAGGGATTTATCCCTGTTGCCTTGGTCAACATCAATCTCTCAACATCACAAACAAAATAACAATTTATCCCGGCGTTATCACATTGCTTGTTATAAGTCTGAGGGACAATTGGCTGTTGTGTTACAGAACAGAATGTCATTGGTCCTTTGAGACCTCCAGAGGTTGTGAAAAGCACTAAATATAGATGCAAGTCTTTTGTTGCTGCTCTTAGACTGGGGCTTTAACAAATTGGGGCAAGGGATATAGACAAAAGTAAAGTTGACTTAGTCCTACTGGACCATAGGGCTGCCACCTCATTAGAGACAAACAGCAGGCGGTGGTTTAACCTGAGAGTCACCAGGCCGCAGGCAAAGGGAGAGGTTGAGAAGGAGAGTCTTTTGGTAACCTCAGCCTGTGCAGGAATCGAACCCACAGTGTTAGCATTAATGCTGCATCGCAAACTAGGCTACACTGACCCACACTTGGGAAGGGGACAAGCCTATACCAGGGCTGGCTTTACCTTTGTAACAGTTACCGTCAGTGACCCGGTAGAATCAGGGTTCAGTCATACCAGTCTAACAAGGACACATGGGACTTTCAGGATGGATGTGCCCTTATGTCCCTTTCTGCCACCCCAAAGCCAGGCTACCCAACTGCCAAGAGAGACACAGCAGATCAATCGAATAAAATGTAACTACTACAAGGTAGGGTTTGGGGTGGGTTATTGTTGGATATGGCGGGTGGGGAGTGTGGCCTATTGGGAAACATATCAACAGTCTTAACCTCACAGACCTCTGGCCACTGGGCGAGCCCCTCAGACAAGGAGGAAGATTCAGGCTCCACACAGCAGCAACATCTCAATGGCCAGGAGACTGGTCAGCTACCTGCAACACATCATGGCATGGGTTAATGTTGGCCATATCGGCATTGAATCTGGTCGGGACTAGAGGTCATTTCAATCCAGGGGCATTTATGGAGGTTCAAGACGGGTTGAATTTTAGATGAGAATCAGTGTCCCTGCCCTAGCGTTGATATCAGATCTAGAACTCACCTGCCTTTGCCCAGGCATTTAATGACCACTAGGATGTAAACTGGCTGACAAAATTTGTCTGCCATGCACCCCCACTCCTGTCTACCCACCTCCCCCCCAAATCAAAGGGAAAAATTGGTCCCTGGAATCGACCAATCAAACAGCTAGCATTTCCCTTGCTCCAGCAGCACCCACTGGAAAGGGTGGCCAAGGGTGGAAATGCAGCTAGTCCCCAACACCTAGGGGTCTGTGGAGGCCAAGTAAGGAGGATGGGGAATAAGGATCCACAGGGCACATGGAGGAAGGGGAGCTCCAATTGGAACAGTGTAGGAGGTATCTTGCCTTTTCTGATGCAGCTAGGTTTCACCTGAAGTCAGCCTACCTGATGTGGGAAACGTCCCAGAGGCAGAACAGGGAAGTTATACAAGGTCCCTGGATTAATGAGCTGCCCATTACCTTCTCTACCCCTAGCTGGGCAGTTGGAAGGGATGGGGGTGAGCAGTGGAGCATATAAATCCAGCCAATATTTGCAGTTGAAAGTGAAAGAGGTTTGTAGAATGTCTTCTATCTTAGCAATGGGCCTAACTCAGCAGGAAAATGCCTTAAGGCCTTTCTCTCAGAAACCATGAACAGTCATTGAGCGTGAGAATGATTCAAATTGAACATTAATGGCACATAAATGCTTCATATAAATACACCCTGGTCCCATCTGCCCATGTTAATCTCCACCCAGTTACAGTATTCCACAGGGAATTACCATCCTTTTGGAGGGAAGTTAAGCTAGATATGATATGATGACACTTTAGCAACATATTAAAGGATCATCAATAGCCAAAAGATAAGTCATTTTACATCCAGTTGGGGTACAGAGCTTGCCCAATTGAGACAATTTCCCAATTTGGAGGTCAGGTTGACCCCCAGTGACCACAAATCACCCAGATTCTGGGAGATTGCAAAAGAACATTTCACCTGGAACGAGGGCCAATCATCTCAAGCTGGGAAGTTGTTATCTCTGTCTGGTAGACCTCTGTCAGATGGGCATTCTGGTTGTCCCCAGAAACTAGAGGCACCATGAATTCCTTTTAATTCATCTGTTTCCTTCCACATTAAGTTTAGGAATTTCTCAAACCTAAGCGGTGACAGAGGGACAGCTCTGATGGGAGTCTAGTGATGGCACAGTGGGCTGAATGGCCTCATACTGCACCATAACAATGCTAGGATTCTGTGATTCCAGCCCATTTACATTGGAAACATAATTTTCAGTGAAGCAGTGGGTGGGGCTTGGGGGTTGGTATAGCTTTATTGGCAAATCCTAAAAGGCCATGTTCACCCCATGTCAAAGGGGGAATATCCCAGTGAGTCTCCTTGGTAGTTCTGAACATATTACACCATGGAGCCACCCATTCAGTGCAGAGTGGGTCAGGGTCCCTCTGAGGGTTTACAGACACTTCCAATTAGTGATGGCCATCATCAGATACAGAATGGAAGTCTGTACTGGGGAAATTCTTCAGTGAGCTTCTGCAATGTTGGCAGTATTTGGGTTTCTTGGCATGAGAGGCAACCACTCCAGAACCAGACTTATTGCAGATAACCTTGCAGTGGCAATGCCCCCTATGCCAATCATCTCAGGCTGGGGAGTTGCTGTCTCTGTCTTGTAGACCTATGTCAGATGGCCATTCCTGGTTTCCCTCAGAAACCAGGGACACCATGAGCTCCTTTTAATTCATGTTTCCTTCCACATTAAGTTTAGGAATTTCTCAAACCTAAGCGGTGACAAAAGGTAACTTTGTAAAATAATCCATTCAAACTTACCAAAGGTTTTTGCCACCACAGACTTTGAACACGATTCGCCTGCTTTTAATCCAACTCATTAAGACAGTGTGCAGAATAATTAGTGAATCATGGAAATCAGGATTGCTCTGGTACAATAAATCTCCTTGAATTTGCGTGGTTTATGTATTGAATAATGGATAACTGGGAGTGAGTTCCAGGCTGGATTCTAATTGAGAGGTGGAGGTGATTTAATTATAGAATAATAGAGACCCTGGGAATTATGAGTTGTACTATTATGACCATCAGACAAAAGAACAGAAATAGGTCATTCAGACCATTACGTCTGTTTTGCAATTTGTGATCTGGTAACCCTCAACTCATTTCCTGCCTTCTCCGCCATAACGCTCGATTTCTTTAAAATAGGGCTAGGTTGATAGTACAAGGAGTCATACAGCATGGAAACAGGCCCTTCAGCCAATCTCATCCATGCCGACCAGGTTTCCTGAACTATTCCCATTTGCCTGCCCGCATGCCTCCCTCTAAACCTTTCCTATCCATGTACTTGTTCAAATATCTTTTAAATGTTGTAATTATACTTGCTTCTATCACTTCCTCTGGCAGCTTATTCCATAAACACACCACCCTCCGCACAAAAATGCATAGCTCCTCAGGTCCCTTTTAAATCTTTCCCCTCTCACCTTAAACCTATGCCCTCTCATTTTGGACTCCCCTACCCTGGGGAAAAGATCTTGGCTATTCATCCTATCCATGCCACTCATGGTTTTATAAACCTCTGGAAAGATCATCGCTCAGCCTCCTATGATACAGAGAAAAAAGTCTTAGCTTATCCAGCCTCTCATATAACTGAAACCTTCCAGTCTTGGTAACATCCCTGTAAATCATTTTTGCATCCTTCCTGGTTTAAATGGTACACTTCCTATAGCAGGATGACCAGAATAGTAGACAGTACTTCAAACGTGGCCTTACCAATGCCTAAGAAACATGACAGGAAGGTTAGCCAATCATTGGAGAAACTGGAAGGTTATCAGCACCTATAGAACTCCCCTTAGGGAGCAAAATTATCTTTTAGAGAAACAGAGGTGAGGAGAGCAAACTGGGAACAAATGAGAAACACCAATGCATTGTGAAAATATTGCTTAATGTGACATTAAAAAATTCAGCTCTTGTGGATGCATCTCAGAACCAAAGTCTGCAAACCCAAACCTTCCATTATTTCATGTCAGGCTGATCACCAGTTACTGTTGCTATGGTAACAGTGCCAGCTAAGATGGCTGCTGAACCAGGAAACATGAATGGACGGATTTGAATTGAATGAAACTCAAATCGACAGCAAATGCTTCACACTAAAGTTGGTCATTTATGGAATTACGTGTGGCTTTGCTCAGTGATGTGAACTCAGCTGACATTTTATGAAAAGAAATGCCCATTTCTAATTGCAGAGAATGTGGAGAGAAGACAAGATTCTGAAATGGGCCTACACATGGGTCACTGATGAGCTGAGTGGGCTGAATGGCCTTGTGTGTGTTTTATTTTAATCATAAGGTACCCCTTACAAGCAGTGCATTGGTGGTTAGAGGATGCAGGATTTAACAAGGATGCTGTAACCAAGACTAATTCTGGAACATCCAAGTACATTTTTGAATACAATCAAAGAAATAAAGAACAGAAAGAAAAATAAAACTACTAAAATCCACCAGTGTTCACTTTGGCGCAACTCCGAGTGAATAATTATAGATTATAGTTACATTACAAGTCAATATACCAACAACAAATTGTTAAAAAAGACACACACACATACATCCATCAAGAGTAACCTCGGTAAAAATAAAACAGGGAGGGAGGCCTGACAGTTAAGCCAGAGCCAACGTCATGTTGCTTCTGTTGCTGTAAAACAGTCTTGAAGGATACTGCATCATAAAAGACTGCAGAAATATAAAGAGCTAAGAGTTTGTGTATAAAGTTTAGAACTTTTCTGTCGACAGCTCATCAGGCATTGCTTTAGACTGCTCGCTCTTCATCTCGTCAGGTCTTTCCTCCTCCGCCATCTTGCTTTGCCCGTCACTGGATGCCGTTCCTAACACTTTAGCACTGTGCTCCTGTGCTTTCGCCCTGAGGGCTGCTATGCTGCTCTCCCGCAGTTCCTCTTTGGAAATGGCCACCTTGGAATCCTTGCCCTTGACTTCACGCTCCGGGTCATCCTGGCTGGCTTGACTGCTGTGCTCGGCTTCCACTTTCCTCACCACCTCAGACGCCTCGAGGGACTTTTTGTGCATTCCTAGAAAGAATTGTTGGTACTCGGTTTTAGAAAAGCGTCTGGTCATTGGTAAGCCATCTTGAACTGAAAACAGTAAAGCAAAGAAAGATGCCAAGATTAAACTGTAGCAGGAACCTGGGAGCTAAAGGCTTTATTTAATACAGACACTACAGGTCAGGTCAGGTCAGATCATTAGACACAAAGGCTTCATGGGAGAATAAACTCGCTCCTGATAAGGGTGCAATGATCCCCAAGGCCACATCCAAACTTGACTGTTTTGTACAAGGGTTTGGTGGATATGTAAATGCCAATTTTGAAGATTGTCCAAATCAAGTGTCATTGCTGAGAGTCTTACTCTAACCAAAGCTACATTAGGCACACATAATGGTTAGTCATTTAAATAGGGTTCTAAATAGGCGAACCCATTGACTATAGGTATGAGTATATTGGGTTTAGGTCTAGACTAACAAACCCAATGTCACTGAAAAAAGATTTGTTATTGCCGCTTTTTGTCTTGCACTCATCAGGACAAATACAAGAATACAAAATTTCAAATGAACACACCAGCTTAGCAATGCATCTGAAGAAAATAATGTTTTCAATTCAAAGGAGGGAACAATATTTAATTCCTAAAGTTAGTCAAATTTCACTCATGGTCTTTATTCAGGCAATCATCACCACTGGAACAAGTCGATTGTTTGCAAACAGTAAGAATGTCTGCTCTCAGTCTGTTAAAAATTGGCAAACCCCTGTGGTTAAGAGTGCTGACCGCCTCAGAAAGGTGATTTGGATGACATCTAGTAGGTTTGTATAGGAGAGGTAAGGAGGAGGTTGGTTAATGCCAGTGCAGGGGAAGCTAAGAAAATCAGAAATGGAGTATCATGGCTTTGGTATGAAAACTCCTTAATCTGTAAAACTCTTTACTTCCCAATTGTTTTAATATTCACTACAAGCAAACAAGACACACGGCAAGCCGCGGAACTTTTACCAATGGACAAGGTAGGGAAGAAATGTGTCTCCATCAAGTTGAGGGATCAGAGAGGATAATTTTTTTTTTGGTTTGTACCAACATCAGCACAGCCAGGATGTTACCAGGAATGGAGGGCTTGTGTTACAAGGGTAGGCTGGATAGTCTGGGTCCTTTTTTTCACTGTAGTGCAGGAGGTTGAGAGGCAACGTTATAGAGGTCTATAAATTCATGAGGGGTATAGGTAAGGTGAATGGCAGGTGTCTTTTCCCTAGGATGGGGGATTTCAAGACCGGGGTTGGGGGGGGGCATATTTTTAAGGTGAGAGGAGAAACATATAAAAAAGACATGAGAGGCAATTTTTTGTTTACACGGAGAGTGGTTTGTGTGTGGAATGAACTTCCAAAAGAAGTGGTGAATGTGGATACAGTTACAATGTTTAAAAGACCTTTTTAGATAAGTACGTGAATAAGAAATGTTTGGAGTGATATGGGCCAAGCGCAGGCATGTGGGACTAATTTAGTTTGGGATTATGGCCAGCATGGACTGGTTGGACCGAACAGTCTGTTTCCATGCTGTAGGACTCTATGACTATTTCATAGTAATTCCAGGTCACTCTGTCCCAAACATGTTCATACAGCCCCAGCCTAAAATATCATGAGGGGGTGGGTTGGACAGTGATGACGGGCGGATGGAGAGGACAAGGCAATGGGAATGGTTGGGGAGCCCCCAGTGAGGGACTGCAGGTGATATATCAGACTGTTGAGGATGGTGCCTTCCCGCCTTCTATTCCTGCCCATGGCGTGAGCAGGATGAGCTGCCGGGCGTATCCCACTTCCCCTTAACTCCTCAGAACTGACGCTGGGGAGGATGTGGCCCAAGGTAGGCAATAAACAGCCACTTAAGGGCCTCAAGTGGAAGCAAGAGCAATTGGGCCTAGCTCAGGCAGGGATGGGGGCAGGTAGGAGCTTAGTGGGAAAGACACACAGGGAATTTCACAGGCAAACCCACCGATGAGGGCCTGTTAAATCCTGTCCTCAAAGAATTTTTCACCAAGCACTGAATCATGTTTGTCCCAATCTGACA
Source organism: Ginglymostoma cirratum (assembly GCA_024137785.1). NCBI lineage: Eukaryota > Metazoa > Chordata > Chondrichthyes > Orectolobiformes > Ginglymostomatidae > Ginglymostoma > Ginglymostoma cirratum. Next base: position 70,717,696 of record JAHRHZ010000283.1, read on the forward strand.
GAGTCAATCTATTTAGAAATTGGATTCCATTCCTCACTGGACCTGACAGAGGAGCTTCCATTTTATCCATTTAGATTGAACTGAAAACCCATTGAAAGTTCAGTACTTCAAGCAAATTGTCCGGCCAGCTTGGTGGCTGGCTATTTATTTCTGACAAGGAGGGGATGTTACCCCTTGTGACAGAACCTTTTACAAAGCGACAAATCTTTAACGACAGACTCCTAATTTTTAGACTGAGAGGGGAAGAGTATTTTACCCCTCAAAGGATCATGAACTGGGATTCTTCTACGCTGAACCCTGGAGGCTGGGTTAATAAATATGGTCAAATAGAATCAGAGTGTCATTTGCTCGGGAAGGGAGTCAACAGTTAGAGGAGAGGCAGACAGTAAAGGGAACAACAAAGCCACAATTCACGTCAGCCATGACCTTATCGAATGGCAGAGCGCACTTGAGAGACCAAATGACCCAGCCTGCTATGAATTCTTGTGATTATTGTGCTCCCCAACCTGAGATATTTGACTTAGCCTGAGCTAGGAAGGTGACAGTAGAAAATGTTATGTTACCTCTGTGTGAGAGTGTATTGGTGTTAGCCAGTGAGAGAGGATGGACATTATATATTCTCCTTTCAGGCAAACTGTCCCAGGTTAGTGAAGCGTGGTTTTATATATACAATAAAACATTCTCAACCTTGATTTCTCTCAATGGTAGAACAGGAGTCCATTTAGCTCCTGCTTACTGTACAGCAATCCAGTCAGCCCCAGTCCACTGCTTCATCCCCATTGGCCTGCAAGTTCAATTCCCTCAAGTGTTCTTTCGAAATTATTAATGGGCTGTACCTCGGAACAGTTAACCTTGTGCCTGGTGTCTCTAACAGTGAGAAAACCAGAAACGGGGGACAATGTAATTCTGCATCCTATGTCTATATGGAATAGTCCAAATAAATTTAACATTCAATACTTTGAGAATCTTGAACCAGATTCAGACATGCTGAGGCCAAAATTTATAGCTCTCTGATACCCAGAGAATGTTAGTCGTGAAAACGGTGAGAGTCATTTTCACATTCAAAAATTGGCATCAGCATCGTGCCCTGTCCTATAACTATCAGGCTGTGTGCAGAGTTATGATGAAATAAATAAGGAGAAATGCCGTCTAGAGTCAGGAAGGCCAGTAACCACAAGGCAGTGTTTTCATTCATGGGATGTGGGCATTGCTGACTGGTCCAGCACTTAGTGCCCATCTCTAGCTGCCCTCAAGGTGGTGGGTTGTGAGCTACTTTCTTGAACTATGGCACATCCTATGGTGTAAGGATACCCACAATGCTGTTCCAGAATGTTGACCCAGTGACACTGAAGGAATGCCAATATATTTCCAAGTCAGGATGGTGAATGGCTTGGAAGGGAACTTGCAGGCAATGGTGTTCCCATGTTTCTACCACCCTAGTCCTTTTAGATGGTAGAGACCACAGGTTTTGGAAGAGATGTTGGAGGGGTAAAACGTAGGAGCAGGAATTAGGCCATTCAGCCCATCGAATCTTGGTGAATTTCTGCAGTGTATCTTGTACATGATACACCCTACTGCCACTGTAACTTGGTGATAGAGGGAATGAATGTTGATGTTGGTGGATAGAATGTAAATCAAGCTGCTTTGTCCTGAATGATGTCAAGTTCCTTGAGCACTGTTGGAGCTGCACCCATCCAGGCAAGTGGGGAGTATTCCATCATACTCCTGATTTCTGCACTGAAGATGGGTGGGCAGGCTTTGGGGAATTAAGACGTGAGTTAGCTGCCACAGAATTCCTGGCCTCTGCCCTGTTCTTGTAGAATTTGTAAGTCTGTGTTGTTTAGTTTCTGGTCAATGGTAACGCCAAGGATGTTGATTGTGGGGGACTCAATGGTAATGTTACTGAACATCAGGGAGGGATATCAAGATTCTCTCTTGTTGGAGATGGGCATTGACTGGCATTTGTTATTTGATATTTGTCAGCCCAAACCAGATCTTGCACATGGACACAAGCTGCTTCAGTATCTGAGGTGGGGTGTGGAGTGTGGATGATGCTGAACGCTGTGCGATAACAATTTCTGACATTTTGCAGGAGGAAGTTGGGATTGTCTACCAAAGAAAGTGATTGAGGTCAAGACATTGAATGTTTTTAAGGAGTTAGATGTAGTTCTTAGGGCTAATGAGATCAAAGGGTACGGTGTGCAAGCAGGAACAGGGTACTGAGTTGGGTAACCAGCCATGATCATATTGAATGATGGAACAGGCTCAAAGGGCTGAATGGCCTACTCCTACTCCCATTTTCTGTTTCTATGAGAAGTCATTGACTAAGCAATTGAAGACTTAGCACACTGCCCTGAGGATCACCTCCAGATACGTACCGGAGCTGAGATGATTGACCTCCTACAACCACAACCATCTCCCTATGTGCCAGGTGTAACTGACCCATGGAGAGTTTCCTGCTCGATTCCCACTGATTCCTGGTTTACTGGGGGTCCTTGATGTCACATCAAGCCGCTTTGATGTCAAATAATAATTGGGAAAAGAATCAGAGGAGAAGAGGGGGAGAAAATTTAGTACACAATGAGTTATGATGATCTGGAACTCATTCCCTGAAATGAAGGTGAAAGCACATTTAATAGTGACCTTGAAAGGGAAATTGGAGAAGAGGGAAGAGCCGGGGTGGTGGACTGATTGGAGCATTGTTTCCGAGAGATAGCACAGAAGTGATGGGCTAAATGGCCTTTTCCTGCATTGCCTGCTGCAACCAAATCGACCAGTCAGCATGTGAAGCCCAGTCCCCCCAACGTATTAATCTATTTTTTTAAAACCCTCTGTTTCGCTATCGTCAATGTCGCTGTGATGCGAGCGAGTAAATAATTACCAAGAAGCCATGGAGCGCAGGATTCCATGATGCCATCCTTTGCGGATTTCAGGATGGATTCCGGCAGCGGGATGGAGTGCCGCACCATCGCTCCGTACAGCCCATACTCGGCCATGACGCTACTGCGGCCCCAGCATTTCTCCCGTTTTCTCCACTTGGCTCTGCGGTTCTGGAACCAGACCTGTGAGAGGGAGAGCAGTGAAGAGACAGGTAAAACAGTAACATTAGCAACTTCAGTCTACAATTATCTAACACCCTTCACAGTCCCTGGGTGCTTGGGAACCTCTACAGGAGATACTAGGGCAGGATCTAAAAGATGTGTCAAAGAGAGGTGACTTAAAAAGTAGAGAAACATTTTGAATCGGGCTGTTATGAGATGAACCGTGAGGTTATTCGCTTTGATAGAAACTACAGTGAGGCAGAACACTTAAATGGTGAGAGGTTGGGAGGTGAGAGTGCCCAAAGAGACATGTTCTTGTTGAAGGATCACCAAGTGCAGCAAGCAATCAGGAAGGCAAATGGTATCAGAGATAAAAGGCACTGCAGATGCTGGAGAATCCGAAATAACAAGGTGTGGGGCTGGATGAAGACAGCAGGCCAAGCAGCATCATAGGAGCAGGAAAGCTTGACGTTTCGGGCCTAGACCCTTCATCAGA
>JAHRHZ010000283.1:70726232-70779358 GCA_024137785.1 Ginglymostoma cirratum
TCGGGCCTAAACCCATTTTCTGATGAAGGGTTTAGGCCCGAAACGTCAAGTTTTCCTGCTCCTATGATGCTGCTTGACCTGCTGTGTTCATCCAGCCCCATGCTTGTTATCAAGGATGGCAGATTTCATTGTCTATAGGAGATGAGTGAACCAAATAGTTTGCTTTTAAACAGTACTAATTGAGACTTGCTTTCAATTCCAAATGATATTACTCCTCAAGATGCCACTATGGGATCTGAACCCAAGCCCCACCCCAACTAATTACAATCCAGTGGCATAATATCCCACATGATGTGGAGATGCTAGTGTTGGACTGGGGTGGACAAGGTCAGAAATCACATGACTCCAGGTTATAGTCCAACAGGTTTATCTGAAAGCACAAGCTTTTGGAGCCTCACTCCTTCTGTTAGTGAGAGAGGTTGTATCAGACACAAAATGTATAAGTAAAAGATCAAAGGGTCACACCACTGATGAGGATGTATTAAACAAAGATAAGATGCTGTTAAATCTTTAATCAGTTAGAAGGTTTTAATTGATTAATATGTATATGTAAATCCCAACAGATTAACGCTGAAACTGATTTTGCTACTTAAACAACTGATGTGGGGTGTCTCTCAGTGGTTAGCACTGCTGCCTCACAGCAGCAGGGATCCGGGTTCAATTCCAGCCTCAGGCAACTGTCTGTGTGGAGTGTGCACATTCTCCCTGTGTCTGTGTGGGTTTCCTCCCACAATCCAAAAGATGTGCTGGTTAGGCGGATTGCCCATGGGAAATGCAGGGTTATAGGTTTGAGGGGGTGGTGGTGGATCTGGGTGGGATGCTCTTCAGCGAGGTGGTGTGGACGCAATGGCCTAGTGGTATTGTCACTGGACTATTAATCCAGAGACCCAAGTAAATGCTCTGGGACCCAGGTTCAAATCCTTCCATGATGGAATTTAAATTCAGTTTCTAAAAAAAATCTGGAATTAAGAGTCTGATGATGGACCATGAGTCCATTACTGATTGTTGGAGGAAAAACCCACCTGGTTCACTAATGCCCTTTCGGGAAGGAAACTGCCATCCTTACCTGAGATAGTAAGGGCTGCCAATGCTGGAGTCAGAGATAACACAGTGTGGAGCTGAAGGATCACAGCAGGCCAGGCACCAGGGCCCTTCTTCAGAAATGGGTCCCGACCCGAAATGTCAGCTTTCCTGCTCCTCTGATGCTTCCTGGCCTGCTGTGATCCTCCAGCTCTACACTGTGTTATCTATGCCATCCTTACCTGGTCTGGCCTACATGTGACTCTGAACCCACGGCAATGTGGTTGACTCTTAACTGCCCTCTGGGCAATTAGGGATAGGCAATAAATGCTGCCTGGACAGTGACGCCCTCATCCTTGTGAATGAATAAAAAAAGTGGGCCAAATGGCAGGACTCTGGGATAAGGAGTTCCATCAGGCTTCAAATTAAAAAAAAACACACAATAATTAAGTTTTAAACAGGCAAAATTAATTTTAATAAAAACTATCCCTCGAGGTAGTTTTAATAGGAGATCAAGACGAAGCTGCCTAATCTGCTGTTGTTAAAGTGCAAGTCGCTCTGCTCCTGCCAGAGTCGCCTCCACAGTGACATCTTCCTCTGATATAAATGCCTGCCAGTGAAGTGCTGCTTCACTGTTGTTGTTGCTGATGATACGGGAGAAGGTGGACGGGAGGCGGTTGTTGGTGGGGGTGGGGGGGAATGTGGGAGGATAAAAAAAATTGTCAAAATCATTCAAGGGTCTTTTGTAATGCATGACGGCTCCTCTCCCCATCAAAGACAGCCGCTGATGAAAAATCGCTTCAGTTGCAAAAGAGGCAGCCAAGTGGCGACCCAGGGGGCAGCCAGGATCTGATTGAAAAATAAGTTAATTTCTGCATCAATCGATGGGACAGCTTAGCGACAGCCGCTCAAATATCACGGGAAATTAAACTAGCCTGACTCGAGGGAGAGGATGCATTGACCCGTCCTAATTACAGCCATGTAGTTATCATTTTCATCTTAACTGATCCCACCTCGCGGCCTCCCAGGGGAAAGCTACATCTTCTGATTTAACTAATTAAAATGGGAAAATTGGGTGTTAATTTTGTGGTGGAAATTTTCAGAATTACCCTGTAATGGAAATGAAATTAAATTGCTGGCAGATTGATGGCGTGGGTCAGGACATAATCTTCTCTTCCTGATTGCCTGATTAAGGCTGTTATCATTTTAGAAATCATCTCATGTCCTCGACTCCTTGATATGTTGGATGTGGAATCGTTTGGTATAATTTATTGCTTCTCTCTCTCTCTCTCTCTCTCTCTTTCTCTTCCTCTTCGCTCGTATTTTAATCAGATACGCCACTGAGCTTGGGGAAGGGAGATATTGACACCTGTTTAGTGAGGGTCATCTGGAGGTTCTACCACACTTAGTGGTTCTGAGACCAATGTGAGAACATTACCTCCCTCAGGTCAAACACAGCAGGGCTGAGGGGATCATCTTCATTCAGTATTACATGCTAACAATATTATTTTTCCTTTCATTATCAATGCCAGGGCTGTCTTGTATGGAGCATTTGAGTACGTTGGGGCTTGGCCTCATTAGAATTTGGGAAAATGAGAAGCAACCTTCTTGAAATACAGAAGATTCTAAGATAAGGTAAATGCAGCAAATGCAATGTTTCACCTTGTGGGAGAATATAGGGCCAGTTTGTATAATCTCAGAACAAGTGATGACACATTTAAGATGGAGATAATGAATTTCTTCCTTTCGGGGAGTGAATCAGTGGAATTCTCTAGTGCAGAGGGTCTGTAAAGGCTGGATTGTTAAGCATAGTCAAGGCTGAGATAGATTTTTTTTGATCAGCAAGGGATTCAAGGTTTGTGGGGAAAAGGCAGGAAAGTGGAGTTGAGAATTATCAGATCAGCCATGATCCCATTCAATGAATGATCAGACCCAATGGGCTGAATAGCCAACTTCTACTCCTACATCTTATGGTCCAATAGCACCTTCCAACCCTTCACCACCTGGAAAGACAAGGTAAGTACACCTCCTACATCTTATATCTTATGGTCAGTTTGGTCAAGGGCATTGAAATTTGCATGATGCATTCCAGTGGTTAGATTGACATGTGAAAAGGCCAGTGAAGACGAATGGGACAAGTTCACAGTTAAATCACAAAAGCCGAGAAATTATTTTTCAACTTCAATTTTCCTACATTCTGGATGAGAATTTAGGAGGCATGGTTAGTAAGTTTGCAGATGACACCAAAGTTGGTGGTATAGTCAACAGTGAAGAATGCTATCTAAGATTACAAAGGGATCTTGATCAATTGAACTAATGGGCTGAGGACAGGCAGGTGGAGTTCAATTTCTATAGAAGTGAGGTATTGCATTTTGGTAAGATAAACAAGGGCAGGACTTATACAGTTAACAGTGGGGCCGTGGATAGTGTTTTTGAAAAGAGAGAGTCAGGGGTTCGGGTACATAATTCTTTGAAAATTGTGTCACAGATAAACAGGGTGGTTAAGAAGGTGTTTAGCACGCTTGCCTTCATTGCTGAGACCACTGAGTGGGGACATCATGTTGAAGTTGTACAGGACATTGATGCGCCACTTTTAGTGTACTGTGTACAGTTCTCTTCACCAGATTGTAGGAAGGATAATATTAAATTGAGGTGGGGTCAAAGAAGATTTACCAGGATGTTGCTGGGACTGCAGAGTTTAAGTTACAAAACTAGGCTGGATAGGCTGGGACTTTTCTCCCTGGAGCGTAGAAGGCTGAGGAGCGACTTTATAGAGGTTTATAAAATAATGAGGGGCATAGATAAGGTGAACAGCAAAGGACTTTTCCCTAGGGTGGGGGAGTTCAAAACTAGGGAGCATATTTTTAAGGTGAGAGGAGAAAGATTACGTTCCAGTTAAAATGGGGCAGAGTAGGAGACTCCAGCCAGAGGTGCTGTGCTCACCAATTCCTTTTCCTGTCTTCGTTTCCTCTTGCTGCAGTTTTTCTTCACCCCAACCCAACCCCAACTTTTAAATTCCTAATGTATCCTACCTGGAGGGAAAGCAGAACAGAGTCTGAGACCAGCCCAGGAGACAAGTCACGGCCGGAGCCTGGAAGGGGAGCAGAGTGTGCGAAAACCAAGACCCAGAACCGGGTCACAGCCGGAGCGGGAGAAGAGCAAACGTGGGCCAGGCTGGGAGCTGAGTCACACCCGGAGCGGGAGCAGAGTGAACGTGGGCCAGACTGGGAGCAGAGTCACAGCTGGAGCAGGAGCGGGAGCAAAGTGAACATGGGCCAGACTGGGAGCTGAGTCACAGCTGGAGCGGGAGCAGAGCGATCGTGGGCCAGACTGGGAACTCAGTCACAGCCAGAGCGGGAACAGGAGCAGAGTGAACGCGGGCCAGACTGGGAGCTGAGTCACAGCCGGAGCAGGGGCAGAGCGAACGCAGGCCAGACTGGGAGCTGAGTCACGGTCAGAGCAGGAGTGGGGGCAGAGCCGGCCCAGACCAGCCACGTCCTGGAGACGAGTGCTGGATGGACACCAACACGTGGAAACAGCGAGACCGCGGGTTCTGTAGCCCAGTGGGCACAGACTCAATGAGAAAGACCATAACTTGAGTGCATTAAAGATTTTTTTTTTAATTCTCCTTCTGGACTTTTTAAACTCTATATTCCCATGCTAATCTCTTTTTTATGACTTCAATTCTATGATAACACTTAAAGTATCTGCACCCAGGTACCCTCAGCCCATTGGCCCATCTGATCAAGGTCCTGTTGTACTCTGAAGGAACCTTCGCTGACCACTACATCTCCAATTTTGTTGTCATCTGCAAACGTACTAATCACATCCCAATCATTTATATAAATGACAAAAAGCAGTAGACCCAGCATTGATCTTTGTGGCACACCGCTGGTCACAGGGCTCCAGTCTGAAAAGCAACCCTCCACCATCACCCTCTATCTTTTACCTTTGAGCCAGTTCTGCATCCAAATGGCTAGCTCTCCCTGTATTCCATGCGATCTAACCTTTCTAACCAGTCTACTATGAGGAACGTTGTCAAACACCTTACTGAAGTCCATATAGATCATGTCCATTACTCTTCCCTCATCAATCCTCTTTGATACTTCTTCAAAAAATGTTTGGATAAGGGTTATCCACTTTGGCAGGCAGAACAGAGTGCAGCGCATTTCTTAAATGGTCAGAGATTGGAAAGTCCTGATATGCAAAGGGACCTAGGTGTCCTTGTTCATAAGTCACTATGTGGTCCCATGGTGGTGCAGTAAGCAATTTGGAAGGAAAGCCCTATGAATATATTGATCACAAGAGGATTTGATTACGTGAGCAAAAAAAAAAGCTTTGCTTCAATTGCATAGACCCACTGGTTAGCCTATACCTGGGGTACTGTGTGCACTCCTGGCCCTTTAAATAAGGAAAAATGTACTAAGTGTAGGGAGACCACAGCGGAAGTTCAGCAGATTGCTTATGCAGGCATGAACTCTGGGACAGCTGACTTAGTCAGTAAAAAGGTTTCTCCATGTATTAGCATCATCATTTCCCCTGTATGAAAGAAACTTGAAACAACTTCGACAATAAGTTTTCTGAGCGCCTTGTCCTCTCTGTGGCTCCCAATCAAGGTAATTCCACAAAAGCACGCCTAGACAGACTTTCATTTCCGCACTGGCTGCCTTTAAAATGGGTCTCAGAACTGAAAGGACAACATGGAAACACATCTTTTAAAAAACCAATTCATAACTTCTTCCTAACAATGGAAGACCCAGAAGACAGTACATTTCTGTCGGATGTAATAATTCTGTCCTCCAATAGGAATGTTACTTCTCCCATTGATAGTCCTTTAATGTAATGTTGGGTGCTCCAATGTCTGTCTGTAGTCCACCAGTAACAGATTGCTGGTCCTTCAAACAGAATGCATTGATCTTCAGAATGGAATGTGTTGGTCCTCCAAATGGAGTCTGACTAATTGGGATCACACTGCAGAATGAGCCATCCCATGCATTTTTGCCAGCATCAGCTCTCTGAATGAGTACCATGACTTGGTGCTATCCTTTCAGCCTTTCCCTGTACATTACTTCTGTTTAAGTAATTATCAAATGCCCTCTTGGATGCCTCAATTAAACTTGCCTCCACCACACCTCCAGGCAGTGCATTACGGGAGACAATGGCCTAGTGGTGTTATCACTGCACTGTTAATCCAGAGACCCCGACAATGTTCTGGGGACTTCGGTTCAAATCCTGCCACAGCAGATGATGGAATTTGAATTCAATAAAATATCTGGAATTAAGAATCTAATGATTACCATGAATCCATTGTCAATTGTCAGGGGAAAAACCCATCTGGTTCGCTAAATATCCTTTAGGGAAGGAAACTGCCATCCTTACCTGGTCTGGCCAACATGTGACCCCAGAGCCACAGCAATGTGGTTGACTCTCAACTGCCCTCTTGGCAATTAGGGATGGGCAATAAATGCTACCCAGCCAGTGACACCCCCATCCCATGAATGAATAAAGAAATTCGAGATCTGATCCATTCAATGTGTAAAAATGTTTCTTCTCACAGCATATTGACTTCTTTTTAAAATCATTTTAAACCCATGCCCTTTTGTTCTTCATCTGTTTATGAGTGGGAATGGTTTCTCACTATCTCCTCTTTCCAAACTTCTCATGATTTTGGACATTTTAATTCAATCACCACTCAGCCTTCTTCTCTCCAAAGAAAACAGTCGCAATTTCTCTGATCTTTCCTCATAACTGAAGTGTCTCATTCCTGGAAGCATTCTTGTAAACTTCTTCTGCACTCTCTACAATGTATTCACATCTTTCCTGAAGTTTGGCACCAAGAACTGTACGCTGTGCTGCATCTAAAGTCTAATTATTTTCTTGTATAGGTTCAGCATAGCCCCCTTCTCTAGTATTCTATGTCCCCATTAATGGAAAGAGAAATTGCCTTATCCTCTGTTTGAGTGTGAGCTGGAAATGCACTTCCTTCATAGATGTAATGAAGTGATGGGCTGTAAACATGGAGTCAGCCCCATTCCTTACTCAGCAATGGACCGAGAACATAGTCAGGAACAAACTACCTAATCAATCAGCTTTTCCACTGCAGATTGGTGTGTAAGTGAGAAAGAGAGAGACAGGGAGAAGTCAAGTATAGTGGGCACAATAGTTCAGACTGGAGGACGAGTGCCTAGAAATATCAGCTTGGTCAAACACAGGTTTGATCCCCTCTATACCTTAAACTGAGCCACACTCAGTAGATCTAAACAAGCGGGGAAATTTATTCGGAGAGTCAAACTAAACAGTTACTAATATCTCCTCATGCTTGGCCACTATGAGCACAGACAACTTAGATCAAAAAATTATTTTAAAGAGTGGAAAGGAAAGGCCTCTTTGATTCCTAAGTTGTGAGTTATTCAACTCACTGGTGTTATCATGGAGAAGCAGAGTGAGAAACTCAAGAAGCCTGAGACACTTACTCATCTGGAATTGATGCTCATAAGACCATAGACCACGTGAAATAGGAACACGAGTAGGATGTTTGGTCCCTTGAGAGTCTGCTCTGCCATTCGATAGGATCATGGCTGATCCGACACTCCTCACATCCACTTTGCTCTCTTTTCCCATCACCCTTGATTCCCCTACTGATCAAGAATCTATTTATCTAGTTCAAGGGCCATCTACAAATTGACAGCGAATAAGTTTAATTTCTGGCTTAGGAGATTAGAAAATAATTTTTTGTTTTTCCCCAGCAAAATTGGTTCAAGTGCTTTAATCAGTTTCTTTTATTCCCAGATCCTCAGAAAATGAAAGAGAATGAAATTCATGTTTCATATGAAACTTGTGTTTTTGCATAAGGTGCACAATGTCCAGGAAGGACTGACTAGATGGACCAGTTGAACACATCCTGTATTTGGTATTTTTTACAAAGAACAAAGAAAATTACAGTACAGGAACAGGCCCTTTGGCCCTCCAAGCCTGCACCGACATTCTGCTTGTCACAACTAAAACCCCCTACCCTTCCGGGGACCGTATCCCTCTATTCCCATCCTATTCATTTATTTGTCAAGAGGCCCTTTAAAAGTCACTATAGTGTCTGCTTCCACTACCTCCCTTGGTAGAAAGTTCCAGGCACCCACCACCCTCCGTGTGAAAAACTTGCCTCATACATCACCTTTAAACCTTGCCCCTCACACCTTAAACCCATGGCCCCTGGTAACTGACTCTTCCACCCTGGGAAAAAGCTTCTGACTGTCCAGTCTGTCCATGCCCTTCATAACCTTGTAGACTTCTATCAGGTCGCCCCTCAACCTCCGTTGTTCCAGTGAGAACAACCCAACTTTCTCCAACTTCTCCTCATAGCTAACGCCCACCATACCGGCAACATCCTGGTAAATCTGATATAACAAGGTGTAGAGCTGGATGAACACAGCAGGCCAAGCAGCATCAGAGGAGCAGGAAGGCTGATGTTTCAGGTCTAGACCCTTCTTCAGAAATGGGGGAGGGGAAGGAGATTCTGAAATTAATAAGGAGAGAGGGGGAGGCGGATAGAAGATGGATAAAGGAGAAGATAGGTGGAGAGGAGACAGACAGGTCAAAGGGGCGGGGTTGGATCCAGTAAAGGTGGGGACTTAGGGAGGGGATAGGTCAGTCCAGGGAGGACGGACAGGTCAAGGAGGCAGGATGAGGTTGGTCGGTAGGAGATAGGGGTGGGGCTTGAGGTCGGAGAAGTGGAGAGGTGGGAGGAAGGACAGGTAAGGGAGGCGGAGATGAGCTGGGCTGGTTTTGCGATGCGGTCGGGGAAGCTTGTGAAATCCACATTGATACCATTGGGCTGCAGGGTTCCCAAGCGAAATATGAGATGCTGTTCCTGCAACCTTCAGGTGGCATCATTGTGGCACTGCAGGAGGCCCAGGATGGACTTGTCGTCCAAGGAGTGGGAGGGAGAGTTGAAATGGTTCGCGACTGGGAGGTGCAGATGTTTGTCACAAACCGAGCGTAGGTGTTCCACAAAGCGGTCCCCAAGCCTCTGCTTGGTTTCCTCGATGCAGAGAAGGCCACATCAGGAACAGCGGATACAGTATACATTAGCAGATGTGCATGTGAACATCTGCTTGATGTGGAAGGTTTTCTTGGGGCCTGGGACAGGGGTGACGGGGAGGTGTAGGGGTAGGTGTAGCACTTCCTGCGGTTGCAGGGAAAAGTGCCGGGGGTGGTGGGGCTGGTGGGGAGTGTGGAGCAGACAAGGTAGTCACAGAGAGTGTGGTCCCTCCAGAAAGCAGATAAGGATGGGGAGGGAAACATGTCTTTGGTAGTGGGGTCAGATTGCAAATGACAGAAGTGTTGGAGGATGATGCGTTGGATCCAGAGGTTGGTGGGGTGATACATGAGGACGAGGGGGATTCTGTTTTGGTTGTTATTGCAGGGACGGGGTGTGAGGGATGAGTTGCGGGAGATGCAAGAGACACGGTTGAGGGTGTTTTCAGCCACTGTGGAGGGGAAGTTGCGGCCCTTGAAAAACGAGAACATCTGGGATGTCCGGGAGTGGAATGCCTCATCCTGGGAGCAGATGCGGTGGAGGCGAAGGAATTGGGAATAGGGGATGACATTTTTGCAGGAAGGTGGGTGAGAGGAGGTGTATTCTAGGTAGCTGTGGGAGTCAGTAGGCTTGAAATGGATATCGGTTTCCAAGTGGATGCCAGAGATGGAAACAGAGAGGTCCAGGAAGGAGAGAGAGGTATCAGAGATGGTCCAGGTGAACTTAAGGCTGGGGTGGAAGGTGTTAATGAAGTGGATGAACTGTTTGAGCTCCTCGTGGGAGCACGAGGCGGTGCCGATAGTCATCGATATAACAGAGGAAGAGGTGGGGGATAGGGCCAGTGTAGCTTCGGAAGACGGCTTGTTCCATGTATCTACAAAGAGGCAGGCATAGCTTGGGCCCATGTGGGTACCCATGGCCACCCCCTTTGTCTGTAGGAAGTGGGAGGAATTGAAGGAGGAGTTGTTAAGGGTGAGGGCAAGTTCAGCTAAGCGGATGAGTGTGTCAGTGGAAGGGGACTGGTCGGGCCTGCGGGACAGGAAGAAGCAGCGGTCCTTTAGGCCATCTGCATGGGGAATGCATGTGTTTCGGGACTGGATGTCCATGGTAAAGAGGAGGTGTGGCGACCAGGGAATCGGAAGTTTTGGAGGAGGTGGAGGGCATGGGCGGTGTCACAGACGTAGGTGGGAGTTCCTGGACCAAGTGGGAGAAAATGGATTCGAGATAGGTGGAGATAAGTTCGGTGGGGCAGGAGCAGGCGGAGACAATGGGTCGACCAGGGCAGTCAGGTTTGTGGATTTTGGGAAGGAGATAGAAACGGGCAGTGCGGGGTTGGGGAACGATGAGGTTGGAGGCTGTGGGTGGGAGGTCACCTGAAGTGATGATGGTCTGGGAGATGATGTTTTGGTGGTCGGGGGTGGGGTCATGATCAAGGGGGTGGTAGGAGGAGGTGTCAGAGAGTTGGCGTCTGGCCTCAGCGATGTAGAGATCAGTGCGCCATACAACAACTGTGCCTGGCAAATCTTTTCTTTTGTGTGTGGTGGGAACTGTAAAGTGCAGTGCGATACATTCACAGTGAAAATGCACTAGCAATATTCAAATATCATCATTTGACTTAGTGCCTGAGATTAATGTGGATTAAAAATTGACTCCATTGACCTAAAATGGCTGTAGTGATCACCTGACAAGCCCTGGCAAACAACATGGAAAATAAAACAGAAACAGAAGTTATTGGAAAAGCTCAGCAGGTCTGGCAGTATCTGTGAAGAGAAATCAGAGTTAATGTTTTGGATCAAATGGTCCTTCCTCAGAACCTCCTTTGAGCAACAAAGGAGCAAAAAAGCCATATGGACTGATAACAGGAAAAACATGGAACCTACTCTCTCCCTCTCTATCACTCCCTCTCTCTCTCTCACTCATTTAAATTGAAGCAGAAATTGAAATAATTTCATCTTCCAATCATCAGGACATTTCGCAAGAATATAAATTCAACATTTATACTGCATAAGAAGAGATTGCAGAATGATTGGAAAATGGGCAATGATTGGTAAGAGGGATTGCCATGGAGCATGCATCCAATAACATTGACAGATAACAGCCAAGCTTTGTTTACTTGCCAACTCAACAAAATAGGTGACAGCCTATTTTGTAGAGCAACATCTAGGCAGATCAGTCAACCTACATGGTTTAAAATTTAATGATGTTAGTATGTAGCTGGGGTCTAAGTCAGAAAGCAAGTTGGAGAAAGCAAGTGTGCAGCCTAGTCCAATCCATCAGCTGGGTGCACGGTCCTATGTGCAAAGTGTCCCTACTGAAGCCTTTCAATACTAGCTGTCGGTGCGGCCCACAATGCTGGTCTGTGTTCCCTGAGAATCATACACTGGTATTGGGGGGTGAGAGGCCATGATGGCCATGAGGGATTAGCAAATGCCGGATGCCAATGCCCATCATAAAGGGTGTGTGTGGCTGGTACTCGTGGATCATGTCCTGAGATGACATTTGATCACATGGAGGTCAGTGAGAGCAAGCAGTGAGCCCGAAACGTCAAGTTTTCCTGCTCCTATGATGCTGCTTGACCTGCTGTGTTCATCCAGCCCCATGCTTGTTACCTCGGATTCTCCAGCATCTGCAGTACCTTTTTATCTCTGAATCTATCAGGTGCCTGCTCTTGTCAACACCGTGAGTTTTCCTAAGATCTAGCTTGTTTGGTGCATTTAGTATGACACACAGCGGAATATTATTTGGGTCATAAACAATGCATGCAATAATCCTCCATAACTTCCCAGAGAGAAACATATTTGAAAAGTGTAAAAGGTGAAACCAACGTTAAGATGGACCTCACTAGACTTCACATCTGATTCTGCCCATGTCACTCAGATCCTTATAAGGTTCTACCCGATATGTTAATGGTTCATTTCATCTGTCACCTCCAACACTGGATGCAACTTTAGTGAATGATGGATATGCTTCCATTTCAAACGGATTGGAAATGCTGTCCACAACAACTTCCCCAACCCAGGTTCTGCTACTTCAGCCTGTCTCTGAACACCACTCATTTCAGTCATCCAACACTCAGAGTGGAGTTTACCAAGTAATGGAATGGATAAATCCCTTCACCAAACATAGACAATGGGAATGAGTAACAAATTATAACATGCAGGCTGGGCTAAAGTTAGCTATATAGGAGCAATAGCTCCATTGGTGCATCCAATCTCTCAATGTGACTACTCAATCCACCAAAGGGGAAATGTGTTGCCTTTTCCATTTCTTAAAGTTTGGATGAACTGGCATTCATTTTTACCAATCTTTTATTACAACAAGTCTTTGATCCTTGTGGGGACTCAGTTTTTGATAGCAAAGGAAGAATTTGTATTTATACTGCACCTTTCACAATACAGGTAAGGGATAGAGATGCCATAGCCCTAGACTGCGGTCCCATTACAGCAAGACAGCTGGTAGGCAGTTTAACCTGAGGACCACCACACTGCAGGCCACACTGAGAAGACAGGACCTTCGTGGTAACTCCAGCTGGTGTAGAAATTGAACCTGTACTGTTGGTATCAGCCTGCACTGCAAGCCAGTTGCCAAACCAATGGGGCTAAACCAACATTTCAGAATGCCCAAGGCCTTTTACAGCCAGTAAAAATACTTTTTGAAGTGTAGTCAATATTGTGACATGGGAAAGGCAGCAACAAATTTGCACACAGCAAGCTCATCCAAAAAGCTCTGAAATAATCTTTCAATCAGATGCCTGGGGACACCAGGGAATATCTCTTCATGTTATTTGAAATTGGGCAGTGAAAGGATATGGGGAAAATTCTGGCAAATACATTAATTCAAGATATCTGGTTGGCATGGAAGAGTTGGACACAAGGGTCTAGTTCCATGCTATATAATTCTATGCCTCTATAACTCACAGTTTTCAAGGGACAAACAGGACCTCAGTTTAACGTCTCTACTTAGCTCTCTAAAGGGGAATTTAGCCTCACAACCTCCTGACTCAGAAGTAAGAGCACTCGTTACTAGGGGAAGGTGGTGGTGTATTGGTAATGTAGCTGGGCTAGTTATCTGTAACCCCAGGTTAATATTCTGGGAAAATCGATATGAATCCCGTCTACCTAAGGCACATGGTGAAAATTTGATTTCAATAATAAAAAAGGCCTAATTGCAACCACTATTGATTGTCATAAAGATCCATCTGGTTCACTAATGCTCTTTAGGGAATGAAATCTGCTGTCCTTAACTGATCTGGCCTACATGTGACCCCAGGCACACGGCAACATGGTTAACTCTTAACTGTGCTTTGGGCAATTATGAACAGGCAATATATGTTGGTCCAGCCAGTGGTGCCCACATCCCATAAATGAATCAAAAATTTCAATGGAGATACTGTAGGCAGTAGACAAGAGTAAGTATGGTTTCAGTGAGGTAAAAACAATTAATATGAGTCCATTGAATTTGAAATATTATTGAAGGAAGATATATTTTGTTTCAGTTTTTCCTCTTGCATTGATCAGAATAATTCACAAGAAAACTAATTCAGGGGAAAACCGATATTTTGACCAGTATACACCTGATGGTCTGAAGTGTGTTTTTTTGTGCTGTAGACCTCTATGATTCTATGATGCATGAGATGACAGTGCTGATTGGTTGGCAAGTGGATGCCAATTGGCACAGATGTTGCCATTGGAGAATGCACCCATTAATGCTGATTGACAATTAATTGCCAGACTCTGTTTAAATTTAAACCAGGTGGGATGACTCTGATGGTCACATGATTTTTAAACTGCAAATCCTAGTTCTAAATAATCCCATAAAAGGAAATGACCCCTCCACAATTAGCCTGTCAGGACATTACATGTTTCAACCAAGTCACCTCTTCTTCCAAACTCCAACAGATACAGGTATATGATCAGCAGCTGGAGTAGGCCATTCAGTCCCTGAAGCCTGTTTTGCCATTTAATAAGATCCTGGCTGATCAGATTATACCCTCAAATCTACAATGCTCCCAATTCCTGGTAACCATTCACCCCTTTTCTTAGCAAGAAATTATCTTCCTATGCAGTAAAAGTATTTAAGGATTTTCCTTCTACCTTCTTTTCAAGAAGGGAGTCCCAAAGACTGTCCCAGAAACAAAACTCACCTCATCCCTGACTTTTAAACAGTGAGCCTAAATTTAGATTCTCCCAAAAGAGAACATATACTTTTCCCACCTATTCCCTCAGAACGTTATACGTTTTTATCAGTCACTTCATACCCTCCAAATTCCAATGTATGCAAGACTAACCTATCCAAACTTGCCTCATAAGACAGCTCCCAAACCTCATTCCAGATATTAGTCCAGCTCTAAAGTCTGAACTGCCTCCAGTGCATTTTCACCCTTCCTTAAATAGAGACATTAATATTGTACACGCAGTCTTACCTGTGCCCTGTATAACGGAGACACAATCTCTCTACTTCCGTATTCAGTTCTCTCATGATGAATGATAACATTCTATTAGCTTTCCTAATTACTTGCTGTACCTGCACACAAACCTTTAGGGGATTCACGCATGAGGACACTCAGATCCTTCTGTGTCTCACGGGGAAATCAATTATGCCATCTGAGCTACTATTAGCCCAATGACACGAGACATGCAAACTCCAGTGACATATCTATTCTCACGCCTGTGCCACCCGTCTTCCTGTTAATCTGCCTTGCAAAAACGATGCATTAACAAGGTTCAAACTAAATCTGTACCAGATTAAATATAAAGGCCTTATTTTCCCATCCAAGGCATAGTGCCTTGTGAACTGGCACTATGCCTTAGAAGGGAAAATAAGGCAATCAGCAATTGCCTCAAGGTCTAAGTATAATAGAGGACTACACATCTGTCAGATAATCACAGACTGCCAGGTGATATAGGTGGTGTAAGGTGAGCATTAAAGATGTTTTATGTTGCAGTGAAAGAAATCATAACTATTTATTAGCAGCTAAATTAGGGAAATGCTCTCACAATTAGCCGGTTCATTTCCAGTAAGCTTTACCCATAAAGGCAATCTGAAACTCCAGCTCATTAGAGAGTGGAGCAGAAATGCTATGATTGACTTCTGCCGTGGCTGGTGTAGGAAGTGGGAATTATAACGCCAAGTACTAGCTAGTGAATCTCCCTGGAATGTGTGTAGGCATCGATATTGGGTGAAGCACTGAGTCAACTTCATTATGTCCTTTGTTTGAACTTACACTTTTCTGCTGATACTGTTGGTAAAGGTACGTTCTGTGGTGAAGGCTTCAGATGTGTGTCAGCTTTTTACTGCAAGAGTGATATCATGACAGAATATGAGAATTAGGCATGACCAGCTATCTCCATCAGGGAATTACCTCATCACATTTAAATGATGGCGAGTGTTTTACTCACTCAGTATGGCATCGTCTAAACCCTATTGCATTAATGGCTTGAAATGCCAATTTAACTTGGTGGTAGCAGAATTCCTATAGTCAAAAACGTTTAAGGTTCAAGATGCAACAAAGCCATTCAATCTTTAAGGCTCATTGCATATCGTGGCTTTTAGAACTCTCAAGTTGTCCCAAAAGATTGTACAGCCAATTAAGGTCTTTTGAAGAGCAGGGCTTTCCCAGTTCAGAAAATAATCTGGATGGAGCAGGTCATTGTATCTGACTGTCTGCCCCTGCCCCATGGTTTCGATCATGCTCAGGTCTCCATTGACAGGGAGCATGGAGTATCTGCCTGCACAATGGAAGTCTTTACAACTGGGCTCATTTCACCACCACTTCATGGCCACTGGCTTAACCTTACAGGGCAATTAGTCATCCACCTCCATATTCGCCATCCTAAAAGGGGGATGGCAGGCAACCCCAGGCATGCAGGAGGGTCGGACAGAGTGCCTTACAGAGTGGCCAGCAGAGCCAGCCTGAAGACACTGTGATCCAGGGCTGAATGAGGAATGGAGAGCAGCACAGGATGGAAGCGCTAGGTGGATGATGGGATCTGCAGTTGACTCCCTCAGAGCCAGCCTGAAACACTGGGTCCATTTGCAGGCAGGTGCCCTCAGCATTGCCACTTTGGTCCTTCGAAGTGAATGTTACACATGGGTCTTGTGGGGCTCCATGCACCTTCTGCACTCTTAGCTCCTCTGAGGCTCTGTTGACAAAGATGGGATCCTGTAATCCGGTTAGATTCCAATCCCTTCTGAAATCTGGTGGCTAACTGCCCAGTTAGCTCATTCGTTGGCTCCGTGCATGTTCCACGTAATGATTTTAACAACCTCTGCCTCGATACAGTGGCCACAAACACTGCTGCAACTTACAGGGAACACTTGCATTTCTCCAAAAACCGCTGCTGCTGCTTTAACAGCCAGCATTCCACTGGAGCCCCCACCAGGAAACGTACAAGGTGACAGGAACACATTCAGGGGAGTGCCATTCCAACAAATGTGCTCTAACTTTCCCAATGCCCTCTAAACCCATGTTATTCACTCATCTTCCCCCAAACCTATCTCCAGAAGTTGTCTCCACTCAGCCCAGTCACTGCCAGAGAATACAAAATGAGGGAGCCAAGCTCCCACACACAGCAGTGTGATCATGAAAGCCAAGCTGTTTTCGCAGTGGTGGTCATTGAGGGCACAAGGAACATTCTGACGCTTCTCTTCAAAACGGTGCCATGTAACCTTTTGTGTTTGTGTAAAGAGGCTTTAACGTCCCATCCAAAAGTTGGCAGCCTTGACAGTGCTGTACTCTCTACGCTGGACCATCCACACAAACCATTTTCTGAGTGAGGATTTCACCCTGAAATGTTTGGACCCAATACCACTGAGCTATGTCAACCTTTCAGTGTTGGACTGAGGCAGAACTGCACTGCTCAGCTTCAGATCAGGGGTTCAGCTAAAGTCATGTCTCCTTCTTCAGGAAGACACGGTGGTCACATGATGCTAGTCAAGGAACAGAAAGTTCTGCCGGAGCCAAACAACCAAACCAACGACAATTCAGCAGGTCACTTAACTCACACTTCCTTGTGGGACGCGGCTGCAATTTTTTTTTTCTCTTTGTTCATTGACGGGACGAGGGAGTCGCTGGCCAGGCAGCATTTATTGCCCGTCCCTAATTGTCCAGAGGGCAGTTAAGAGTCAACCACATTGCTGTGGGTCTGGAGTCACATGTAGTCCAGACCAGGTAAGGATGGCAATTTCCTTCCCTAAAGGGCATTAGTGAACCAGATGGGTTTTTCCGACAAGCGACAATGTCATAGTCATCATTAGACTCTTAATTCCAGATATTTATTGAATTCAAATTCCACCATCTGCCATGGCAGGATTCAAACCCAGTCCCGGGAACATTATCTGGGTCTCTGGATTAACAGTCCAGTGATAATACCACTAGGCCATTGCCTTCCCCTTGCTGCCCGACATAAACTGACTCTACTTTAAAGCAACTTCATCGTCTACAAAGCAACTTGGGGCATTCTGAGGACATCCATTGCAATGTATAAGTGCAAGTTCTCCCCTGCTTCCTTGAGACTCTGGGTATCCAGTATTCTAGATATAAACTATCTTTTTCTTATTCACTCATGGAATGTGGGTATCGCTAGCTGGACTAGCATTTAGGCATGTCCCGAGTTGCCCTTGAGAAGGTGATGGTGAGCTGCCTTCTTGAACCACTGCAGTCCATGTGCTACAGATAGTCCCACAATGCCCTTAGGGAGTGAATTTCAGGATTTTGACCCAGTGACAGTGAAGGAATGGTGATATATTTCCATGTCAAGATGATGTGAGATTTGCAGGAGAGCTTGCAAGTCATGGTTGTCCCATGTATCTGAGGCCCTTAAATTCCAGATGGAAATGGTCATGGGTTTGCAAGGTGCCGTCAAAGGTTCTTTAGTGAATTTCTGCAGTTCATCTTGTAGATAGTACACACTGCAGGTGGTGGAGAGATTGGGTATTTGTAGATGTGGTGGCAATCAAGCGTTGTCCTGGATAATGTCAAGCTTCTTGAGTGTTGTTGGGGCTGCACTTATCCAGGCAAGTGAGGAGTATTCCATCACACTCCTGACTTGTGCCTTATAGATAACGGACAGGCTTTGGGGAATCAGGAAGTGAGTAATGCACTACGAGGTTCCTAGCCTCAGACTCGCTGTTGTAGCTGCAATATTGATATGACTAGTCCAGCGCGGTTTCTTGTCAATGTTCAATCTGCAGTTAGATTCCAGACTGTAACTCATTCTCAGTGGTGCCAAATAAATCTAAAACCTTCGTTCTGAGGAAGGGTCACCAGACCCAAAACATTAACTCTGATTTTTTCTTCACAGATGCTGCCAGAGCCTTTCCAGCAAATTCTGTTTTTGTTCCTAAATCTAAAACCAAGTATTAATAATTATTCATTTGTCCTCTACTCACCCAGTGTCCATGCTATACTTGTGACTGTATACTATCTGCCAGTGCTTCAAAGTCTGGATTGTAGTTTGAGGCTGCTAGTTACATACAGTCCATTAAATGGTTATCTGTTGGAAGGGGTGATACTTGGACTTGAGTATCTTCATTTGGAAGAATGCTGTCTCGCAGATGCATGTAGTCAAAGTAAGCTTTCATGTTAAAAGCACAGGATGATTGAAGCGAGTATTTTTTTTTCTGTTTACAAGGCCCAAAAATAGTTGTCCATTATTCAGACTTTCAGCTCAATCTCATTCTACTTTGTAATTATATCCACTTTAAGTCCACTGCTTTGCAAATCAAGCAGCAGATGGATTTGAAATAGTTTTGGTGATTTTTTTTGTTCTATTGCATCTAATTCCTGAAATCACCTGTTGAATTCCTCAGCTAACTTCTTCAGGTGCGCACAAGTACATATTTCTTTGTTTTTGACTTTTTTTCTAACGTTTTCTCCAGATTCAGGAAGAGTTGCAGCATTATGTTTTTTAATCGGGGGAACCACAAACCCAGTTTCAATTTGAGTGGATTCCCAGCACACGTGATAAGTGTTAAGCCTCTGTCCTTTCCCTGCAGTTCATAGTTCAGCTCATTCAGTTTGACATTGAGGAAGAAAGAACCCAAGGTCAAGCAACCACAAATTGTCTAACTGCCCACTGCACATGTCATCTCTTGATTTAAGAAAAATGAAGATTTCAGGCATCAGATCTAAAAATCTAAGCAGGACCTTCTTTCAACTTAAAACCTCACTTCAGTATGGAGAATTAATTCACTATAGGCAACATCAAGACCATCGAAAGAACTGCCGATGCTGTAAACCAGGAGCAAAACCAAAGTTGCTGGAAAAGCTCAGCAGGTTTGGCAGCATCTGTGAAGGGAAAAACAGTTAATGTTTCGGGTCCCTGAGGAAGGGTCACCAAACCCGAAATGCTAACTCTGTTTTTCCCTTCACAGATGTTGCCAGACCTGCTGAGCTTTTCCAGCAACTTCTGTTTTTAATCAAGATCATCGAGTAAGGATCAGCAATGTTGAAAGGCTCTTGCAAGAATCCAGTTAACAATAACTTGCACTCCATGGGAAAAGTCCATAACTTTACTCACTGGTGGAATATAACGCGGTAATTGACAAAACAGAGGAAACCAGGATCATTTTTGAAAAATGCAACAAAACCCATTTTCTAAGTTATGATGGAAACCAGCTTCTTGAATCTTTATCTCAGGCACATACCTTTTGAATTTGCTGTCGATATCCTCACCTCTTGTTCTCCCTTTAAGGGAGAAAAGGGTGAGGAGATCCTGTTTAGTTGTGTGTCTTTGAAAACCACGTGCACTGAAACAATTAGGTGGGCTGTGTTGGTCACGATGATGTATTCATTAAGCTGCAGTGAAAAGCATTCATAGTCCTTGAGGTCCTGCTGTAGTTGCTGAAAGACATCTTCCAAAAAGATTCCACTCGGTTTGCTTCTGTGGAAGTACCAAGGGCTGGATTTGCCATTGTTATTTCTTCTTTGTTCTTAAAGTCTTTGAATAAAGGGTCAGCAGCCACAGTCTTTGCTTCTTTAATTATTTCACCTTCTGTGAATGACTTACATTTTGACGGAAGATGGCAAATGTAAAATGATGCTTCAATGCAGTCTTATCTTCAGGGAAGGAAACTGCCATCCTTACCTGCTCTGGCCAACATGTGGCTCCAGACCCACAGCAATGTGGTTGACTCTTAACTGCCCTCTGGGCAATTAGGGATGGGCAATAAATGCTGCCTAGCCAGCGACGCCCTCATCCCGTGAATGAATAAAAGAATAAAAGGACCTTTTGTTGTTGGTTTTCTAAAAGAAATGACTATTGAGCTTTCAAATCAGCCTACAGCTCATCAATTTTTTGCCTGAAGCATGCTGATCAAGGGAAAACTATTTTCGATGTTACTGAACATCATTGTGTGGCGTTGTAATAATTCCTCATTTTATTTATATTCTTTGGTGTCATACAAGACAACTGCTCTTATCATTGCAGTTGTAAATAAGAATTAATTTGCCCACTCTGCATGGAAGTTGTCCGTTTTTAGTTTCTTTCTAAATGGTCCAGGTTCACTCATAGTTTCCACTTCATCTTGTAGTCACACTGAATCTACACCTTTGAAACATCCGGAATGTCTCTGCTTTCACGGAGGCATGGGAGATCACTTCCACGGTCACAACTTGTCCCTGAGGACCTTGGTCAGCTTGCACTGCTCAGATATCAGCTGTGGGACAGGTGAGCGTTCCCCTGTAAGTTTTATTTGTCCTGCAATCACCTATTATATACGCAGTCCAACCAAAGACAAAATACTGCAGGTGTGCAGAGAATAGGTAGAGGAATGGAACTAGCCCTGCTCTTCTTGCAGAGAGTCTGCATGGATACATTGGACTAAACAGACTATGTTTCCAGTACTGTGACATAGTGGCTTCACACATCAGTTGCTACGTTATTTCTTATTCATTTGTTTGCATTGCCACCACAAAACGTATTGTAGCCGACAGTCACAGTCCGTTCTGGACCAAACCGAAGCACGATGTTAAAGCCTGTTAACAGAACACACGGAAATAGTGGCCTGACAATAAACGCGCGCACGGCGATTGTACGAAAGCGGGCAGTGAGATCAACTGTCAGAGCCTCTGTGATCAACCAGTCAATCACGATCTACATGATGGAGATCACAAATATAAACCATCTGAACGTCTCGATTCGATTCTAGTCTGTAACTCATTCCCAAGTGTCCCTTATTCTACCTATAAGCCATCTGAGTCCCTCGGGTAGATTCCAGCGTGTAACTCATTTCTGGGTATCCATTATTCTATATATAAACCATCTGAATCTTTCAATTAGATTTCAATCTGTAAAAAGCTCCTGGTATCTATTATTCCCCATGTCTACTATCTGAATCTCTGGATTAGATTCCAGTCTGTAACTCATTTCTGGGCATCCATTATTCTATACATAAACGATCTGAAGCTTGTATCATGACGCTTTACATTTTCTGTGTCAAGAGCGTACGATATCAAAAATAGATTGAGTTTGGACACCAGATAAAATGTAAGTCTTTGTCTCTTTAATTAAACTGTTAAATATATTTAACAGATTTAATTTGGAATTGGATTAATGACAAATATTGCTTCTCTCTATCAAGTGTTTTTTCTATTTATCTGTAATGCATCTATCTCTATATTGATCTCCAGTCTATCCATTATCAGTGATGCCATCTGCGGTAGTGGATCTGTTGTTCCATCTATAACGCTGAGGCTATTTAAATTTGCATCATAAACAACAGTGGAACTTTCTAAGCAGCCATACCTCCAATCCAAAAACAATACTCATCCATTGACTTCTCTAGCTGACTTTCAGCTCACCTAGCCCTATATTCTTTCTGCATCCTTAATGATCCTGAATCTCATTTATTAAAAAGTAATTAGTCAAGTTTCTTCTCTAAGTCCATTACTAGTGCTTGTGTCTTGTTCTATCCTCTGTGCAGGTACATTGTTCTTCATATTTACTAACTTTCTATAAGGCAATACAGCATTAAGAGGGCAAATTGTGACTCATTGGCATTGTCAATGGATTAGCAATCCTGGAACCCAGGTTTGGGAATGTGAGTTCAAATCCTGTCACAGTAGCAAGTGGAATTTAAATTCCATGAAAAAGTAAGTCTGAAATTGAAAGCTAGTCTTGGTAATAAAGGCAGTAAAATTGTTGTTGAAATATTTATCTAGTTCACAAATGCCTCCAGGGAGGGCCATCTGCTGTACCAACTACATGTGACTGCAGACTCATAACAATTTAGGATTGATTCTTAACTGACCTCTGAAGGAGCTTAGCAAGCCACTCAGCTCAAGGGCAATTAGGAATGGGCAATAAATGATGATCTTACCAGCAACACCACATTCTGTGAAAGAATAAAATAAAATCTTCCTGCGGTTCCCACTGTTATTGTTGTCCTTAATTTGTAAGAACATTGCTAAATATTGCATGTGACAAATAAGGCGACTTTGATACAATTCATCCAAGCCTTTCACATTTTTAATCACTTCTTTCTTATCTTGTCTCCGTCTTCAATAGAGAAAATACTCTGAGCAGTCAATCTTTCCTTATAAGTTATTCCCTAAGGTTCGAGGATTAGGCGTTTGCTACGCCTTGTGTCTGCTCCACAAACTAAAATTGCAATATGAACACTGGCCATGGTACTTATCGGGGTGATACACCTTGGTATGTATTCCAAAGGTCTGTCTGTTTTTGTAACAGTTTTGGAAAACCCGTGCTCTTGGTTTTGTGACCTCATAACTATAGAGTTGTACAGCAGGGAAACAGACCCTTTGGGCCAACTCGTCCATGGTGACCAGATTTATCCTAAATAAATCTAGTCTCATTTGCCAGCACTTGTCCCATATCCCTCTAAACTCTTCCTAATCTTGTAGCCATCCAGATGCCTTTTAAATGTTGTAATTGTACCAGCCTCCACCACTTCCTCTGTCACCTCACTCCATACACACACCACCCTCTGCTTGAAAACGTTGCCCCTCAGAACCCTTTTAAATCATTCTTCTCTCACCTTAAACCTATGCTGTCTAGTTTTGGGCTCCCCTCCCCTGGGAAAAAGACCTTGGCTATTCACCCTATCCATGTCCCACATGATTTTATAAACCTCTAAAAGGTCACCCCTCAGTCTCTGACACTCCAGGGAAAAAAGGCCCAGCCTAATCATCCTCTCCCTCGAGCTCAAACTCTCCAATGCCAGCAACATCCTCGTAAATCTTTTCTGAACCCTCTCAAGTCTAACAACGTCGTTCCTATGGTAGTTAGACCAAAACTGAACACAGTATTCTAAAAGTAGCCTAACCAATTTCCTGTACATCCGCAACATAACATCCCAACTCCTATACTCAATGCACTGACCAATGTAGGCTAGCATGCCAAACACCTTCTTCATCCTGTCTACCTGCGACTCCACTTTCAAGAAACCATGAATCTGCACCCCAAGGTCTCTTTGTTTGGCAACATTCCCTAGAACCCTACCATTAAGTGTATAGGTCCTGCACTGATTTGCCTTTCCAAAATGTAACACCTCACATTTTATTTAAATTAAAATCCATCTGCCACTCCTCAGCTCATTGCCCCATCTGATTAAGGTCCCGTTGTACTCTGAGGTAACTCTCTTTGCTGTCCACCCGACCACCAATTTTGGTGTCACCTGCAAATCTAACAACCATACCTCCTAAATTCACATTTAAATCATTAATATAAATAATAAAAAGCAGCAGACCCAGCAGCAATCCTTGCAGCACACCACTGGTCACAGGCCTTCAGTCTGATAAACAACCCTCTATCTCCTACCTTCAAGCCAATTTTATATCAAATTGGCTAGCTCCCCCTGTATTCCATGTGATCTAACCTTACTAACCAGTCTACCATGCAGAACCTTGTCGAATGCCTTATTGAAGTCCATATAGACAACGTCCATTACTCGGCCTTCATCAATCCTCTTTGTTACTTCTTGGAAAAACTCAGTCAAGTTAGTGGGACACAATTTCCGATGCTCAAAGTCATGTTGACTATCCCTAATCAGTCCTTGCCTTTCCAAATACATGTAAATCCTGTCCCTCAGGATCTCCTCCAACAATTTACCCACCTCTGATGTCAGGCTCGCCAATCTATAGCACCCTGCATTTCCCTTTCCACTTTTCTTAAATAATGGCACCACATTAGCCAAGTTCCAGTTTTCCGGCACCTCACTTGTGACTATCGATGATACAAATATCTCGGCAAGAGGCCCAGCAACTCCTTCCCTAGCTTCCCACAAAGTTCTGGGATATACCTGATCAGGTCCCGGGGATTTATCCAACTTCATGCGTTTTAATTCGTCCAGGACCTCATCTTCTGTAATATGTACACTTTTCAAGAGATCACTATCTATTTCCCCAAGTTCTCTAGCTTCCATTTTCTTCTCCAGAGTAAATACCGATGTGAAATATTCCTTTAGTATCTCAGCTATCTCCTGTAGTTCCACACATAGATGGCCTTTTGGCTCTTTAAGGTGCCCTATTCTCTCCCTATTTACTATTTTTCCCTTAATGTATTTATAGAATGTCTTTGGATTCTCCTTAACCCTAATTGCCAAAGATATCTCATGTCCCCTTTTTGCCCTCCTGATTTCCCTCCTAAGTCTACTCCTACTGTCCTTATACTCCTCCAGGGATTCACTCGATCCCAGCTGTCTATACCTCATATATGCCTCCTTCTTTTTCTCGACAGAAGCCTCAATTTCCCTTGTCATCCAGCATTGCCTACACCTGCCAGCCTTGCCCTTCACACTTACAGGAGCATACTGTCACTGAACTCTCGTTATCTCATTATTAAAGTGTCCCACTTTTCAACTGTCCCTTTACAACAGCTTGTGAATAGCCTCTCCCAATCAACTTTTGAAAGTTCCTATCCAAGGCCGTCAAAATTGGCCTTACTCCAATTTAGAACTTTAACTTTTAGGTCAGCGCTATAATTTCCAAACCAATTGTAAACCTATTAGAATTATGATTGCTGGTCCCAAAGTGCTCCCCCACTGACACCTCAGTCACTTGCCCTGCCTTATTTCTCAAGAGAAGGTCATGTATTGCTCCTTCTCTAGTAGGTACATCCACAAACTGAATAAGAAAATTTTCTTGTACACAGTTAACAAATTCTTCTCCATCCAAGCCCTTAACACTATGGCAGTCCCAGTCTGTGTTTGGAAAGTTAAAACCCCCACCATTACAACCCTATTATTCTTATAGATATCTGAGATCTCCTTACATAGTTGCTTCTCAATTTCCTGCTGACTGTTGCTTATGGGGTGTGGAGATCTATAATACAATTCCAGTCAGGTGATCATCCCTTTCTCACTAGACATTCTCCCAGGAATATCCTTTCGAAATACAGCAGTAATGTTATCCTTAACCAAAAATGCCAGTCCCCCTCCTCTCTTGCCTCCCTTTCTATCCTTCCTACAGCATCTATACCCTGGAACCATTAAGGTACCAATCCTGCCTCTCCATGAGGGCATACTTGTTTGAGATGAGGATAGCCACAGGAGACTCCTGCATGACCTGCCGTCCTCTCCTACCTTTCCTAACGGTAACCTATCTACCTGACGGTATCTGCAGTTTTTCTTCCTTCCTAAGACTGCTAATCATTACACTTCTTGGTTCCTGTAAATTCCTCATTGCTTCTAACTTGCTCCAACCGATCCATACGATCTGAGAGACATAATCTCCTGGAACATTGAATTTCTCCCTGATCTCCCACATCCGAGAGGAACAGCACATCACTTTATCATAAGCCATTGCTACATTTTAGACAATTGACAGACCCAGAATATACCCAAAAAATAGGTGGCATGGTGGCTCAGCAGTTAGCCCTGCTGCCTCACAGCGCCAGGGACCCAGGTTCAATTCCACCCTCAGGCAACTGCCTGTGTGAATATTGCATGTTCTCCTCATGTCTGTGTGGGTTTCCTCTGGGTACTCTGGTTTCCTCCCACAGTCCATCGATGTGCAGGCTAGGTGGATTGGCCATGCTAAATTGCCCACAGTGTTCAGGGATGTTTAGATTAGGTGGGTTATAGGGGAATGGGTCTGGGTGGGATGCTCTGAGTGTCAGTGTGGACTTGTTGGGCTGAAGGGCCTGTTTCCACACAGTAAGGATTCTATGAAAACAACTCCAACACACTTTTTCAAAAACTCTGTGTAACCCAGTCTCACTGCTCAAAGACACTGCTGGAGGATAACTTAATACCTATCTTTTATATTAAAAATTTAATCACGAGACAGATCTCAGCAAAAGATTAAAAAAAAGCCTCACCCTACTCACTATTATAGAATTTTTAAAAATAACTGATTAAGATTTATAAGTTTTCTAAGTCTTAAAATCAAACACTTAGCTGATCGGGCTCTGAAATCACTAATTACTCTCAGCTACTGCATGCAGTTCCAGTAATGCAGTCTCCCATAGTCGGCTGTGAAACTGCACTGCACTGTTTGTTTTGCTTTGACCTATCTCCAGAGATGTTTGTAATTTCACAGTCTGTCAGCTGTGAAAGTTCACTGCTTTATTCTTTTGATGTATCCTTATTGATCTCTGGAGCTATTGTCGGTCCACTCCACGTGGTCAGTCTCCCAAAACTTCGTCTCCTGCTCTCTCTCTTCCCCCCCGTTTAAAGTACGCTGTATCGTTGTTTTTGATCTTCCAAAAACAATGCAAAACTTATAAAAACAGTAGTTACCGTTCCAAGGAAGCGAGGAAATCAGCTCCAGCACTGAAAAATTCTCAAAAAAGAGGAGCAGCGTTTACAGCCAGAATCCACATACGAGGCACAAATCAGGTGTCCAATGGAATACTCTCCAACTTCCCGGTTAAGTGCCGCTCCAATAGCATTGAAGAAGCTTCACAAAGCAGCTCATGTTGTCGGCATCCCATCTAACACCTTCACTCCCTCCAACACGGATGCACAGTGACAGCAATGTGTAGCATCTGCAATACCTCACTAAGGCAATGCACCAGCATCTTCCAAACATGTGACCTCCACCAAGTAGAAAGGCAAGGGCAATAGATCAATGGGAACACCCCCATCTGCAAGTTCATCTCCAAGTCAATCACCATCCTGGCTTGGAAAGGTATTGTTGTTCCCTCAGTGGGTCAAAATCCCGAGACTCCTTACCTGACAACATTGTGGATGTCCCTGCACAGTTCAAGAAAACAGCTCACCACCACCATGTCCAGAGCAATTAGAGATGGGCAAAAAGTGTTGGCCTTCTATTTTATTCCCAGTATAGAATAAAAAATAGGTAACAGGGGATGATAGCAATATCATCGATTTCATTATATGTTTATCCCCTCATATAGCCAGGGTGGAATTTTACCAAAGAAGACCTGTTCAGGAAAGCTGGTAGCAGGTTGGGAGCCTGTGTTTCACTGCGGAGGCCTTCTATTGGTTCACAACCTCAGCATAGGCATTAACATCCCCTCCCTGGGTTTGTCAACCACTCACAGAATGTGGGAGCAATGGCCTGGACTCTGTTGAGACATGGATTTCTTTTTAACTGGGGCCAGAGAGCCTGAACTTGACATTGCCTCCTGAGGTTTTAATAAGCCCAGGAATGGAAAGGCTCTGCTTCTCCCATTGTTCCCAGGATGTCCTAGTTCAGCATCAGAGAGAGATGCAGTTCCCAGTGAATGGGAGGAAAAGGACAGCCTCTCCAAACAAGGAGGTGTGAATAGAAGCGGCTGAGGCAATGAGCACTAAGTATGCTTCGCCCAGCCTGGAATTGGTGTGCCAGGAACACCAATGACCTTATAAGGGCAGGTGAGGTAACAGCCATCCCACTTAGAGATTCCAAGCCCAACACTCTGAATTCTCATGCATAGGGAGAGAGTAACAGCGGCCTCTCCACTGATGGCCAATGTGTCAGTCAATGGGTAATGCTTGGCCATCCAGTCCACGGCTAAGGATGTCTTACTCCACGAGGCTGCAGATGTCAGGAATGACCTGCCACATAAGCCTAACCCTTGTGAGGCACCAGAACTCAGACATGTAGAGAAAGCTGACCTTCTCTGTTTGGAAGCCCCTGCAGTGAGGTATCACGTCCTTAGAGCTGTCTCCTGGTATCCACCCCTTCTGTCTTGTGACTGAGTGGGGAGACAGCTTTGGCAGCTAGTGATGATGGCGTTGCTGATCCTTTCATTCCCCATCAGAAGTGGAGTATGCAGACGCTTCCCCCGTACTGTAGTGAAAGCTGACCATCAGATTGAGACGTATAAACTCCAAGGTAGATGTACCCAACTCCAAAAGATCGGATATTGCTCGTGAAGCAGTGAAGCGGTGCCCCCACAGCCACTTCTGGGAGCGCAAACCTTTCACTTAGCCAATGTAACAGCTCTGCAGTCTCAATGTTTGAGGGATTTTCAGCCTAAAAACTCTATTTTTTGTTCATTTGTGGGACATAGTTGTCACTGGCTGGCCAGCAATACTTGTTTGTTTTCTGAGGAAGGGTCTTCGGACCTGAAACGTTAACTCTGATTTTCTCTTCACAGATGCTGCCAGACCTGCTGAGCTTTTCCAGCAACTTCTGTTTTTGTTCCTGATTTACAGTATCCACAATTCTTTTGGTTTTTATTGCTTACCCATCCCTAGTTGCTTTTGAGAAGGTGGTGGTGAGCTGCCTTCTTGAACCGCTGTAGCCCACCTACAGTGGGTTGACCCACAATGCCATTACGGAGGGAATTCCAGGAACTTCCCCTAAACTCACCTTGTTGATCCTAACGAGTTTCACACAGCTTTGAAAACCCATGCACTCCCGAATACAGCTAGAATCCTCACAACTAATTGACTCTTTAAATCTTTAAATCACTTACCCAAGAGCTCCACAGTTTCCAGATGCAACCTGGTTATACCAGAAGCTCAAAATCCTGTTGAGTTCATGCCCTACCAACACATTTGAGACTTCCATCTCCCAGCAATCCCATTCCCCCTTGCTAGTTAAAATTATACCTCTTGAGTGTAACATTCTCCTTCTGCATTGATTTTGAATCAGCACACTCCCCAATGATGAGACCTGCTTCTCTTGTGCATGTGATAGCAGCCACACCTCCAAGCCATTATGTGCCTGAATAGTGAAACAGATAAAGTGTGCCAGACTCCCATTCAGTGTCTATAAGAAAACCACCTGCATCACAAGTAATGTTTAAAGAAATCAATTGATTCCAAGAGTTTTAGTTCAAGATATTGTATTCCCTTACTTAAATTCCCTTAATTTTGTTTTGTACTGATTGTTATGTTTGTGATTTATATTCACCTCCCCCCTCACCCCGATGTATATCTTTGTTCATCTTTCATGTCTGTCTTTCTGTGAGCCTCTCCATCACCTTTCTCTGTTTGTCTTACTTTTCTCTTTCCCTGTGTAATCTTTTCTGAGTCTCTCTTTCTCTGTGTCTGACTCTCTTGCTATTTCTCTCAGTGTCTGTCTCTTTGTGTCTGTTCGTCTGCCTCTAATACTGTGGCTCTCCACTTGTATCAGGCTTTCTCTGTCTCTCCATCTCTCTCTCCCACTCTGAACTCCATTGCTGTGTCTCTCCATCATTCTTTCTCATTTTGTGTGTAATTCCGTCTCTCTCTCTCTCTCTCTAAATTTACCTGAATCCTGTCTTCTGGCAACTCTGTTTTCATGGCCAGCATTTCCCGTGCATATACATCTGGATAGTGAGCTTCATTAAATGCCTTTTCCAGCTCCTCCAACTGGTAAGAAGTGAATATAGTCCTTAAATTAGGAGAGAAAAAATAATTAGCGACACACAAGTGAATCCTCAGCAGCCGTCAGAAATTCTTTCAAGATATTAAAAACAGTGAAACACACTACAAAACTTAGTTTGGACAAAGTTGCACCAACAATATAGATTTTAACATAGTTTATTTAACACATAACATTAGTGTCTAACAGATGTCACATCACATCTTGCTTTTTTAGGAACTATTGTAGTTTTTCCTCCTTTGTCATCCTGCATCTTCTCTTCCATGTCACCCAGTGAAAATAATTGTTAATGTTCCTGTGAAATATCTTGAATCTTTCTATTGCATGCTGAAACCGCACCCCTGCCATCTTCTCTATCTGAACCCTGCAGTATTGCATGTTATTGCAATTCTGTTCACTACATTTCAGGAATGATGGAAGGATCTATGACAGGGTGCAGAGGAGATTTACCAGACTTCCAGGGATCAGACAATTTAGTTACATGGGTAGGTTGGGGAATCTAGGGTGTTGTCCCAACAGTTGAAATACAGAGGAGAGCAACAACTAGAACACGTATAGATGAACAGCTGGAAACCAGCATGGATGGATAAATGCAGCACTGATAAGTGAATATAGCTGGAATGTGGGACAAATAGGCATTGAGCTATAATTTCAGCAGAGATATAGCACAGTTTGGTGAATAGCTGGAATACAGCGTAAGACCAAAAGATATAGGAACAGAATTCAACACATTGAGTCTGCTCTGCCGTCGTATATCATGGCTGATATGTTTCTCAATCCTATTCTCCTGCCCTTTCCCTGTAACCTTTGGTCCTTTTAATAATCTAGAAAGTATCTATCTTTGCCTTAAAGACTCTCAATTTCTTGGCCTCTGTGGCAATGAGTTCCATAGATTACCCAGCCTCTGGCTGAAGAAATTCCTTCTCATCTCCTTTCGAAAGGATTGTGCCTTCACTCTGAGGCTGTGCCCTCAGGTCCTACTCTGTCCTACTAGTGGAACATTTTATCCATGTCCACTGTATCCAGGCTTCTCAGTATTCTGTAAGTTTCAATAAGATCACCCTTATCCTCCTAAAGTCAATCAACTACAGACCAAGAGTTCTCACATTCATCTCGACGACAAGCCCTCCATCTCTAGGATTGTTCTTGGAAAACTAAACCCCCTCCACACTCCCCCTCAAAGGCCAGCATATCCTTCCTTAGATGCAGGCCCCAAAGTTGCTCACAAAATTCCAAATGCAGTCTGACAAAAGCCTCATACAGCCTCAGCAGTACATGCCTGCCCTTGCATTCCAGCCCTCTTGAAATGAATGCCAACATTGCATTTGCCTTCCTAACTGACAACTGGGCCTGCATGTTAAACTTAAGAGAATCCTGTACTAGGACCCCTAAGTCCTTTTGTGCTTCAGATTTCTGAAGCCTTTTCCTTGTTTAAAAAAAAGTCTATGTCTCTATTCTTCCTGCCAAAGTGTATAACCTCACACTTTCCCACATTGTATTCTATCTGGAATGTGCAGAGGGATTGCAGCTGGAATTCAGCAGGTAGAGGAACACTCTGAAATATGACACAGCTAAGTAAAATAAAATGGTATACTGTTTGGGGTGGTGAACATCCAGCTAGAAGAACAATTGCAACTGATAAATGGTAAAACCACCACTTGCAAGTTCTCCTTCATGCCATACATCATCCTGACTTGGAAATATATCACCATTCCTTCAGCATCGCTAGGTCCTGGAACTCCCTCCCCAACTGTGGGTGTACCTACAGCACATGGACTGGAGCAGTTCAAGAAGACACCCCTCAAGGGTAGTTAGGGATAGGCAGCAAAAGGTGGCCTAGACAGCTACGCCCACATCGCAGGTGCAAGCTTTAATATAAAGCTTACAACATGAATTAGTGAGCAGGCTATGAATAGGCATAGATAAATTATAACCACATTGCAATTATGCATAATGAGTAGAGGTATTGTTAAAACAGACACATCTGACCACAAACTAAACAGTGCAAACAAATTCTTACCTGTGGCGTCTTTTCTTTCTCTTTTTTGTTTGGCTCAGGTTGGATTTGGAAAGTTTCCTGTCGCTTGACGAAATGTCTTCAGAATCTGAATTAAAACAGAGAGTGTTTTCATGCATTGAATACATTTTAAAAGATCAATTCCTACAGAGTATAGCAGTATGCTATTTGGATTAAGAGGCTGTACATCATTGGCGTAGGAGCAGAATAAAACACGCTGGAATATGATGATGGCTTACCATCTTAAATGTACCCAAATCAGGAATTGGTTGCCCACTACTTTTTCCATTTATTAAATTTGATCGCCTAATTAGTTAATTAAGAAAAGGTAGCATGAATTTGAAAAGAGATGCAGAAACAGTGAGACCTGTGGGTTTACGTCCTCACTTCAGATTTAACATTAACAATATGTCAGAAACTTGGAATAATTTTAATTATTATTTCAATACCAGTTCTAACTGTTGGAGACATTATGGCATAGAGTGTGGCTCTCTGAGTTTGTACTGGTGCCCTTAGAGCAATCTTCTCTCAGAGGGCACCGAATCTATGCAATTCTTTGCTGTTGATAGTGGCTCATTAAATATATTTCAGGCTGAGATAGACGGGTTTTTAATCATCCAGGGAATCAAGGATTATCGGGAAAAGGCAGGAAAGTGGAGTAGGGGTTCATCAGATCAGCTGTGGCCCCATTGAACCGTGAAGCAGATTCGATGGGCTGAATGGCCTACTTCAGCTCCTGTGTCACATGGCTTAATTCTGTCAGTCCCACTGCCTCACACAAAAATATCAGTTGCCCTGGTTAATGCTTGAACTCACAACCTTGCCATTTTGTAATAACCAATCATTCCTCTGGATGCAAATACGGATCTTTGGAGCCAGGGGAGGAAGTTTCGGGGGCACCTGGATGTAAACAATCCTGCGGAACAAATGCTTGATTGGCTTTGAGGGTTCTCTACTTTATAAACAGAGGCAGCACATGGGTTGCGTTGAGGCTTTATAAAATGACTGCATTTACATCACTGCAACCACAAGGGGGCGCTCTCACCACCCATGCAGTCTCAGTGCCTGCAACGTCGCCAACAGAGATTGCTGCAGGTAGGTGCAGATGAGAACCTTCTGGAACACTGACCAATTAAAACCCATTTTAACGATTGCGGATCAAAACAAGTTCTCTTGAAAACATTTCTCTGGTGTGCAGAATCTTAACTGTTCTGTGATCTTATTCTGCCTGGACACACAAAGCCAAGCAAAGACAGCGAGACATGCAGAGTAGCAAGTGGGGCTGTGAGCAGGTTAAGCCAGCTTCCAAGTGGGGGTGTTAGCACGACAATGCATTAGTGGCAATGTGCATGTGTGGAGTGGGTGCTGGCCTCCCGTTCCAGGCATTAGCACCACTGATACCCTGTACCAGGGCAATAGCAGGAGATACACAGGTTATAAAACAACTGGGAGCATTAGTATCAGAGATAAAAGGTACTGCAGATTCTGGAGAATCCGAGATAACAAGCATGGGGCTGGATGAACACAGCAGGTCAAGCAGCATCATAGGAGCAGGAAAACTTGACGTTTCGGGCCTAGACCCTTCATCACCCAAAACGTCAAGTTTTCCTGCTCCTATGATGCTGCTTGACCTGCTGTGTTCATCCAGCCCCACGCTTGTTATCTGGGAGCATTAGTATCCAATTCTGGACATTGCACTTCAAGAAAAATGTGTATGGCTTGGAGAAGGTGTAGGAAAGATCTCTGAGGATGTTTCCAGGGATGAGGAACATCAGTTACATGGTTAGAGATAACGCTGAGAGGAGGTTTCGTAAAGGACTCAAAATCATGAGGAGGCTGGACAGAGCAGATAGAGTGAAACACACCCTTTGATGGAAGGGTTGAGATCCAGAGGACACTGACTTAAGATGTTTGACAGAACAAGCAACTGCAACATAGGGAACTGCTTCTTTTTATGCAGCAAATGGTTAGGATCTGGAGGCACATTCAATAGTGGCTTTGAAAAGGACCTGGGTGTACTTGTGCACAGATCACTGAAAGTGAACGAACAGGTAGAGAGAGCAGTAAGTAAAGAAACCTTGGCCTTATTAATAGAGGCATCAAATGCAAGATCAATTACATTGAACTTGTATAAGATACTTGTTGAACCTCAGCTTGAATATTGTGCACAGCTCTGGGCACCACATTATAGGAAAGATGTGAACACCCTGGCAAGTGTGCAGAAGTGGCTTAGAAGATTGGATTCAGGGATAAAGATCTTCAGTTATGCGGATAAATTGAAGAAGTTGAGACTGTTCTCCTTGGAGTGAAAAAGCTAAGAGGAGATCTGAAAAATGTTTCCATAATCATCAGTAGGCAGGATAAAGAATTAGAATCCCTACAGTGTGGGAGCAGGCCCTTTGGCCCAGCAAATCCACACTGAACCTCAGAGCATCCCCCCAACAACCCACCTAACCGGCACCTTCCTGAATGCTTCAGGCAATTTAGCATGGCCATTTCACCTAACCTGCACATCCTTGGACTGTGGGAGGAAACCCACACAGACACAGGGAGAATGTGCAAACTCCACACAGACAGACACCTGAGGCTGGAATTGAACCCAGGTCCCTAGTGCTGTGAAGCAGCAGTGCTAACCACTGAGCCACCAGGAGAAACTGCTCCTGCTCATAAAAGGATAATGAATGAAAGGGTTAGATTTAAAGCGATCTGCAAAAGAAGGAAGAGTGAGGTTAGGAAAATCTAGCTCACACAGCAGGTAGTTAGGGCACTGCCTGGAAAGATGATGTAGACAGGTTCAACTGAGGCATTCAAGAGGGCACTGGATGGATTAATAAGGATAAAAATAATGTGCAAAGTACAGGGGAAACGCAGGAGATTGGCACCAGGTAATGATGTTCATTTAATGAGCTGGTGTAAGCACAATGGGCCAAGTGACCTCCTTATGTGCTGTAACATCTCTGTGATTTTGTGCAAAGGGATTTGATCAGTAGCAGATGAGAATTTTAGGCCTGGGGTGGGGTGGGAGTGAGGATTAGGAGCGGATGCTCTGTCTTTATAACAGCATGAACACAATGAGCTAAATGGGCTTCTTCTGTACTGTTTGGATCCATAATTCTTAATCATTCAGAAGTAAAATTAAGTGATCACTCAATTTGTGTTTAACTTTAAAAAGTCCAGCACTGACACTAAAAGTAAACATAATTTCACAAGTTTTATGATGTAAACTCAAATCAGTGGTTTCCGACTGACCCAGCCTTTATAATAAATCATGCCATCTACTCAAATTAAATGCAAAAGTAAATCCTTGTTAAAAGCTGTACTTTACCACTCAAATTGGGAAAAGAAATTTACTTTACAGCACAGAATATCTCTTCAAAGAATAAGAAATGAGCTGAGGCACAACAGGAATGGGAATCTAAAGAAGTATCTTATGGATACCAGCCCGAGTCCACCCCACACAGTATTGCCAACACTGTCCCTCCTAACCTGCTCATCTCAGGCGTCTTCACCCCAATTCGACTCAACTGGCCTGAATACCCCTCACTCACTCACAAACCAAGGTGATGTCCAGGTGTTAACACTCTGGGAAACTGACTTATGAAATGGAGGGGTTACACAATGGGGACTCTTATTTCTTTTTTAAGAAATGAACTCAACATAGTACAGCTAAAAATCTTTTTAATCACAGTTAATTGTTCTCCTCTTGACTAAATATTGACTGGTTCCTGCCATTGACTAGCTTCCATAAGACACTTCTTTCAAATATTTTCTCTAAATTCCTCCTAATCTCCCTCAAACCCTTCTTTCAGTACATTTTAATATCTCCTTTAACCCTCTCCTATGCCCGCATTAAAAATTACGGTCTGTCACCTCCTTTAAACCAATAGGTTAAAGGAAAGACTTATTCTAAAATGTTATCTTACAATTATAATGGTACAACTTTATTTTGTGAAAGCTTATTTCAAAAACAAATGACATTTTGTGTTGCTTCAACTGTGATTCATTTCTAATCAGTTTCAGACTCTCCCTGTGATCACAGGGAGGCTGTAGGGATTTTCTGTAAGAACATCACACATAAACTCATGAGATGTTTCTGACTTTGTAACACACTGTAACCAGAGTAATTCCTCCCCTTTTTATATTCTCCAGAGCTTTCAATTAAAATGGTCGCTGTCAATTATAAAATGGTAACTGTTTCACTGGAGAAATTTGGAGAATGAAACAAGAAAGTGAAAGGATTTTCTTTGAAAGACGTGTATAAATCTATTATTCCTTTTTAATTCCTTCTTGCTGATCACACAATGGGATCATTCTGTTTAAACTGATGAATGAAAATGGGACAATTTGTAGAAGGTGTTAAGACAGATGTTTTCAGACTTGAAGTCTGTGAGTGAATCTTCAGGATTTCAGAACTCAGTCAGATTTTGTCTTTTTTTTTGAGTCAGCAATATTGTTTTATCAGAATAATAATAATAATAGATGTATATCCAAAAGGATACAGCCATAGAGTCATAGAGTATACAGCGTAGAAACGGGCACTTGACCCAAACTGGTCCATGCTGACCATGGTGCCCGCTCAGCTAGTTCCAATTGCCTGCATTTGGTCCATATCCCTCTAAACCCTTCCCATCCATGTAGCTATCCAATTTTTTTTAATATGTTGCTACTGTACCTGCCTCAACCACTTTCTCTGGCAGCCCATTCCATGTACGCACCACCCTCTGTGTGAAGAAGTTTCCCCTCAGGTCCTTCTTAAATCGTTCCCCTCTCACCTTAAACATAGATTTCAATTCCCCATCCTTGGGAAAAAGACTATATGTATTCATCCTATCTAAGCCCCTCATGATTTTATATACCTTATTCTCTTATATTCCAAGGAATAAAGTCCTGTCCTGGCCAATCTCTCCCTATAACTCAGGCCGACTAGTCCTGGCAACATCTTCGTAAGTCTTCTTTGCACACTTTCCAGTTTAACTATGTCTTTCCTATAACAGGGTGACCAAAACTGTACACAATACTCCAAGTGCGGCCTCACCAATGATTTACACAACTGTAACATAACATCCCAACTCCTATACTCAAAGCCTCGACCAGTGAAGGCCAGTATGCTAAATGCCTTCTTCACACCGCTTTTAACTAACTATGTTCTTGTACACCCAGGTCCCGCTGTTCCACAACACTCCTCAGGACTTTACCATTTACTCAATAAGTCCTACCTTGGTTTGACTTTACAAAGTACAACATCTCACACTTATCTGTATTGAATTGCATTTGCCAATCTTCAGCCCATGTATCACATATTAAAATATGTGATCCTTATTGAGGATCTTTGGTGAATTTCTGCAGTGCACCTTGTAGATAATATACACTGCTGCTCCCAGGATTCGGTGGTGGAGGGAGTGGATGCTTACATTTATATATTGTTGTTGTAGGAAAAGTTTTGGAAAGGATTATAAGAGATAGGATTTATAATCATCTAGCAAGCAACAACTTGATTGGAGATAGTCAACATGGATTCGTCAAGGGCAGGTCGTGTCTCACAAACCTCATTGAGTTTTTTGAGAAGGTGACCAAGCATGTGGATGAGGGTAGGGCAGTTGACGTGGTGTACATGGACTTCAGTGAAGCCTTTGATGAGGTTCCACATGGTAGGCTATTGGAGAAAATGCGGAGGCATGGGATTGAGGGAGATTTAGCAGTTTGGATTAGAAACTGGCTTTCTGAAAGAAGCCAAAGAGTGGTGGTTGATGGAAAATATTCAGCCTGGAGTCCGGTTACTAGTGGTGTGCCACAAGGATCTGTTTTGGGACCACTGCTGTTTGTCATTTTTATAAATGACTTGGACGCAGACATAGGTGGATGGGTTAGTAAGTTTGCAGATGACACTAAAGTCGGTGGAGTGGTGGACAGTGTGGAAGAATGTTGCAGGTTGCAGAGAGACTTGGATAAACTGCAGAATTGGGCTGAAAGGTGGCAAATGGAGTTCAATGCAGATAAATGTGAGGTAATGCACTTTGGGAAGAATAATAGGAAGGCAGAATACTGGGTCAATGGAAAGATTCTTGGTAGTGTGGATGTGCAGAGGGATCTTGGTGTCCAGGTACATAGATCCCTGAAAGTTGCCACCCAGGTTGATAGTGCTGTTAAGAAGGCATACGGTGTGTTAGGTTTCATTGGTAGAGGGATTGAGTTCCGGAGCAGTGATGTCATGCTGCAACTGTACAAAACGCTAGTGCGGCCTCACTTGGAATATTGTGTACAGTTCTGGTCGCCCCATTACAGGAAGGATGTGGAAGCATTGGAAAAGGTGCAGAGGAGATTTACCAGGATGTTGCCTGGTCTGGAGCGAAGGTCTTATGAGGAAAGACTGAGGGACTCATTGGAGAGAAGAAGGCTAAGAGGGGATTTAATAGAGACATACAAAATGATCAGAGGAT
Source organism: Ginglymostoma cirratum (assembly GCA_024137785.1). Classification (NCBI taxonomy): domain Eukaryota; kingdom Metazoa; phylum Chordata; class Chondrichthyes; order Orectolobiformes; family Ginglymostomatidae; genus Ginglymostoma; species Ginglymostoma cirratum. The sequence goes on from JAHRHZ010000283.1 coordinate 70,764,461, forward strand.
TAGATAGGGTGGACAGTGAGAGTCTTTTTCCCAGGATGATGACGTCGGCTAGTACGAGGGGGCATAGCTGCAAATTGAGGGGTGATAGATTTAATACAGATGTCAGAGGCAGGTTCTTTACTCAGAGAGTGGTAAGAGCGTGGAATGCCCTGCCTGCCAATGTAGTTAACTCAGCCACATTAGGGGCATTTAAACAGTCCTTGGATAAGCATATGGATGATGATGGGATAGTGTAGGGGGATGGGCTTAGATTAGTTCACAGGTCGGCGCAACATCGAGGGCCGAAGGGCCTGTTCTGCGCTGTATTGTTCTATGTTCTATGTTCTATGTTCCATATATCCTTGAAAGGAAAGTACTTGCATGGCTGCTGGCAAAGGGAAAGAGGGTGGGACTTATTGGATAGTTCTTTCAAAGAGCTGAAACAGGTACAATGGCCTCCAGCTATATTGTTTCAATTTGTGATTCTATGCATAAACCAAATTTGTCCGATGCCACCGCCACACCCATCTGTTTTCACGAACTACAGCAGCAAGTCAACTCAAAATACTCAAGGAAGGACACCAAAATAATCCTACAGATCCAAATAATTGACCAGAAAGCAAAAGAATATGTGCAGATACATGACAAAACAGAAGATTGTGAACAGTTTAGGTCCTCTTATGTAAGGAAAGATATCCAGGCATTGGAGGCCCCCATCTAGAAAAGGCTCCCAATGTTGATTCTGAGAATGGAGTGATTTTCATATGAGGAGAGGCTCAGTAATTCCTGCCTGTACCCAATGAGAGGTGATCTTATTGAAACATATAAAATCCTTAAAGGGCTTGACAGGTTTGAAGCAGGTTGAAGCAGATAGGTTGCTTCCCCTTGTGGTAGAGTCTAGGATAAGAGGGAATAATCTCAGAGTAAGGGGTCACTCAGTCAAGACTGAGATGAGGAGAAATTTCTTCTTTTGGAGGGTAGTGAATCAGTGGAATTGCTTAATGCTTAGGGATGTAAAGGCTTGGCCATTAAGCATATTCAAGACTGAGACAGACAGATTTTTAATCAGTGAGATGATCATGGTTCTAGGGAAAATGCAGGAAAGTGGGGATTATCAGATCAGCCATGATCTCATTGAATGGCAGAGCAGTCTTGATGAAACGAGTGGCCTACTTCTGCTCCAATGTCTTACGATCTTAAAACTCCAGCTGATACACTGCCAACCAATCCCAACATGCATTGAATTTAATCAAATTAACCCATTGAGATCATTACAATGAAAATATGAAGCAAAACCCACCAAAAATATTGAATCAGTCAAAAACATCAACATTTGGGAGTAAAGCTGCTGAAAATCTAAACAAAACTAGGCAACATACCTACAAGATTCATTATATATCCGCTAAGGCCACTTGAATGTGTTGAATAATAAAAAAGCTCACTTAATTTGCCCAGATGTGCTATCAACTCCATACGGCCAAATACATCATTAACCCACTGAATTGTCTAATCAATCTACACAACGACTCATTGCAATTAATTCACCTGACCCGCCCTGAATCCAAGAAAATGTTTCAATCTCAATCAAATACAACATCAATGTCAAGGAAATGACTCAACATTATCATCAGCCAAATCCATTCAAACACTCTGATTGCTATCTACTTGCCCCATGAAACTCAATCAAATACAAGACTAAAACCCACCCAATGCAAATGCTCACCTGATCCACTCATCCTAAAATTGTTCTAAAAATGAAATACAATGAAACACAACAAAAGATAGAATGCTCACCAAAATACGCCAAACACAACTAGTTATCCAATATCAAGCTAAATACTCTATTGGTTCGACTAAATACGCACGAAACAGGCTCAAGGGCTGAATGGGGTGTCACTGGTCCTATGTTTCCATGTGCCTTCGAACAATGGACCAATGTGGAGAGATATTCAGCAACCCAATGCGCCTTTGAACCATCACAGTGTTACACTGTACTGGTGCTGAAATAGCATAAAAATTAAAAGTTCTGTATATTTTAACTTGCAATTCCTAGCTGCCAGATGAATTTGTTTTGTAAGATCTACTCTAATTTGATGTGAAATCTAAATGTCCTTAAGCGCTTCACTGGTAGCATTCACCAGTCAGTCAAGACTTCAGTGTTCTGAAGGTGTATGGAATCCAGATACCAGCTGGCAGCACTAAAATCACTGCAATGTCACTGCTCCCAGTCCAGCAACACCTCGATTTTAAAACTCTCAACTTTGTTTACAGATACCTCCAGGACCCCAAAACTCGCTGTCTCCCCGATCTCCACCCCTACAACTATGGAGAGCTCTGCATTCCTCTAAATCTGGACCCATGAGCATCTTCAATTTTAATCATTCCATTACAACACAGAACTGTAGAATTCTGAAACAAGAACAGAAATGTAAAAGAAATGCAGCAGGTCTGGACGCATCTGTAGAAAGTAAAACAGAGTTAAAGTTTTGAGTCCAGTGACTCTTCAGCAGAATTCAACAGATGGTGCCAGACCTGCTGGGTTTCTTGTGTACTGGTTTTCTTAATCATTTCATCATTGGGATGTCTTGCCTTCAGTTCCCTGGGCCATAAACTCCAAACTTCCTTCCCTGTACCACTTCACACCCCTTCAAAATCTACAATTTTAGCCAAGCTTTTGATGATCTGTCCTTATGTTTCCTCATGAGGTTTAGAGTCAACTTTTTGCACTCTTTGATAGATTTTCCATCTAAATTCACATTGTTGTTTAGGCTTGTTCCAGCCATCTGATTCTGGTTGTATCTGAATTCCAATTTGGTTTATCTTCTGACTTGGACCCCAGCATGCATTATGTTATCATATCATTCTGCAACGAACTCTGAGCCATTTCCTCTCTGCATTTGTAAACAGATTTACTCAGAATTAACCAGAAATTGTGTTTCTAGTGCAACCCAAGATGAAATCAGTGCAATGAAGCAGCTTTCAGTCAGTCAAGCAATGCCTCCATTTTAAAACTTTTGTCCATGTTTTCAGAAATTTCGTTGCCATATTTCAGTTCTGAACAGCAACAAAATATGAGCTGAAGCCCTATTAGTTCCTGGTAGAATAGCTGCAGAGAAACTGTTTCCTCTCACTGGGAATTTTGAGGTGGAATAGTCTTAAAATTAGAGCTAGGGCATTGATGAGGCAGTATTTTCTTTACACAGGTGGGTAGCGGAAATCTGAAAATCATACCTGCAAAAGATTGGGATCCTCTGAGAATGACATTTTCAAAGATTGAGATGATCAGATTCATTGTTGGAAATGAGAATCAAAAGATATGGGACAAAGGTGGGTAAATGAAGTTAAGTTACTGATTAAAGAAAAAGGTGGAATAGGCTCAATTGTGTAGATGGTCTACGCCTGTTTGGTTAGCTTAGCTGGCTGGGCTGGTTTGTGATGCAGAGTAATGCTAGCAGTCTGGGCTCACTTCCTACATTAGCTGAGGTTACCATGAATGATCTCCATCTCAACTTCACCCCTTGCTCTGAGGTGTCATGACCCTCAGGTTAAATTCACTATCAGCTGTCTCTTTCTAATGAGAGAGTGGGACTACAGTACCTTTACCTACTCCTGTAATGACAAAATGATTTCTCATTCTTCTAGCCAGATCTAATCAATATGAGAATCCCACAGTCAAAATATTGGAAGAGGGATATGTCTAATGAGTTCAAATAATTTGACAGCTCCACACTCAAGACAAGCACATGTAAATAGAACTTGATACAGAAGGCATATTAATACTTTATCAGCATTCTGTTCAATTATAGACAGCATTACATTACTTTCTAATGACCAAATTGAAAACTATTTCTCAGTGACCTGTCTTTATGTTTCAGTGTGTTTGTTAATCGTAGCATACAACCACTGCATGAAGTGTTCTGTCAAATGTTTCACCAAATCAATATCAATGAACTGTGTCTAAATGACAGGTGTTGTTGGCAAAGAAAATAATCCAACAAATGTTAAAGGAATGTAAGATGCTTTACAGCCTATGTAGTAACAAAACAGATACTCTAGATTGATATTAGGCCTGGTGTCTAATACCAGAGCTTCCCAAGCAGACCTGAAATTCTGTGCCCTATTCTCAATTCTTGTGATGTTGTGTGTATCCTATTCTATAACACAGTTGTAAGTGTCTAGGCCTGAAACGTCAGCCTTCCTGCTCCTCTGATGCTGCTTGGCCTGTTATGTTCATCCAGCTCTACACCTTGTTATCTCAGATTCTCCAGCATCTACAGTTCCTACTATCTCTGTAAATATTTTTCATTCTGTTTATAACCTATGAAATCTCCTTGATTAGATACCAGGCTGTAACTCATTCCCAAGTCTCCATTATTCTATACACAGAATATGCTTTGCAGATAGTTCTACAGAATTACTGCTAATTGATGACTTCATAAAAATCTGTTTCTAGGATAAACTTTTTTTTAACCTAATGCATTATTGCCAAAGTCATTCTGAGCTGCTAAGTACTCATTCTGTGCCAAATCGAAATTATGTCAAGAGATCTAATGGGAAAGTGTAAAAAGGTCTAACTATCCTCAAAGGAGCTTCTTTTAAAACATTTGACTAAAAATGAGTGAACAGCTACATTCTCTCCAACAGATGGTAATGTGGACCAGTTCATGTATGATCACCTCATAATCGAAAGTGAACAATTTGTATTGCCATCAATAATATTGAACCTTTTTCTTCCTCTCTCCACCATCCAGGCTGCCTGGCAAAACCAAAATCGTGTGAGGTATTAAACAACAGTAGATAAAAAGACACACATTCTGCATACTAGTGACACCCTGTTCCTCAAAGCAACCCAATTCAAGAAGGAGATTTTGGAATAGACCACCAAATGGCCCTATATCTCCCTTCACTATTGATGCCTTCATGTGTACCAGTATCAAGCCTGCATTTTCCATGGTGAGCATTCAGATGCGGTCGAGTCTGGAGAAAAGGATGAGGAATTAACTGTGCATAAGTACCTCAACATCATGCATGGACTGTGATTTATGAAACTCGTGGTATTTCCAGTGAATGTTCTAATGATTGGAATGAGCGAATACGGGTTGCTACATTTAAATCTAAAAAACTTTCATTTACTTAACCCCTTTCACAAACTCAGAATATCCGAAGTGCTTCACATGCAATGGACTATTTTTTGAAATGTAGATCTGGAGTGTAGACTCTGTTGTGCTGTAAGAATGTATGAATCACGGATCACATTCTAAGGATACAGAGTAGACCATTTGGGACTGAGATAAGGAGAAATGTCTTCACCCAGAGAGCAGTGAGACTGAGGAATTCTCTGCCACAGAAAGCGGTTGAGGCCAAAATATTGAATGTTTTCAACAAAGAGTTAAACATAGTTCTCAGGGCGAAAGGAATCAAAGGGTATAGGGAGAAAGCATAAACAGGGGTCCGAGTTGGACGATTAGCCACGGTTATATTGAATCGTGGAGCAGACTCAAAGGGTTGAATGGCCTGTTCCTGCTCTGATTTTCTACGTTTCTATATTATGGCAGCCAATTTGTTCACAACATGCTACTACAAATGATGTATCTTTTTGGGACATTTTTGAGGGATGGTCCTCCTGTTTTTCTTTGAAGGAGTACAGTGGGACTTTTTACATCCTCCTGAGTGGGCCGACAGGGATTCTGTTTTATATTACATCTAAATGGCAGTATCTCAATGCAATGCTGCACTTCCTCAGCACTGCAGTAGAGTTCAATTCTTGGTTCTTGTGCACAAGCCCTGGAGTGGACATGTACTGATATCTTCTGACTCAGAGCCATGGTTGTCACTCTATAACAATAATCTGTCCAAAACCAAAAATATGGGAGGTATTAAACAACAGTAGATAAAAAGATACACGTTCTGCAAACTAGCAACAACCTATTCCTCAAAGAAACCCAGTTCAAGAAGGAGGTTTTGGAATAGACCACCAAAATTGAAATTAGTCTAACAGGCGAAGCTCCTATTAAAGATGTCTTGACAATGCACTTAGAAAATCAATGTATCAGATGAAGTCTATTCTATGAAGGGGAAATTCGTGTTTAACAAAATTGATTCGAGCTTTGTAAGGATAGGTAAAAGGAAAACCAATAAATGTAGCATACTTGGATTTCCAAAAGGCATTTGATAAGTTCTTAGCAGAAAAGGTTCATAGATAAGGGTGCATAAATTGGTGGTATTATATTGACATAGATCAAAGATTGGTTAATGGACAGGAAGCAAAGAATAGGGACAAGGGGCATTTGTAAGGTGGCAATGAGCAATTAGGAAGACAAATGGCATGTTAACATTTATTACAAAGGGACTGGAAAACAGGAATAAGGAAGCCTAGTTACAATTGCACTGGGCTATGGTAAGGCCACCCTGAAACATTGTGCACAATTTTGGTCTCCATGGTTAAGGAAGGATACACTGTACTTGGATTTGAGACAGTGCAGAAAAGGTTTACTAGATACCAGTGAAGAGGCTTTTCCTATGATGGGAGACTCTGTAAATTTAGTTTAGACTCTCACGTATTTAGAAAATTGAGAGAAGGTTATACCGAAATATACAAGATGCTGAAGGCACTTGGTGGGTGGTTATTTTCCACTGGTCATGGTGTCTGTTATTTGGGGGCAGAGGCTCAGGATACAGGGCCAATCACGTGCGGCTGAGATGGAGAGAAATTTCCTCACTCAAAAGCTTGTGAATCTTTGCACTTCTCTATCCCAGAGAGTTGTGGATGCTTTATTAAATACACTTAAGGCTGAGAGAGGTAGCAAATTAAGGAATTTGAGAATTGTGGGAGAAAGTACAGTCAAGGCTGTCAATCAGCGAGTGATTGCATTGACTGATGGAGCAGGCTCAGGCAGGTGAATGGTCTATTTTTAATGCTGTGTTCAGATATTTAAATTTTGCGTGTATTTATAGAGTAATCTCTATGCTGAGAACTTTTCGCCTCCTGATGATGTAATGAAGGAGAATGGTTTCCTTCCAACTGAAATCCATGCCATAGAGTCATAGAGTCCTACAGCATGGAAACTGACCCTTCCAACCAGTCCATGCTGAACATAATCCCAAACTAAACAAGTCCCACCTGCCCACTCCTATTAAAATGTTGAGGTAGCAGTAAGTACTGGAAACAGAAATACCTGTATAAAAGGGGAGAATGGCACAAGGCAGACAATTGTGAGAAACTGACATTATGGATTGGCAGTAAAATGAATTGAGATACAAATTCAATTAAAAGACCCTCAGAGCTCGTGTTCTCAGTACAAAGTGGGCTAAAATTGATCATTGTATTTTTTAAATTGAAGATTAAAATCTAAGAAATATCCCTCAAACTCATATCCCTCATTACCTTTCTTATTCATGTATTTATCCAAATGTCTTCTAAACATTATGACTGTACCCTCATCTACCACTTCCTCAGGAAGTTCATTCCACACATGAACCGCCCTCTATGCAAAAACCACCCTCAGGTCTTTTTTAAATTGCTCTCCTCTCACCTTTAAAATATTCCCCCTAGTCTTAAAATCCCCCATCCTAGGGAAAAGACACCTACCATTTACCCTACCCATACCTCTCATGATTTTATTAAACTTCTGTGACATCACCTCTCAACTTTCTACACTCCAGTGCAAAAACTCCCAGCCTATGCAGCTTTTCCTTATAACTTAAACCTTACATACCCTGGTAAATCTCTTCGGAACCCTCTCCAGCTTAATAATATCCTTCCTATAACTGGATGACCAGAACTTCAGTCCTTTGATAGGCTTCTGCAACCTAGACCCCGATCAAACCAGTAACAACAATTTGTAAGTACTCCTCATCTCTGCAAAAAGCACCGCTCCCCCCACCATCCCCCCCACCACCACTTCACTCACAACTGTGGCAGTGTTTGACTCTCTGAGGCTTTAGGCCTGGAGTTCTCACAATTAGAAGAAGAAAATTCCTGAGAGCCCAGCAGAATGAAAACTGTACACCCACATGGATGGCAGTGCCAACTGCTCAAGACCAGACCTGCGGTCTCTCTGCAAATAATTCACAGGGTTCAACCTGGTCTCATAATCTGAGCCTATCTTAAGATCCACAAAGCCAGTTTTTAATATATGGTGAGAATGCTTTGGTAAGCGATAGACGCACTTGTTAGTACATGTTTTAAGGCTGCCGTTATGAATTACCCCATAGATTAATGCAATCAATAAGGATGCACTGGCACTGGAGAGGATGCAAAGGTTGATTTTGGAAATGAGAGGGTTGCCTTATGAGGAGAGTTTGACTAGACTGGGACTATACTCGTTGGAATTTAGAAGAATGGAGGGGTAGAAACATGTAAAATTATGAAGAGAATAGATGAGATAGAAGCAGGGAGGTTGTTTCCACTGGCAGGTGAAAGTAGAAACAGGGGTATAGCCTCAAAATAAGGGGAAGCAAATTTAGGACTGAGTTGAGCAGGAACTTCCTCTCCCAAAGGGATGTGAATCGGTGGAATTGCCTGCCCAGTGAAGCATTTGAGGCTATCTCGTTGAATGTTTTTAAGGCAAAGAGAGATAGATTTTTGAACAGTAAAGGAATTAAGGGTTTTGGTGAGCAGATGGGCAAGTGGACCTGAGTCCACGAAAAGATCAATCATGATCTTATTGAATGGCGGAGCAGGCTCGAAGAGCCAGATGGCTAACTCCTGCTCCAACTTCATATATTGTTATAAGATCTGTTGTCTCTCCTTGTGCTCTCAGCTTAGTTCCCTTGTGTAATTATTTATTCAACATCAGGCAGAAATGGTTCAGTTGGTACATATCAGAGTCAGGATCAGGGCTGCATTCCTCATTGGATGGTGCTATACTTTGTGTCAAAATTTACAGTCTTCTTTATCATTAAATGATTCATTTTTAAATCACACAATATTCTCTGAGACGGTGGCTTAGAATTTTGTTTTACCATAGACAGCTGCCAAGACTGGGTCGTTGAGAATATTCAAGGCTGAGGGAGAGAGATTTTTAATCAGCACTGGAATCAAGGGTTCTGGGGAATGGCAGGAAAATGGAGTTGATCTTACTGAATGGCAGAAGCAGACCTAATGAGTTAAATGGCCCACTTCTGCTCCGATGCCTTACAGTCATATGTTCTTAATTTCAATTCTCAAAACAGATGGTCAAAAGTGATTTTAGCCTGAAGTTTTGTTTATGCATTTTAAATTGCTGTAAGTCTGTGTTTGCCTATGTATCCTCTTTCAAAGAAGGGGCGCATCACCAGCAAGACCAGCATTTGATGCTCTTCTGTTAAACTCAAAGGCTTGCTAGATCTTTTCAGAGGTCAGTTAGGAGTCAACTGCACTGCTGTGGGTCTAGGGTCACAGGTTAAGAGCAGGTAAGGAAAGCAGACTTCCTTAATTTTCATGGTTACGTTTACTAATTTCAATTCCAGATTTATTAATTGAATTTATATTCTGTCAGCTGCCATCCCTGCGGCATTAGCTTGGCTTCTGGATTACTAGTCCTGTAACATTATGACTAGGCCATCTGTCTGTGTCTACACCTCAATGTGTACATATGTGTTTCTGTCTGCTGAGTTCGTGTGTGGCCACTAATGTGACTGTAGGCGTATCTGTGTCTGTGAGGGTATGTATCTGTTTGCGGATGTGCCAACATTTTGTATATGCCTACGTGTGTACATGCTTGTCTCCGTGCCTGCGTGGTTATGTGTCTATGTATATGATTATGTGCCTATGTGTGCGTTGGTGTGTCTGATGTGGTTATGTTCCTGTGTGTGTGTATGTGTGTGCGCGCTCGCGTGCGTGTATGTGTGTGGCCATTTGTGTATGTGTGTGTGCATGTATCTGTCTGTCTGTGCATAGTTATGTGTCTGGGTGTCTGTGTGGTTGTTAAATGCATGTTTCTTTCATCTCATTGGTGTTTAAATTTACTGCAATTTGCTGGAAACTGGTTTTGATTGGAAGTTGGAATCAAATTCAGCAAAAACCCCATTTCAGTTTACTCCAGTCTACTCAAAAGCTGTTTAGTTTTATTTTCAAATGATGTTTGCTGAGGGAGTGAACCCAATTTGATTCACCCTCTCTGTACACTGCTGAAGAATGTAGGAATGTGCAGCTACCTGGGAAATTCTTCTAGGAGTGGCAGGGGTGGGGAGATGGGTTGGAGAAAAGGGGATCAGGCTGTGTGGTCTCTTGGTTTCACTGCGAATTGGCAGAAAGAGGGAGGAAGTGAGAAGATCCCAGATGAGCATCACAAACCAGGCAGAATGAGGAGTATTTTACTGTAGACCCTTCCTTCTGCACAATTTACTCCAGTGAAAATACCAAGGAAGGGTTCAATTCTGACAAGATGGCTTAAATGTGTCTTGGGGTAGAATTAAAATTTTCTCCACAACAAACAAGATAGGAGCAGAAGCAAACCATTTGTTCCCTCCAGCCTGCACCACTCTTCAATATGTTCACAGCTCTGTTTGTGTTTCGGCTTCCACATTCCCATCCATCCTTCATCATCTTTAATGGCCTTGCCTAACAAGGTAATTCAATTGACACAGTGTGGCGCTGGAGGAACACAGCAGGCCAGGCAGCATCAGAGTAGCAGGAAAGTTGATGCCCTCTGATGCTGCCTGGCCTGCTGTGTTCCTCCAGCTCCATATTGTGTTGTCTCTGACTCCAGCATCTGCAGTTCTTGCTATCCCTCAAGATAATTCAATTCCATCTTCCATAGGGCAGTGCCCTGAAAAACCTGATTCTATAACATCAATTTCATTCATGATACGTCTTTTCTGTCAGTTTTTTAAAATCCTGATTCGGAAAATGATTTAGCTTTAAACAAATTCTCACTAAAGTCGGTAGTAGATTCTGTACTGAAAATACTTTTAAGTGTTCTTTTTAAATGGGTATAAACTCTGTTTTTAAACTTTCTACTGAAATAAGTCATTTTTCCAAAGAACATTCCCAGATGGCTGCATTGAGGATGATCTAACCTGGAACTGAACGATTTCTCTCCCACAGAAAGAAATACACGGTAAATGTAAGAATGCTGGTACATTGTTGAGTACCATTTTGTCAGTTATTATCCTAGGACGTATTATGTTTAAGATATACCATGCCAAACATTGCTCAGCCTTTACTGTGAAGCTGAGGACAAAGCAGAAGGATGGCTCTACACGTCTATTTTAGTCACAATTAATACCAACTTGTTTCGGGATTGCTTTTTTTCCCCCAAAAGAAGCATTTAACAACTTAAGGTAAATCTTGTCCAAAAATATTCCCATTAGTGGAATGATTCTGTGGCTGAGTCGGCGAGGCAGGGTTTAGGAATTCAGAACAACTCTTACCAGACCGGGGGTTTGTTGAATTTGAAAACTTTCACTTCTTCACGAAAAAAAACTCAAAACAAAATGAGCTCAGCATCCCCTATGGGAGTGAACTGCCATTTGTTTTGAAATTCAAAATGATGTATTATTTACTTGCTATGTATTATTTACATACTATGTATTATTACTTATTCGAGCAATTTATTTAATAGAAATTACTAGATGTTTGGAAAGGTGCATCGTAATCATCTCCTAATGTGCTGCTGTCCGTTTCAGACAATAAGAGTCGAGCTGTTGACTCATTAAACTCCTGTTTCTGGGAGAGATAGGAGTTCAGGGACTCCAGTGCTAGAGAGAACTGAAAGGAGCATTAGCTCCAAGTTACCTGTTCCCCCATAGCACTGACCACAAACCTTGCCCATGTACTGCACCCCCAAAGTAAAGCTACCTTTAATAACTGCACCACCTTCATCCAGACAATTGGAGGCTGTTTTAGGGAATTCGTCAGTGAAGACATTTTCTAATCAACCTGTTCAGCGATATTATGACTCACCTCTGGAGCAAAACCCTGGGCCTCCTGACCCAGAGGAACATACAGTACCACTGCACAAGAACCCCTTCAGTGTAAGTTAACTCCGGTTCGGATAATTATAGGTTTATATATCCAGCGGGGAGAAAAGGGACGGGGTGATTCTAACTGAGCAAACACATTTCGTAGAAAGGGACAGAAGGCACCTCCTCCCATCCCTAATGAACGCGTTAACAATATTCACATAAACATTCAGCTCTTGCATTCACATAGACACTAATGGAAGAGCTGAATTGTCCACATTCTTCATGCTATTGTTAATGACACAAACCGACCGATATACTCCCTTGAAAATCATATCCTAATTCGGTGTGATTCCTGAAATCTCTCATCAAATGGAACTGTGAAACTTACTTGGCTCGCGATTTTTCTGTCTTTCTCTTTAGCGCCGGGAGAAGCCAAATTACTATAAGGGGGCAGAAAGTTAGCTTCTGAGATTACAATTCCCTTCCAAACACTGCCAGTCCAAACAACATCTAGGGTCGATTTAGTAACCCATTATTGTTCGATATCCAAAGCCCTTTAATCTGGACCCCGCTCAGCCCGCCGTGTGTGTTGTGTAGCTGCGTAATTTTGCAACGAGAGGTGTCAGTTTTACATTCTCCGGCCCCCTCTCTTGTCCTAATCAGCATTTATGCTGGTCTGTTCAACTTTCTACCTATCTTCTTTAACACATAAAGGCAGTCTGAGCTCCAAATCACCGTGTCAAATATTATTGTGATTTGAGAAGCGGAGATTGAACGAATATTAGGCGAGGGAAGATGAAGATTCTCATTCTTTCGTTGGAAAGTCTGCTTTGAGCTTGAAGGAGCAGGATTTGATAAACATGCGCTAAAACGTGGGCCGTTGTTGTGTACAGTATCTCTTTCCAGGGTTTCTGGCTACTGCTGTTGCGTCGCGTATAGAACAGCAAAAAGCAATTCCGACATGACCGGTCACATCTTGCAAGCTCCCACCACTACTGTTTGTTTCTGGGACTGTTGCTCCTTGCGCTGTATAGCTCAGCTGAACGAGTCATTACTGAATAAAAACCGAAAGAACTGCGGATGCTGTAAATCAGGAACAAAAACAAAGTTGCTGGAAAAGCTCAGCAGGTCTGGCAGCATCTGTGGAGGAGAAAACAGAGTTAACGTTTCGGGTCCGGTGACCCTTCCTCAGAACTGATGGTGGCCGGGAAAACGTCAGTTTATATGCAGAAAATAGGGAGGTGGGTAGACGATAGGACAGAGCCCAAAGAGAGAGAAAGACTGTTGGAAAGACAAATGAGCTGCTAACGAGCATGGGGCTGGATGAACACAACAGGTCAAGCAGCATCATAGGAGCAGGAAAGCTTGACGTTTCGGGCCTAAACCCTTCATCAGAAATGGGGGAGGGGAAGAGGGTTCTGAAATAAATAGGGAGAGAGGGGGAGGCGGATAGAGGATGGATAGAGGAGAGGATAGGTGGAGAGGAGGCAGACAAGTCGAAGAGGAGGGGATGGAGCCAGTAAAGGTGAGTGTAGGTGGGGAGGTAGGGAGGAGATAGGTCAGTCCAGGGAGGACGGACAGTTCAAGGGGGCGGGATGATGTTAGTAGATAGGAGATGGGGTGTGGCTTGAGGTGAGAGGAAAAACAGGTTAGGGAGGTGGAGATGAGCTGGGCTGGTTTTGGGATGCGAGATAAAAGGTACTGCAGATGCTGGAGAATCCGAGATGACAAGCATGGGGCTGGATGAACACAGCAGGTCAAGCAGCATCATAGGAGCAGGAAAACTTGACGTTTCGGGCCTAAACCCTGGGTTTCCCCGATGTAGAGGAAGCCACAACGGGTACAGCGGATGCAGTATACCACATTGGCAGATGTGCAGGTGAACATCTGCCTGATGTGGAAAGTCTTCTTGGGGCCTGGGATTGGGGTGAGGGAGGAGGTGTGGGGGCAGATAACGGGGACTGTTAGTGACTAACAACAGGGGGGGTGTAATGGCAGGCTATGTAGTAACAAGGCCTGGTGTGTGGGATAGGGGGCTAGGACATGGGAGAGTTTAGGCCCTAAAATTATTGAAGTCAATATTGAGTCCAGAGGGCTGGAGTGTCCCCAAGCGGAAAATGAGGTGTTGTGCCTCCAGCTTGCGCTGGACTTCACTGGAACAGTGTAGCAAGCCGGAGACAGAGATTTTGGCCAGGGAGCAAGGTGGTGCATTGAAGTGGCAGGCAACAGGTAGTTCAGGGTCTTTTTTTGCGAGCAGAAAGGAGATGTTCTGCGAAGCGGTCGCCAAGTCTACGGTTCGTTTCCCCAACGTAGAAGAGACCACATTGTTAGCAGCGAATGCAGTAGACTAGATTCTTGGAAGTGCAGGTGAAGTGTTGCTTCACCTGGAAGGTATGTTTGGGCCCTTGGATGCTGGGGAGGGAAGAGGTAAATGCGCAGGTGTTGCACCTTCGCCGGTTACAGGGGAAGGTGCCATAGAGCTGTGGGGGGTTGTTGGGGCTGAAGGAAGTGTGGACCAGGGTGTCCCGGAGGGAACGGTCCCTGCGGAAGGCGGACAAGGGAGGGGAGGGGAATATGCGTCTGAGCAGCTTTGTCTCTCCACAGCAATCTCGTCACAAAACTTACATTGCTGATCCTTAGAGCTAATAGGAACTGTAGATGCTGGAATCAGAGCCAACACAGTGTGGAGCTGGATGAACACAGCAGGCCAGGCAGCATCAGACTGAACAGGAAAGTTGACGTTTCGGGTCAGGACTCATTTATTTCTGAGATAAAAGGTACTGCAGATGCTGGAGAATCCGAGATAACAAGCATGGGGCTGGATGAACACAGCAGGTCAAGCAGCATCATAGGAGCAGGAAAACTTGACGTTTCGGGCCCAAACCCTTCATGGTTTCGCAACAAACAACTGCACCTCCCAGTCGCGAACCATTTCAACTCCCCCTCCCATTCCTCAGATGACATGTCCATCCTTGGCCTCCTACAATGCCACATTGATGCCATTGGGCTGCAGGGTTCCCAGGCTGAATA
>JAHRHZ010000283.1:70779758-70791524 GCA_024137785.1 Ginglymostoma cirratum
GACTTGTCTGCCTCCTCTCCACCTATCCTCTCCTCTATCCATCCTCTATCCGCCTCCCCCTCTCTCCCTATTTATTTCAGAACCCTCTTCCCCTCCCCCATTTCTGATGAAGGGTTTAGGCCCGAAACGTCAAGTTTTCCTGCTCCTATGATGCTGCTTGACCTGTTGTGTTCATCCAGCCCCATGCTTGTTATCTCTCATTTATTTCTGTTGTTCCCATAAAGCAACTACTCTGATCTTTCCTGACCAACAATGATTGCTTCCTAATTTACCAACATAACCTTGTTACTTCAATCAAATTCTGTTATTCGTGTTACCCCGCTCTCTCAGATTCGTTTTAATCTGTCACGGGATGTCCGTGACAGCGAAGAGACAACTGTGGGCCTGGAGTCACATGTGAGAGTAGCAGTCTGGTTCCTTTAACAGCACAGTCCTTTCTACAAAACGATATAGCTGCCTAACAATTAATTGCAGATTTTAAAACGAACTGCGGACGTTGGAAACCTGAAACAAAAACAGAAATTGCTGGAGAAACTCAGCAGGTCTAGCAGCATCTGTGGAGAGAGAAACAGAGTTAAACATTTCGAGTCCCGGTGACACTTGTCGGTATCTGTTTCTGTCAATGATTAATTTTCACGGCCACTAGATTTACTGAGTTTATGATTCACTCGGGTGCTGTGGTCGGATTTGAACCAATAGCCCCCAAAGTTACCAGTCCAGGCACATTCCAGCTCCATGATGTTGCTATCCTGCTCACCTCCCGTTTCTCTTCCAGGTTCCCCATTCCTGTGGGACTCTGTCCGTGTCACTCTGTGTGGTTTGAACTCTCGGCTTGTTGCTGTAATTTATAAAGAAGAGGCTGCTCTCATTTGTGTCATCACGCACCCTGAAGACAGCCTGTGTCTTGCTGGCCGACTGTTTACCCTCAAATCCCCCCAAGCACTGTACGTCTTCTCCATCTCTAAATGTTCAACTTCAGCACGAAATAATACATCCAGTCGCAACAAGCAGTTCGAGCGGAAATATTTCTGAGGAAGGGTCACCGGACCCGAAAGGTTAACTCTGATTTTTTTTCTTCACAGATGCTGCCAGACCTGCTGAGCTTTTCCAGCAACTTCTGTTTTGGTTCGAGCGGAACAAGAGTCATGAGCAGCTTCCAATATGAGTCCTCCGCCCATTCCACTTCCAAACTGACGCTAAATCTCACGGTGCCCGGGAATAAGGGAGCACGGAGAGCTCAGACAGGCTGGAGCACGGGGCAATGTTAGCAAACAGGATACATCTGATTTACTGATATTCCCTGTCAGATACACACAGAACTGGGCTGCTCACTGCCTCGTTTGCTCAAACATTGAAGTGTGTGTGCGTTTTGTTTTAAAGTTATTCTGAACAGTTGACATGTTTATTCGTTACCAGCCCGTCTGTTGCTGAATGCAGAGGTGGATAATTACTAACACTCAGATCAACAACTTCTTTTTCACCGTCCTTAAACACCCGCTGTCCTACTCACCCGGTGTCCCCCAGGAGTTTATAGCCTTAGGTTGTCATAGAACCAGTGAACTCACAATCCTATGGAGCATCATATAGACTTTTTATAGACGTCATATAGACAATCCATCACAGACTTCTTACAGTCCTAACTAACCCGCAGCCTCCACATATCTCGAAATTCAGTATCAATTCAGCCCAATTACACTTAAGCATCTTACACATTCCAAGCTACAATGTGTTCTTGTGTAGGAATAAACACGCAAAAGGTTTTTATTCTTGTGTGGGATGTTTGACTATGCAGATCAATAAAAGTCTAGTCTCTCTGATCTGTGTCCTTTTCAGTACGAAGTTCCATTCATTTATTATCTCTGTCCATGCCAGTTTATATTGCTTGTTTCTTGCCTCGATGCCATTGAATACAAAATTCACCTGTTCCCTCCCACTGTCTCTGTGCCTTTGTCTGCACCTCCTGCCCCTCGACTCCGGTTTACACCCTCCGTCATTTCATATCTAAATTCTCGAAGTGTGCGAGAATGAGAGAGTGTGCGCGTGTGAGTTTACGAGTCGGTGAGTGCAATAGCGTGTGGGCGTGTGCGAGAGACAGTGAGAAAGCGTGAGGGAGAGAGAGAGACAGTGAGAGACAAAGTGTGTGTGAGAGACAGAGTGCGAGAGAGACAGTGAGAAAGTGTGAGAGAGAGACAGTGAGAACGTGTGTGAGAGAGAGTGATAGCGTACGTGTGAAAGAGATAGTTAGAGATAGTGTGTAAAAACCAAAAGAACTACGGGTGCTGAAAATCAGAAACTAAAACAAAAATTGATGGAAAATCTCAGCAGGTCTGGCAGCATCTGTGGAGAGAAATCAGAGTTAACGTTTCGGGTCGAGAGAGAGTGTGTGCATGTGTGTGTGTGCGTGAGTGAGAAAGAAAGTGTGTGTGAGAGAGAATGAGAGAATGTGTGAGAGCAAGAGTGTGAGAGAGAGACAATGTGTGCTTCGAGATCTTTCGTTTCATTAACGAATGTTATTGTAACCGCTCGGTCACAGCCATCTCCACTAAACAACTTGACCAACCCTAAACAACCAGTATTCTACATAAACACGTAGACCCGACACCTGCTCGAACCCTCCACATTCATCATCCCATACAATGCAAACAGAAGCTTGCTTATGCCATCCCGTGTCGCCTCACACCACACTAGCTCTCTATCATCTACAAAACATCAGCTCAGCTCCACAAAATCCAAACAGCCTGGTTCTGATCTCGCCTGCATATGGAAACACCTTTCCCAGTTCTACCCTGTCAAACCTTTTCGTAATCTTGAGGATCTAGCCTAGACAATTACATGCTCCACATGCAGCCCATGTGCCTGCTATTCGGTACCTAACTCTGCAGAATCCTAGAGCTGTCATCACGGTATTCAGGCTGCAACATTACAAAGCTGACAGGCAAAAATTACAACATTCAGATGCTAGCGGACACCGTTACCCTTGTTTTTCCCCAAAAACCTCCGTTCTCTTCTCCCTATGTCCCGGAACTGCCTAAAATTCTGCGCGATACTGTGTACCGCCCTATAAAATCCTGTCTAATTTTGCAGGTCCTCAGACCTATATACATTAAAAGTTCATCCTACTTCCTATACTATCGTTAAGACTGTACACCCTACATCTACAATTTTATTTCTTATATGATCCCATCCATACGGCGTTAGCAGACAGCCAAAATAACATACAATTGCAAAATTTATATTCCTAGACTCCTTGGGTTATATCCAGAGTTATGTCCCAGTCCCGGTATAAAGATGTACACCCAGCTCCCTACATAACTTTGCTAAATACCCTGTCTTAGACTTTCATCTTCCACTCACTATCTAGCAGCATTCTACAGGTATATCACACAACCTACACAATCCAATGCTTCGAACACGGGACAATTTTGTATCTAATGGAGTTTATGTGGCACGCGTTAGCGTTGCATACAATCATCCACTATCTTACTGATCATCCTATGAATAACCCGGACCACCGATTCTGTGCATTTGCCATGTTTACGGGATCACGTATAACGCGAATGCCCAGCATCATACATTTCACCGCAAACCTGACATCAAGTACAGTCCAAATCTAATCATGACATCCCGTCACACGTCCAGGTTTATCTGCACTGTCATCAGCAAATCACTCAATGTGTGTGGTTCATTTTGAAGCTAAGCAGCTCATACTTCGTCCTGTATATTCTGTTTTTAATGCAATTTATATACAGTGCATCGATGCCATATAGCATAGCCAGTTTATATGTCCAGCTTCCTATGTAATTCGATAGTCCTATGGTATAGGTATGGTATCGTTCTCTACCTTCTCAGAGATTTCTATACAAGTTCATAAAGCCAGCACCCCATACAGTGAAGATCCACCGAATTCGAGAGGTCAACTCTATTTTCCTATCTTCACAGATCTGTTTCTCCAGCAATATCTGTTTTTGTTTTCCCTATATGGCGCACTGGGTATCTACAAACGCTGTACCATCCTGTACACTAATATGTAGAGCGTTCCAAGCACACTGGACCCTCTGTGACATCTTCGATGCTATATCCTATAATATCCTTTACAAGAGCATTATATATAACCGAGCTGTATCGCTCAGCGATTCCTGAAATATTTAACTTCTGGACAAGGAAGAATCTAATCTGCAGTCACAATCGGAAATCAATCAACATTATGACGGAGAGAGAGGACCGAAAATGCAATGCATGCTTTATTAATGTATGTGTATGTTCGCTGACACTTTCTACCTGTCACATACTGAGGGAAATCCATGGTGTACAGTACATTAAACAGTGGGAAGGAGTTCTGCCGCACCAATCATTGCATTGTTCACAAATCCGGAATGTCTTGATGCCTATCATACAGAACACAGACAGTAACACCAGGGGCTACTACATCAACACACTCTAACTTCAAATCAAAGCTCCAATATTGTCCAACTTTTAATTAAATCGTTACAGCAGCACCGAGCTCTGCGCTATTAATTAGACCCGGAGCTAACATATATCCACGCTCTGAAAACGCCAACATTAAACATCTCTAACCGCATTAAATCCAGGGCACATCCAAACCTCTATGGACTGAGATAATAAGATCATTGACAACATCTATCCAATACACTTAGTGCAATTTATATTAACTGTCCGGAGATTTAAGAAACGTGCGTTCGATACAATGTATGTCTAACAATTAAACTAAGAAAAAAAATTCCTTTTTTGATGTGCCTAATGTCCACTGACCGCTCTGTGAATTAGTTAAATAACATTTGATACACATGTGCCGTGGTTTTATACACATATATACCGATGTATTTTACATAGAGGGATGAATTTATATTAAACAGAATCATCGACTATTAAATAAATGTTTACTCTTCAATAACGACACAAGGCTTTGGAAGCCCGCTCAACCCCAGCCATGCGGCGTGGTTCCTGTCGGTCCCCAGACCAGAGCTTGGACATTACGCTGCACAAAGCTTCACATCGATGTTTCCTTTTCACATTCCTGCCTTATTAAACCAGAGCATAACGAATGGGCAGAAAAACTCTCACATTTGGCCAGATATATTTATACTCTTTGATACTGCCGGGGGTCTAAAATACAGGTCTAAAAACTAAAAAAAATCAAAGTCTTGCCTTTGGTTTGGAATGAAAGTTGACTGATTTAAAACCAGATATACCGAACTCAAATTTAAATAATATTCGAATTTACATTTTCCCTAAAAAAAGATTTAAAACTAGTTATTCCGAGTTCAAATTTACATAAACATCGAATTTACATTTTCTTTTAAAAAATCTATTAGGTAAATCTTTCCTGATTACATGAAATCTGTGATTTTTTTTCATTTGTACTAACATCAGAACTGGACACAAGTGTAGCATAAACGACACTGAAGGATTGAGACCGTGCATTGGAGCCGTGTGAGAGTGAGACATAATATTTGATAAAATCGAATCTACAACTTGGCATCACCAGGCTAAAAGCGAACGAGCATTTATTTATTGACATTTGTGATTCTATATTTAGTCTGGCTTATTGCGGTGTCAGTATCCCAGACAATTTAAATACTATTCCGTTCACCAACTCTACAACGTATCTATTATCAGATTGGTTGTTGTTGTAAAGGAAGCACTCACTGGAATAGAAACAGATTGCTTCCTTTTAGAAAAGAAAGCGCCTGCAATAGGGTTTAAAATAGAATTTAAACATTAAGATCGCTGTGTTTCCAGATTAAAAGGCTGTGTAGGAACCTTAAAGAGTGAATTGTTTTCACTCTGAGTTGTTTAAATTGGTCTACAGTCCCTGCATATTCGATATATTTCAAAGTGAGAATTTCTTGAAATTAAATATTAGGTTCCATAGACATTCATCATTTGCTTCCAGTTGGATCTATTTTAGTGAATGGAGTGATATCAGCACGGTTAGCTGTACTTCCAGTAGAACAGGATTGTCTCTGTCTCTCTCTGTCTCTCTCTCTCACCTGAACTGACTTCCTGACAGGTCTCCAGGTGGATTGCGCCCCGGCGTGGAGGTTGCAGGTGAGCGGGAGGAACTGCGTGGATTCCCGGGTGTTCGGACAACACATCCAGGAAGGCCGACTGCCCGTAGAAAGCCGGTAGAGCGGCGGCGCCGACCAGACCCACCCCAGCGGGTGTCAGCACGCTCCTGGCCGCCACCAGGTGAGCCGCGGCCGGCAGGGAATCGGAGATGATCCGCGTGGAGGCGGGCGGCTCTTTATTCAGTCCGAGAATCTCCTGGATCCCAAAGCCCGTGCACCGCGACGGATTCCCGGAGCCGGGGAGGCCTTTCGGCCGCTCGTTGCTTGTCAGGTTTGGAGAAATCGAGACCGTTTTGGACTTGTTAAAATTGTCGGAGACCATTTCCTCTTTACCTGTCATACTGGCGGATTATTCAGCCTTGCGGGGGGTTTAACACTCTCCCTCTATTTTTTACCCCCTTCCCCACCCCCCCCCGTTCTCCCCACTGGTCCCAAGTGCACTGTCCAATGTGCAATGCTGTGATCCCTTTAGAAATTCCCTATTTATTTAACAGGACAAACCCTTCGGGGGCAACAACATCGGCGTCCAATCAGCAGCACGGGATCAATTAGGAACCTCGGTTCATACTCCCTCCCTCCCACCCTCCAGGAATTAAACCCGCTCTCGCTCATTTCGGTTTAATCTCCCCTATAGATTCATCCGAACGCACTCCTGCCTTGACCAGTTCATATTTGGACAACAGCATCAATAACTCCGAGCAACTAGTTCAGCCCCCCACCCCACCCCCGTTTCTCCCCCTCTCCTCAAGTTCCCAGGCTGAGTTCAACTCGTACTGAGATTTCGTTTTTATAAAAAAAAATTGTACCACCTTGATCGATATTTCAAGCTTGTTTATCTTGTTCAGGGTCTGGAGAGGGAGAATGGGCGATGACTGTTTATGTCAACCCAGGTAACTGCAAACCAAACATTTGTAGATGACCCTTTTTTAACGAATAGAAATAAGACCCTGTTCACAAAATTGTTACTTTACACTCCAACAGGAATATTGATGTGTTTACATCTGATCAGTTGTCAAAATAGTGATATCTTCACCAGTGTTTATCCGGCATTCTTAAAACTAATCCTACGCGCTGTTTTGACTCCTCAGCTTCTCTAGACAACTCACTGTCCACACTTTTAAAAAAATTTAATAAACAATATTATTTTTCTTTCCAACGCTCTCTTACAGCAGTTCAACTCCAGTCACTTTTCCTCGTTCTAGGTCGATACCCGAACGGGTCCTGTTAACTCTGCTGTCTTATCAAACGTCTTAATCATTTCTAACCTGCCACCGCTCCCCCACCCTCCACCCCGCCCAATAAAAATGCATCCGAAACGTGAGCACACAAGGGGACAAATATCGTGGCGCCTCAACAATCTCTCAAATGGATTGGAAGTGATTCGATGAAGAGAGGGAAATGAAATGGAAAGACTCGGTTGCAGGTGGAATTAAAGCTGTAAATATTTGCATACACACACAGGCATGTGTATAACATAGAGATAAAGAGAGCTCTTTAGCAGAGGGTAAACATAATTACACCAGAACATCTCGCTCTCCCACACTCAAGAGATTCTCCAAAGAATCTCGCACACTCGCTGTATCACAACGCACGCCAGATCCAATGAAATACACACACACACATTCATTGCAATGTGTCAGGGCCTAGTCATCACCTTTACAAAATACAATTTCTATTGTACCCTTGGTCCTGTACTCGAGAGGTCTCTGTGGCAGATAAACTGCGCCCCAACATAAACAATTTGTCTCTGCGCAAAATTTAGGTCTGAAATTGAGCTGGAATTTTTCTGGGCTCCCTTCCAGTAGATCTATTTGAATTCATTAGCAAATCTATCCGTATGATTTGGTTGAGGAGACACTTTCTTCGACCTTCTCCGCCTTGAGTCACATTCCGCGGGGAAACGACACCGGGTTAAATAGGTCGCAAAGATATCAGCAATTTCTGTCTCTGTCTGGTTCAGAGTGATTACTAATAGTCGGTGGATTGACCAAAAGGCGAGTGATTGGATTTGTCCTTTCTTAAAAATAAAATACATTTAAAACAGACATAGGAATTTTTCTAGGAGCGGCGGTGAATTTTCGTTCAGCTTTTTTTTGGACCGAGAAAGTACTTTTTATGAACTAAATCCCTGTTCGGGGCCTAAATGACATTTGTTATCAATTCTGAACGGCCAAATTATCACATTACCAAACGCAGAAATCAATGAATGGCGACCAAATAATTAATTACACGAACACAGTTAATCTTTAATAATTACATTAATATCTGGATCAATCGATATGAATACACTTGTCCATATTAACACACTTAGTTAATCGTAAACATTAATCAGTGTAATCCTAGTTCCGTCACTCTGTTAATAAACATTTCAGTGTACCTTAACTCTTGTTGATTTTCCGTTATTTGCTAAACTAAATTGCACACGATTGCCGCACTTGTGTATATGCTGTCTGTTATTAGTCATTTCAGCAAATAAACACATTCGAATTCGAGATGGGAAAGGATCGAAAATGGTTTTATTTCATTCCCAGTCATCGCTAAGCCTCAGTGCCATTTAATTTTTGACTTCCTCTGGTGTCCACACAAGAACAAATTCAATACGTGTTATAAAATCCATTGTTCCAAAGGCTGAATATTTTCTGCTTTCCCTTCTTTCTCTTTTCCTGGTAATGAAAGAACGTTAATCTTGACATCAGTTCCACAGGGGCGATTTTTTTTAATATATGGGATAAACTCCTCGTTCTAAATGTTAAAAGTATATCAGATTAACATGTAGTAATTTGTTATCATTTGGCTGGGTGCATTACGGCGGATTTGACAATCCCATTATTTCCCCGATATTACAATTGCTTTGTTAAGTGCTTTCGTTCCTTCTGTCATTCGTTTCCTAGAATTTAAAAAAAGGAGAACCAATTACAACATTTACTGAGTGGTTTCCTATTTTGAAGAATTGTACGGGGATTGAGGGAGGGTGGGGTAAAACGAATGGGGTGGTGGTGGGGAGAGAAGGATAGTGGGGTTTCAGTAGCGGGGATACGGACGAGGGCTTGTGGGGGCGTGGGCGGGTGGGGGTCTGTTGAGATTTCTGTCGCAATCGAGGCAGAGATGGAAACGAAATTGAACGAGTTATAGAGAGAGTTAAACAAAGATGGACTCAACAGATGAAAGGAACACACGGAGTGGGGGGAAAAAAACACGAGTTGCTAAATTGGAGAAAGAGAGAGATGGGGATGAAATGACAGACAGAAAACCCCTGTCATGTGGTGGGTAATTCTTCCAAGACCGTGATACCAGATTGGGAAAGATTACACCAAATAAAGGGAATGTTCCGTTCGGCGAGTTATATAATAGTAATCCTCGCTAATCAGTCATTATTATATAATCTTCCGTTCCTCCCAACCCCACTAACGTCGTTGGCGAATAAATCGGTAGCTCAATTCCGTGTCCTCGATGGTTTTGATATTTTGTTAATCTCGATGTTCCTGGCGCCTGCGAAATTGAAAGGAAAAGGAGAATAGGGCAAAGAGGAAAGGCATTACTGGTTCGGGTCATTCAGATTTAAAACAATGTATTAACACAGCAAAATAAAGGGAAGGCAGGTCGATAATGAGATGGAAACTCATCTGTTATTTTTTAAATTAAAAAATGAGTAAAAGTCAAAGAATAGAATAGAAACAGAACACTGGCTTTTCAACAGAAACAGTTGGAGGCGACTCAAGGAACCGGGGAAATCAGGCTGAATAAAAAACGAGAAATGACTTGGAAAGTGAAAGCAGGCAAACGTGAAAGAGGGCGGAAGAGACGACGAGAGAAAAAAGACAACGACAAAAGGAGCCAGAGAGAGAGAGACAGCTGACTGATGTTGGTTCAGAGGTGATGGGAAAGCAACAGGCAGGGCTCAAATGGGCTGCTGATAGGTGGGCACCATGTGCCCGGATAGCATTAGGTAAAGGAGATAAAAGGTACTGCAGATGCTGGAGAATCCGAGATAACAAGCATGGTGCTGGATGAACACAGCAGGTCAAGCAGCATCACAGGAGCAGGAAAACTTGACGTTTCGGGCCTAAACCCTTCATCAGAAATGGGGGAGGGGAAGAGGGTTCTGAAATAAATAGGGAGAGAGGGGGAGGCGGAGACGTTTCGGGCCCAAACCCTTCATCCCTCATCGTTCCCCAACCCCGCACCGCCCGCTTCTATCTCCTCCCCAAAATCCACAAACCTGAATGCCCTGGTGGACCCATTGTCTCCGCCTGCTCCTGCCCCACCGAACTCACCTCCACCTACCTAGACTCCATTTTCACCCCCTTGGTCCAGGAACTCCCTACCTACGTCTGTGACACCACCCACGCCCTCCTCCAGAACTTCCAATTTGGTCCCCAACACCTCATTTTTACTATGGACGTCCAGTCCCTATACACCTGCATTCCCCATGCTGATGGCCTAAAGGCCCTCCGCTTCTTCCTGTCCCGCAGAACTGACCAATCCCCCTCCACTGACACCCTCATCCGCTTAGCCGAACTCGTCCTCACCCTCAACAAATTTTCTTTCAATTCCTCCCACTTCCTACAGACAAAGGGGGTGGCCATGGGTACCTGCATGGGCCCAAGCTATGCCTGTCTCTTTGTAGGTTACGTGGAACAATCCCTCTTCCATACCTACACTGGCCCTAAACCCCACCTCTTCCTCCGTTACATTGATGACTGTATCGGCGCTGCCTTGTGCTCCCACGAGGAGCTCAAACAGTTCATCCACTTCACCAACACCTTCCACCCCAACCTGAAGTTCACCTGGACCATCTCCAACATTTCTCTCTCCTTCCTGGACCTCTCTGTCTCCATCTCGGGCAACCACCTAGAAACAGATGTCCATTTCAAGCCCACTGACTCCCACAGCTACCTGGAATACACCTCCTCCCACCCACTCTCCTGCAAAAATGCCATCCCCTATTCCCAATTCCTTCGCCTCCGCTGCATCTGCTCCCAGGATGAGACATTCCACTCCCATACATCTCAAATGTCCTCATTCTTCAAGGACCGCAACTTCCTCCCCACAGTGGTCGAGAACGCCACCGTGTCTCCCGCATTTCCCGGAACACATCCCTCACGCCCCGTCCCCGCAATAATAATCAAAAAAGAATCCCCCTCGTCCTCACGTACCACCCCACCAACCTCCGGATCCAACGCATCATCCTCCGACACTTCCGCCATCTGCAATCAGACCCCACCACCAAAGACATTTTCCCCTCCCCACCCTTATCTGTCTTCCGGAGGGACCACTCCCTCCGCGACTCCCTTGTCCGCTCCACACTCCCCTCCAGCCCCACCACACCCGGCACTTTTCCTTGTAACCGCAGGAAGTGCTACACCTGCCCCCACACTTCCTCCCTCACCCCAATCCCAGGCCCCAAGAAGACTTTCCACATCAGGCAGAGGTTCACCTGCACATCTGCCAATGTGGTATACTGCATCCGCTGTATCCGTTGTGGCTTCCTCTACATCGGGGAAACCAAGCGGAGGCTTGGGGACCGCTTTGCAGAACACCTGCGCTCAGTTCGGAACAAACAACTGCACCTCCCAGTCGCGAACCATTTCAACTCCCCCTCCCATTCCTCAGATGACATGTCCATCCTGGGCCTCCTGCAATGCCACAGTGATGCCACCCGAAGGCTGCAGGAACA
>JAHRHZ010000283.1:70791624-70856746 GCA_024137785.1 Ginglymostoma cirratum
ACTGACCTATCTCCTCCCTACCCCCCTACCTACACTCACCTTTACTGGCTCCATCCCCGCCTCTTCGACTTGTCTGCCTCCTCTCCATCTATCCTCTCCTCTATCCATCCTCTATCCGCCTCCCCCTCTCTCCCTATTTATTTCAGAACCCTCATCCCCTCCCCCATTTCTGATGAAGGGTTTAGGCCCGAAACGTCAAGTTTTCCTGCTCCTGTGATGCTGCTTGACCTGCTGTGTTCATCCAGCCCCATGCTTGTTATCTAGCATTAGGTAAATTCCAGGCACGTCACCCCAATTGTCCCACGCTATAGAGAGCCAATGGCCCCCACAACAGACTTCTAACACACACGCACCTATGCACATGTGCTTCTACTTACGCACACACGTCCGCGTGTGCAAATGCATATCCCTCGGGCACTCTCTCTCACACACACACACATGCAAGTAAATGCAAAATACTGCAGGTGCTGGAAATTTGAAATAAAAACAGAAATCTCTGGCACATCTGCGGAGAGAGAAACAGTGTTAACGTTGCTTCAGTCGTCACACTGGACTTCAACTCTCTCACCACAAATGGGGAGCTTTTTGGGGTTTCGCCCTGGGTCCGGAGGAGCTGGAAGCCAGGGTGTGAGTGAGTAGGTGAGAGTGGAAAAAGGAAGACATAGGTGGCGGCGGGTAATCCCGGCAGACTCGGAATAGACGTGAAAGCCGGAAAGCCTCTAGAAGGTGAGAGTCTACGCACTGCATTTTGTAAATTCAAAAATATAATTTATTCATAAAAATATCTTTATATTCCTATATAAACATTGAAGCAGTTCGGTTCTGTACAGTGGCATAAGAAGAAACAAACAAATATTGGAGTTTGTCTCTCCCCAACAAAACAAAGGCATTTTTTTACTTGTCCCAGATTATATTTACAGATATTTGAGGCACCAAGAGGGTCTGATAACTGAACGGACCCTTGGCAGAAATATCTCAAACGGTGGTCTTTTCCCATTGTGCTGGCCCAGGTTTTAGTGCATCCCTCAGCACACAATCCTAGACCTTGGAGCGTGCTGGTCTGCAACACTGGGTCAGGGTCAATTCCCTGCTCTGGAAGACCAACAAGTTTTGGGCAGTCCAAAGAGCATGTTTCGCTAAGTTGATGGTCCTCCAGGTGCAGTCAATGTTTGTCTCAGTGTTTGTCCCAGGGAAGAGACCGCAAAGCACGTAGACCTGCATCACGGAGCTGCTCAGGATGAACCTCGACAAAAACCATTGCATCTTTCTCCAGACTTACTTTGCAAAGGCACATTCCAGATGGAGATGTGTGACAGTCTCAACATGCCCCGCATCTACTTCGAGGGCAGCGTGCAGTGGCACAGACTCACCAGGCATTTATGAAGGATCTCACAGGCAGTGCCCTTCTCACCACCAGCCATGAGATATCTTGATGCTTGTTGGAAAGTTCTGGTGATGAGGTGTTCTGTCAAATGACTTTGACAGTCTGCTCAAGCAACAACCTGACAGGACCAACCTCTCCGTTTCCCACATGGTCTGGAGGATGCTATGTGCTGGCCACTTCCTGATTGTCTAGTGGTCACAGGTGTTTTTCTTTGGAAATTTCTCCACGAAGGAAAGATGATGTGGAACAATCCGAATACACACACACGGTTTGCTGTCAGCTCCTCCTGATCATCCATCTGCATCGATGATGCAGCTGGAGTCTCCAGCCAGAACGACCAGACTAGACGTTGCCAGCAGCAGTGGGAGCTGCTACAGGACAGCCAGTCGTTTACTCCTTATCTCCAGGGCATTCATGGTAATTAGACTCAGGGGAGCATTTCTGTACTTAGCATCTGCTATGAGGAGGCACCTGCCCACCGCCACCTTAACCTTGGAGATGGTGAAGTTGCCTCCTCTCAGCAGAATATCCAGACTGAAGGGATGGCAGTCACTTCCCCCTGGCCAAACGGAAGGCCATTTCCTGTAGCTGCTGTGGTGCGGCATCCCACACTCCTGCAGAAAACAGGAGGTCTGCTCTGAAGTTGGCCAGGTAAGCCAATATGGAAACACATGTAGTAGATTTAACACCATGCACATTAATACTGGCAAATTTTGCGAGTTTATAGAACTACCCAATTATTACGCACCCCCACCACCAACCCCCCCACCCTCACCCCCGGTCTTGTCACTGGGGAATTCCCTGCATCCCTGTGGTATGGACGAACTGTTGGGCACTGTCCACACTGAGACAGGTGTCCTGTTCCTCCCTGGAGGGATTGCTCCACTGGGTCATCGAGGCGAGGACGAAGCCATGAAGGCCCAGTTCAGAATCTGACAAGGGAACTGCACACTCTGCTCCTGATTTGGAGTGACACTGCTCCCAGTTGCCCGGAGCTGTGGTGCGGTGGGTAGCCCTTTGGTTCCCAAAGGCTGGAGGTTGGGCTTCCATGGGCCTCTTGGGGTGTTCAGCATTTCCGGGTTGGGGGAGCTCCTCCCCTTCTCCCCCGTGCTGCTGTGCCTTTTCTTTTATGTTGATAGCAATCCCTCTGCATGTCTTCTTCGTCAGAGGAGCTGCTGGTGTAGCCACCATGCAGCTGCCTCTTTCCGTTTTGCTGTGGGCCTGTGCGGACCGATGCATTTTCCTTTTCCAGTCGTTTCTCACCGGTATCCACTTCCCCGACTCCTTCGTTTCCTCCTCCTCCTCCATTGACGCCGTCTGCTCGGGTGGAGGTTAAGTCAATTGTTGTGCCTCTGCACCAGCTAACTATTTCTACTCTCCAGCCTGTGCCTCCTTCTGGGTGCCCCTCATATGAGTTTTCTTGCTGGAGAGTGGCACCATGGGGGTCCACGGCTCACATTGCCATTTCCAGTATGTGCCAAACCCACCACCTCCAACCAACATCTTGGGCAAGCCTTGTACAGGTGACCTGCTTCCCCACACAGGTTGCAGTCTTTATTAAAGTGTTTGCCGCTCCTGCAGAGGGTCACTTTGCAGCCCGTTGCCATGTGCCCTGCCCTCCCGCAGGCTCAGCACACTCTAGGCTGCTCTGCTATGTCAGGCAGCCTTGGGTCCCCCCTATCATGAAGCTGGAGGGTGGTTGGAGAATGTTTACACTAGCACCCACCTTCAGGGTCACCTTGACCTATTGCTTGCTGGTCCAGATTCCAAAATGGTCCGCCACCTCAGTGCTACCTCCTTACATCTATTCCCCAGAAAGTCAGGACATCTGGTGCCAGGACATGGGGGTTGCACAAGTGGATGGTAACAATTCAGCTCCTCTGTGCAGACAGAATGAACAATGGTGCCACAGGCAGGGTGGAGTGGGGCCCCGAACTTACTTTCTTCTCAACTACCTTCAGGACACGGTCACATTGCTTCACGCTCCTGAAGGTCATATCAAAGGACCCCCAGAGAAATCCTGCAGACAGAACATATCTGCTGCTTGGAACCTGCAGTAATCCAGGAAGACTCTCTTTAAGAAGAAGGTCCGGTCGATGGGCAAACCTTCCTCCACTTTCTTCATAGTCATCCTGACTGTATTGTGTATCCCCTGGCCTGGAGTGCAGGCATTAGCAGAGGCCATCACTCTGGTTGGTTGATCATTGAACTGCCCTCAGGAAGAAACCAGCAGAAAGATCCACCAATTTCAGCTCAACTCAATCAATGATCCTCCAAGCTCTGCTCACAATCACGACCCAGTGATGACCTCAAGGTCTTCTGATGATGAAGGTTCTCAGCTCAGACTTGTCCTGGGAGAACCACCTTCTGGATCACTGTATCTCCCCTGCCACTGAACAGTGTGATTTCCCCAGGCCCCACATCCAGCATTCAATCCACACCCCGTTCAGAATGCACCTGTACATACACATTGTCCCATGCTTCTCATAAATCATTCCCGCCCCACCATCCCCCTCACACATTATATAATTACACCCAAATAGACATGCACAGATATACACAACTCACACTTATGAATAAACACCGACATAAATACACTCATGAAAATACATACGTGCATACAGGGATCAGAGCTGGGATAAAATGGTGAGGATGGGAGCTGGGATAATGGAGTGAAAGAGCAAGAGCTGGAATTAAACAGTGAGAAAGGGGACAGGGATATAGCAGTGTGAGCAGGAATTCACATTAAACAATGAGAACAGGGATAGGGATAAAGCAGTGAGAGCAGGAACTCACATTAAACAGTGAGAGAGGAAGTTATGCAGAAGCAAATACAAAAATAGCAAAAAAGCAAAAATAAATCAAGGAATTCTATAGACTATAGATAGGTGATTTGGTATCACCGCATTACAGTATCATTAGGTGTCCAGCCTTTGGAAGTGGTTTGAGCTCAGTGCTGAGAGAGTATATTTATGTATGTATAAATATATATATATATATATATATACACACACACTCACATATATATATAAAAAGTCAAATAAAATAATCAAAACAATTAAATTAATTGATGAATATGACAAAATTGGCACATGAAGAACAATTTTAATGAGGTAACAGGATACAGGGCCATTGGTTGGAGTAGGGGATGGGGCGGTCACGGAAATCCATTGAGCAGTATGATACAGGTCAATGACTTGCCATGGGGTTGGGTAGAGGGGCATAAGATAGTATAGGATAAGTGAGTGTGTGAATGGGATGGGGAAAATAAGATTAGAGAAAAAATGGGTGATAGAAGGGCATAGGAAGAAATAAAGGGCATGGGATGGCATGAGATTATATGGATGAGACATGGAGCGTGTGTGACATGGAGGCAATGTGAAGGAGCCTGTAAGGATATTTTTGGTTTCTTTATTTTATTAAACAGCAGTATCATGCCTTGCAGCCAGCTGACATCTACAGCCAACAGCTCTCATCCCAAGGTTGCGCAGACTTCCTAAGGAAGCCTACCACCTAGAATAAAAATGCAACCTTCCAGGGCAATTCTTTTTCTGTTGGCAGAGCTAGGCAATGTCATATCTCTGCACCAGCAATGAAAATCAGAGCTATAAAGTTAGTGTACGTCAGCATTCAAGGGGCGTCAGCATTACTGGCATTTGTTGTCCATCATTAATTGCGGTTGATCAGAGACTGTTTCTAGGCCATTTTAGAGTCAAATACGTTACTATGGAGTCAGTTGTAGGCCAAAC
The DNA here is from genome assembly GCA_024137785.1 of Ginglymostoma cirratum. Lineage (NCBI taxonomy): Eukaryota > Metazoa > Chordata > Chondrichthyes > Orectolobiformes > Ginglymostomatidae > Ginglymostoma > Ginglymostoma cirratum. The sequence goes on from JAHRHZ010000283.1 coordinate 70,796,758, forward strand.
CAGGTAGAGAATGCAGATTTTCTTCTATAAAGGAGTGAGCCAGATGGGGTTTTCTATCAGCTGATGGTTTAATTGTAACTATTTCTAAGACTGTTTATCTTCAATCCCAGAGATTATTAATTGAATTTAAATTCCACCAGCTGCCACCATTCAATCTGAATTGGTTTTAAAGTCATTAGTTTGGTCCTCTGAATTTCCAGTCCAGATAAATTACCAAATTCTGCTAATATGCCCGCCAATAATTCGTTGCAGTCTCACATAGTATCAACCATTGGCAAATTTCTAGGCTGTGTTTTAGATTACAATATCTAAATTATTAATGCGGGTTTCAAACAACAGTGGTCCCTGATGCTTCCTACATTTAGACTAATTCTGAATATCCAGCATGTATCCCCACTTTCTGCTTCTGCCTTGAAGTCCACTCTGCCACTTGTCCCCTGCACCTGCATTCCATGACCTGATCCATCAGACCATTATGGGGAAACTTATGAAAGGCCTTTTGAAGTCCTGACAGTTACATCTACTACAAGAGTTAGGAAGGCAAATAGGATAATGGCCTTCGTTGCAAGGATTGAGTGCAAGAATGAAGAAAGCTTGCTAAATTGTGCCACATTTTGTTGAGATCAAGTACTGTGCATAGTTCTGGTCTCCTTATCTAAGGATGAATGTGCTTGGTTTCATGTCAACATGGCAAAGATTCGCATTAGTTCTAGGGATGATGAGAGGTTGAATAATTCAGGTCTACACTTTTGTGAGCTTTGAAGAATGAGAGATCACATTGAAACATATAAAATTTGGGGCATTGTGGTAGATGCTGAGAGGTTGCTTCCCCGATGAGAGAATCTAGAATTTGAGGCTTGGGGTTGTGGGGAGTGGGGGGTGGGGTGCGCACATCATACAGCAGCGATCACTTAGGACTGAGATGACAAAGAATTTCTTCTCTCAAAGGTTTATGAATTTTTGGAAGTCCCAGCTCCAGAGGTTGTGGGTGTTCTTTCATTGCATCCATTCAAAGCTGATTTAGATCTTAGGGCTCAAAGTGAATTATGGGATAAGAAGGTTGGTGGAGAAATGGAATTAAGGCCAAAGATGATTGCATTGAATTCTGAAGCATATTTAAGGTGCTAGAACTTGTCTTACTCCAGCTTATTTCTGTGCCCTATGTCCATACATAAGTAGACATACATAATATGTATACTTTATATACATACACACACACACGCACACTTGCACATAAATATATATATAAATTCTAGCACACAGGTAATATCCTTGGCCCAACAATCTTCAACTGCTTCATCAATGACTTTCCCTCCATCATTAGGTCAGAAGTGGGGATGTTCAACAATAATTGCACAATGCTTGGCACCATTCGCAACTCCTCAGTTATTGAAGCAGTCAATGTCCAAATGCAGCAAGATCTGGACAATATCCAGGCTTGGGCCAAAATGTGATGTAACGTTCACTCCATACAATTTCCAGGCAATTGCTATCTCTAAAAGAGACATTCTAACCATCGTCCCCTGATATTCAATGGTGTTGCCATTACTGAATCTCCCACTATCAACATCCTGGGGTTTGCCATCGGCCACAAACTCACTGGAGTCACCATGTTAGAACAGCGGCTACAACAGCAGGTCAGAGGCAAGGAATAGTGCAGTGAATGACTCACCTCCTGACTCTGCAAAACCTGTTCACCATCCAGAAGGCACGAGTCATGAGTGTGATGGAATACTCTCCACTTGCCTGGATGAGTGCAATTCCAACAACTCTCAAAAAACTTGACACCGTCATAACAAAGCAGCCCACATAATCAGCATCACATCCACAAGCATCTGCTCCCTCCACCACAGAAGATCAGTAACAGCAGCGTGTATCATCTATAAGATGCACTGCAGAAATTCACCAAAGATCCTCAGATAGCACCTTCCAAATCCATGACCAATTCCATCTGGAAGGACAAGGGCAGCAGATACGTGAGAACACCAGCATCTGCAAGTTCCCCTCCAAGCCACTCACCATCCTGACTTGGAACTGTCACCATTCTTTCACTGTCATTGGTCAAAATCCAAAAATTCCCACACTGATGGCATTGTGGGTCAAACCACAGCAGATGGACTGTACCAGTTCAAGAAGGCAGCTCACCACCACCTTCTCAAGGGAATCTAGGAATCGGCAATAATTGCTAGGGTAGGAAGTTTTGCCCACATCCCACATGTGAATAAAAAATAAATACACAAAAACAGTAGCAGAGAATGGATGAGGAAATATAACAAGAAGGGCACCAAAGGAGTGAAGCTTGAACAGAACTGAAGTACTGAAGCAGCTCTATTGAGGTGAGTTTGTCAATGTGATACTGAATGGCACTCAGTGTAAGACCAGCAATGTCCACACCCCTCCCTTTGGTGATGAGTTCTTTGTGACAGTGACAGGGTTAACAACACAACGTTCAAGGATTATTTCCCCAATCTAATCTGATTTGAAAGTTTATGGCTGATTTTAAACACTCCACTCAAAAATTAAAATGATTTGGTCTTGATTTACATGCATAAGGAGGATGCAGTAATAATATCGTAGATTATGCTAAGATTTTAGTCCGCTGCTTGCATGCTGCTCGATCCTATTCCAGGGCAGATCTAACCATTAGAGATTAAAAACCAAACAGCTGCTGCTCGATTTTGTTCTGTGGCTTTTTTTTTATTTTTATTGCGTCTCATTAACATTGCAATCCGGTGGCATCCGTCTACTTTTAAATCGGCTTTCTAATCATTATTAGGGAAAGTTCTGCAGCGCAAATTATTTACTGATGCAGCTTGTCTTCAACTCCTGATTTACTGTTAAAGAGACAATGCCCTCAGTTTGGCTTCCTGGCTTGGGCAGTAGCTGGGCCTGGTCAGCAGGGTATAGCTTCTAACCTGACCACCTTTTGGCAATTTTGCAATCCTTCACTTCCTGTTCTTTACAATTCACCCACTCCAAATTCAGACACTGAACATGAAGGAGAGTGCTCCTTGTGAAACCTCTTTGCTTTTTGTACCATCATTTATATAGTGCCTTTCATGAGCTCAGGGCACGTATGTAATATTGCTCAAAGAGTAGACACCACTGTTGTGGCAGGTACTGGGTAATATCACTTGTGGTAATATCACTGGGCTAGTTACCTTTTTTAAAATTTATTCATTTTAGGGATGTTGACATCACTGGTCAGCATTTATTGCCCATCCATCAAAAGGGGCTAATGCCATCAAATGGAAGAAAAATTATTGCCCTCACTTGGTCTGGCCTACACGTGACTCCAGGACAATGCAAAGGCTTTGTCCAGCATTCAGTGATGCCCACATCCTATGAGAACTATAAGCAAGCTGGTTTACAGAATCAGAAAATGGTTACAGAGCTCTGAAGGAGGCCATATGTGCAGACTATCCAAATGAGCATCATGTTCAATCCCATTCTCCCATGTTCTCTGCATAACCCTGCGCATTGCTCCTTTTCAAATAACACCCTTTGAATCTAACTCCCCTTTGAATGCTATGATTGAATCTCAAGCAGTGCATTCCGGACCTTAACCATTTGTTGTGCAAAGATAAAAGTTTTCCTCATTTTACTTATGTTTCTTTTGCTAATTACTTTTAATCTGTTACCTCTCAGCCTCAATTGTTTCACGAGCAGGAGTATTTTCTTCTGATTTACACTGTCCAGATCTCTCATGATTTTGGATATTTCAATCAGATCTCTTGTCAGCCTCTGTTCTCCAAAAAGCATAGTGCTAACTTCTCCAATCTATCTTCAAAACTGAAATTCCTCAATCATTCTCACAAACCTCTTCCACGCTCTCTCAAATGCTTTCACATCCTTCCCGAAGTGAGGCTCCCAGAACTGGATGCAGCTCTCCAGCTAGGGGTGAACTAATGCTTTATTCAAACTCAACATAACCTCCTTGCTGTTGTACTCAATGCTTTATTCATACAACCCAGAATACTCTTCATTTTATTAACTGCTCTATCACCCAGTACTGCCACCTTTAATGATTTATGCACAGGCTTATCTGTTCCTGCAAATTCTTTAGAATTATACCTATTGTTTCATATTCTCTGTCCATGTTCTTCCTACCAAAATGTATCATCTCACAAAATATTCTCTGTTTTCAACTTAAATCCACCACCAATCTGGCTACTCCACTGACTTGTCTGTGAACTTTCAAAGTTCAACTCTATCCTCCTCACGGTTTAAAATGCTCCCAACATTTGTGTCATCTGCAAAGTTTGAAATTGTTTTCTGTACACCAAGATGTAGATCATCGATATATATCAGGAAAAACAAGCATGCCATTACCAGCACCTGGGGAACTCCAGACCAAACTTTCTCCAAACCCCCTGAAAACCATTTACTATTATTCTCTGTTTCGTGCCACTCAATTGATTTTGTATTCATGTTGCTAATATCACTTTTAATTCCATCAGCCCTAAAGATAAAGAGTCACCAGACTCAAAACATTAAGAGATGACAAGGTGTAGAGCTGGATGAACACAGCAGGCCAAGCAGCGTCAGAGGAGCAGGAAAGCTGACGTTTCGGGTCTAGACCCTTCTTCAGAACAATTGTCCAGCCAGAGAAACAGCCTCTGAGCATCTAACCTATTCCTGACTACTTAAAATTAATTATTTTGAAAAGTAGGGAATTATTGCAACTATTTTTGCTGATAGCCAGACCTCACCAACAGAACCCACTCAAATGAGCAGCAAAAAGTTATAGCTACTCAGGGGAGGAATGGTTGTTATTGGCAAAGGGAAATTCTTAGATCTCCTTCAGTTAGTGCTGTGGGACCTCCATGTCCATTTGCACAATGAGATTGTGGTTCCATGAAAGACAGCACCCAGTAGAATACAAAAGTTAATCATTCCGTGGCCAATGGAAAACATTCAATTCCCTTATTATGACATGTCTCATATTAATGAGCCTAAGTTAAACCAACAATATAGAAATGTCTTCTAAATTGTGTTAAGATATTAGATGTTAAGGAGGAGACTGAACACCGGTCGACAGAAGAGAGGAAAATCTGACATCCAAGACTGTTTCCCAAATAAGGGCAAACAGGAACTTTCTGTTTTATTCACAAATCGGAAAAGATCAGAAACGACATCAAGTGTAATAGATTAATGATTTGAGGAGAGATCCTGAAAAATAATTCAGTTGACGAAGACCTGTTTGTTAAGAAATTATGTGCTTGGATGAGGATTATGTGTGAAGCAGTTTAGGATTTCTATAGATTATTGAATAAGTGACCTAGTTACAGCACATTCATCTCAGTTCATTTCCTCTTTCATTCAATAACAGAAGTGAACTCCAACAGAAAGACAGGATTATGCAGGCTTGGAATTGATACATTTTTCGACATTTCCAAGAGCTGATTATAGTTATACTGCATGCAAATTAGAATGTTTGCCAAAGTAGCAGGTTCCAAAGTTCTGAAAGTACCCATTCAGACACCATCCTAACTTAGAAATATATCATTGTTTCGTCTTCATCACTGGGTGAAATATCTGGGGCTTCCCATCTCACAGCATCAACACATGGGCTGCAATGGTTTGACGAAGTAATTTGCCATCAGCTTTTCAGAGAAAATTCAGACAAGTGAGGGGGAACAATAAGTATTGGTGTTACCCTTGATGCCCACATCCCATGAATGAATTTTTGAAAAAACAGAAATTACTTTTCTTTGGTCAAGCATCTGCTATAGTCATTCACCACTTTTACAGTGAAACCAAATTATTCATTCATGTTCTTCTGTTCTGAGATTACAACATAAAAACTCATGGCTACATTGAGAAAAGCTATTAGTTCTCAATTTTTAATGCCACTTGGAAAGGGGAACAAATAAGATCTCATCTGAGTTGTTTTAGCATATTCTTCTGTAATTGAAGATCATTTTTTCATTGGATGTCTTTCAATAATAGGTATTATAGAATAAAGTCAACTCATATTGAATATATAGTGTACAATATGTTTCAAATTATGTGCCACATAGATCCATCAGTTCCCAGGAATATTTCAGCAAGAGTAGGAGTTGTAAATGCAGATGGCAGCAGATGGCAACAGTGACAAGAAGCTGTGCAGGAGAATTTAAGCAATAGTGTCATGACCTGCAGGAACAGGTGGTAATGGTGATGGAAGAATCATAGAATTCCCACAGTATGGAAGTAGGCCATTCATCCCATGAAGTCCACACCAACCCTCTGAAGAGCATCCCACTCAGACCCATTCCCTACCCAACATTTACCATGGCTAATCACCTAACCTGCATATCTTAGGACTGTGGAAGAAACCAGACCAAACTCCACACAGACAGTCACCCATGGGTGGGATTGAACCCATTTTCCTGACTCTGTGGGGCAGCAGTGCTGATCACAGAGCCACCCTCACAATGTGGGGTAATTCTAGGAAATCTGTCAGGACCTCCAGCAGCAGGTGGCAATGGAGAAGGCAGCTGGTACAGTTAAATGGACCCTTTCTGGGGAAAAGGGTGTTTTTGTGACAAGGAGGGGCACAAGGGGCAGCACAGTGGCTCAGTGGTTAGCACTGCTGCCTCACAGAGCCAGGGACCCGGGTTCTATTCCACCCTTGGGTGACTGTCTGTGTGGAGTTTGCACATTCTCCTCATGTCTGCGTGCATTTCCTCCAGGTGCTCTGGTTTCCTCCCACAGTCCAAAGACGTGCAGGCTAGGTGAATTGGCCATGCTAAATTGCCCATAGTGTTCAAGGATGTTTGGATTAGGCATGGGAAATGTAGGGGAATGGGTCTGGATGGGATGGTCTTCGGACGGGCAGTGTGGACCTGTTGGGCCAAAGGGCCTGTTTCCACATTGTTGGGATTCTATGATTCTATGAGGGCTCATAGGGAAAAGGAGCAGTCAGGCAAAGGATTCATCAAACTAATGTAAACCACAGGCCTCATTCTATACAAATACTGTGAAGTGTCCTTTTTCTAACTTTAACTCCTTGTGTTTGTAATGACCTGATGCCAGTGGAACAAAGAATCCCTGTTTCATGATCTTTGGGCTATCTGAGTGTTCAAATCTATGGTACACAATGATACCGAACCAATACCTGGGAATAACAGTCCAATTCCCACTCACTGCACCCACTGAGGTGGCACGTTATAAGATTTATCACACATTGTATTCTAAGTGACAGGACTTGGATCAGTTTCGAGGCTCTGTTAAATGTTCAATTTTTTTTGCTGGAAGGTGTGGCCTAAGGCTCAGTAATCCACCAATAGATGCAGGTTAACTAAAACAAAGAACTGCAGATGCTGGAGATCTAAAACAAACAAAAATATAAATTTCTGAGGAAACTAAGTGGGTCTGACCACATCTGTGAATAAAAGAAGCAGCCATTAACGTTTGGAGTCCAGTGACCCCTCTTCAGAACTAGGTACAGGTTATTATATCTGTATTTTTCTGTCTTCCTGTTCCCCTGCTGTTTGAACTGTTTCCATTCCCAGCACCAGTCCACTGCCTGCCTCCTTCTGCCACTCTCAAAGACAATGAAGGAAAATCCTTTGCAGGGGAGCTCAAGCAATTATGACAGGACCTTCAGCAGCAGGTGGCGACGGTGAGGGAGCTGGAACAATTGAATAGACCCTTTTCCCCTTCTCCAACATTTCCACTCAGGAGTTGCACCAAGTTTGAAGCATTAAAAAAGGTTCTCAGTGAGGAAAGGTTTGGAAATTATTACTTTAGTGTATGGCTTTGGTGTATTTGAGGCCGTTTAACGTCTTACAATCTATGGTTTATTTTCCTAATTTTGCATATGTTTGTATTCTTTAAAAATGATGTGATCTCTTGCATCTGTAGCTTGACCTTTGGTTAGAGTAAGGTTGTCTTGCTCTCTGCAATCCTGTAAACTCTTTACTTACGCTATGATAGCTATCATACTGTATACAACTCTCCAGTACAGATCTTTTCCTACAATCTTCATTATGTGTTTTTCTCTCCATCTTGTTGTGGCTCGGTTGATATCAGACTGGCATCATCATCACCACAAAAGTATTCCTTTCACATTATGCTACAGCTGGAATACCTACTACCCTTGCATGCTCTTAAAGCCCCAGCTGAGTATTCTATCAGCCAGCAGCATGGGGTATGCTGGGTGTCATGCCCCTATCACTTAAATGAAAAGGGAGCAAGAAATTTACATGCTACCAACTTCCCTGGCAATAGACAAGATGCAAACCAGTTTGCACTTTCTTGCCCATTGCCTTTAAAAGAGAATCCTATGGAAACAGGCAATAGCCAGGCTAATTGCTCTGACTTGCATCCAGTAAGATCGTTTCTCTTTTTATCTCTTCCAGTCCCTCAGCATTTTATTAGGAAATAAGGTGATGCGGAGAACACAGGTGCCTGGTTTCCCTCTCCAGTGCCAGGTAGGCTATTCCAGTCATCACAGTCAATCTAGCTCACCCAACGGTAAGTTTTCCCATCAATGGTCAAGAGCAGAAACACAGCCAATTTTCCACTCCCAGGGGCTGGGTGTGTACTGAGGCCAATTCTTTCCCCTAGGATTTAGCCTGGGAATAGCCAACTCACCCTGAACAAGGAAGATTGAAGTTGGGGACCTCACAGGCCTGTAGGGGTTAGCGCCTTTATGGCTAACCTTCCTGGAGCAACAGCAATTTTAAAATAAGTAGCACATATACCCAGAAATACTGTCGGAGCTTAAATAATCATTTTATCTTTGACTAAACAGATGGTGATGTGTTTTCAGTGCTCTGTAACACAGCCAGTGCAGTTGGGCTTTATTTTTCATTTCCTTGCTTTCCTCCCCCTAGACCGAGTCCTAGTTCCACATGCTAAATGAAGCAAGAGATGCATTGCTGATGAAAAGTGAATTTGCCAACAAGTGCTTTCTCATGCATTTTGCACAAAGGCCTGTTTCTTGCACGCCTCTTGACATTGCTTAATTAGGCGAGGAGTTGATTAATTTGCTGTAATTGACAGCTAATTAATGTCTGGAGAATGATTGAATGGACATTTGTCCCAGTCCTTTGCTCCAGAGGTCAGCCAATGTGTTGGTGCTGGCTGATTCCGGAACTCCAGCAGTGTGGATCCCAGACAGTCATCCTTTTCCATCTGTTACTTTCTAATGAAGTGACAGATCCACCACCAAATGGTCTCCACATATTTACATTGTGTTCCTAAAGCAACAAAATCTGGCTGCTTCACAAGAGGCACTAGGATCCGTGCCTTGACGGTTAAATTGGGTCTGGGGGCATGAGCAAGTTGGAGAGTTTTGGGATGACAGAGATCTTGGGAATTTGTTTAGTAATTGCTTCCAAGCTTCAATCGTCTCCGTGTTCAGGAAAGTTCCACCTCAGTTCAAACTCCTGGCTTGCTTCCCAAGCTGAATTCTCTGGGATTTGCTCAAGACTGAAGATAACTGAAGCTTAGCACTGGGGAGAGTAAGTTTTGCTGATAGTGAGATAAGGAATGCTTAGAATGTGGAACATTGATGATACCATTGGAACAGTTGGAGTAATTAATGTTAGAAGCATTTCAGAGTATGCAAGTTAAACACAAACAACAAATAAAAGTTCATCCTGATAGAGATATGAGACAGATTGGGCAGAAGCGATTGTGGGTCAGTTGGACTAACGTTCTGGGGGTGTCTGCTGGACTGGGGTAAGAAACAGTTGAGTGCACTGGACATAGCAAAAGCTATACCACCTGGTGATAACCACCCACTTCAAGACCTGCATCCCAGAACAAGCTGTACCAAGCCAAGTTATTCGACTGCAATACAACATTGACTGCCACGTGACAAAATTGCTCACATTTGGCTGTAAAAGGCAATTGGAATATTCTCAATCATAAGACCATTAAATAGAGGAGTAGAATTAAGCCATTCAGCCCATTGAGTTTGTTCCACCATTTGATCATGGCTGTCAGCTTTCTTAACCCCGTTCTCCCTGTAACCCTTGATCCTCTTACCAATCAAGAATCTATCTATCTCTGTCTTAAATGCACTTAATGATTCACAGCCTTCTACAGCAATGAGTTCCTCATATTCACCACCCTCTGGCTGAAGAAATTCCTCCTTGTCAGCAGGACAGTGGCCAACAATGCCACAAAGGCAGCAATACTTGGTGTTGATTTGGGATCAGCTCCAGATCTGATGACAGGTTTGGTCCAAAAACAAATAGAAGAGGGTGAGGTGCAAATGACAGCCCTTGACTTAAAGGTGGTACTTAACTGAGTATGACATCAAGGAGCTCTGGAAAAATTAAATTCAGTGGGAACCAAAGGTAGATTCTGCAGTGGCTGTAGCCATAATTGATAGTTGTGTTCATAGAATCCCTACAGAGTGGAAACAGGCCATTCAGCCCATAAGTTTATTCCTGTCTGTTGCAAAAGCAAAATTGGTAAAAGTGCAAATCCATGGCTTAGAAAGAAAATAAGAGGTAGTACCCAGTCCAAGGAAGAAGCATACAGATTGGCCAAGAAAATAATAAATCTGAAGATGGGGAGCAATTTAGAATTCAACAAAGAAGGACTAAGGGATTGATTAAGAAGGGGAAAATAGAGTACAAAAGTAAGCTTGCAGGGAACATAAAGACTGACGCTAAGAGTTTCTATAGGTACGTGAAGAGAGAGGGATTGGTAAAAACAAATGTAGGTCCTCTACAGACAGAAATGGGGAAATGTATAATAGGGAACAAAGAAATGGCTGAGGAGCTGAATATATACCTTGGTAGTATCTTCACAAAAGAAGACACAAATCAGATACCAGAATTGTTGGAGAAGGCAAGATTTAGTGAGAGGGAAGAACTGAGGGAGATCAATGTTTGTGAAGAAATCGTGTTGGGAAAATTGTTGGGATTGAAGGCTGATAAATCCCCAGTGCCTGATAATCTATATCCCAGAGAACTTCAGGAAGTAGCTGTAGAGATGGTGGATGCATTGGTGGTCATCTTCCAGGATTCTATAGACCCTGGGACAGTCCCCGCAGATTAAAGTGTGGCTAATGTCACTCCAATATTCAAAAAGGGAGGTAGAGAGAAAACAGGAAGTATAGACCAGTAAACCTAACATCAGTAGTGGGGAAAATTCTCAAATCCATTTTCAAGGACTTTATAGCAGAACATTTAGAAAGCAGTGGCAGGATCACACAGAGTCAGCATGGATTTACGAAGGGGAAATTATGCTTTACAAACCTGTTGGAATTCTCTGACGATGTAACTAGTAGATTTGGCAAGGGCAAGCCAGTTGATGTAGTATATTTGGACTTTCAGAAAGCGTTTGATAAGATCCCACATAAGACATTATTGTGCAAGATTAAAGCATGTGGCATTGTGGAAAGTGTATTGAGATGGATAGGAAACTAGTTGGCAGACAGGAGCCAAAGAGCAGGAATTAATGGGTCCTTTTCAAATTGGCAGGCAGTTATAGCGGGGTGCCACAGGGATCGGTACTGGGATCCCAGCTATTCACAACATATATTAATGATTTGGATGAGGGAACAAAATGTAACATCTCTAAGTTGGCAGGTGATACCAAGTTGAGTGGGAGGGTGAACTGTGACGAGGTTGCAGAAATCCTTCATCATAATCTTGACAGCTTGGGTGAGTAGGCAAATCAATGGCAGACGCAATATAATTTGAATAAATGTGAGGTTATTCATTTCAGAAGCAAAAACAAGAAGGCAGATTACTACCTGAATGACTGTAAATTGGGAGAGGAGAGTGTGCAGTGGTTTTTCGGGTGTCCTTATGCACCAGTTGCTGAAGCAAAGAATGCAGGTGCAGCAGGTGGTAAAGAAGGCAAATGGTATGTTGGCCTTCATTGTGAGAGATTTCGAGTACAGGAGCAGGGATGTGTTGTTGCAATTGAACAGGGCCTTGGTGAGACCACAGCTGGAATGTCATGTGCAGTTTTGGTCTCATTTTTGGAGAAAGTATGCTCTTGCTCTTGAGGGAGTGCAGCGAAGGTTTACCAGGCATATTCCAGGGATGGCGGGTCTGACGTATGAGGAGAGATTGACTAGTTTGGGATTGTTTTCGCTAGAGTTCACATGAATGAGGGGAATCTCATAGAGAATTATAAAATTTTAACAGGACTGGACAGGGTAGATGCAGGGAGGATGTTCCCGATGATGGGTGTGTCCAGAACCAGGCGTCACAGTGTGAGGTTTCAGGGTAGACTGTTTAGGACGGAGATGAGGAGACATTTCTTCATCCAAAGTGTGGTGAGCCTGTGGAATTCAATACCACAGGAAGTGGGTGATGCCAAAACATTGAATGTATTCATGATGTGACTAGATATAGCACTTGGGGCAAATGGGATTAAAGGTTATGGGGAAAAAGCAGGATTAGGCTGTTGAGTTGGATGATCAACCATGATTGTGAAGAATGGCGGAGCAGGCTTGAAGGGCCTCCTCCTGCTCCACAGACCATCCAAAGAATATCCCATCCAACCCCACCCCTGTAACCAGGCATTTCCCATGGCCAATCCACCTAACCTACACATCTTTGGACTGTGTGAAGAAACCAAGCAGACATGGGAAGAATGTACAAAGTCCACACAGACTGTTGCCCAAGGGTGGAATTGAACTTGGGATTGTGAGGCAGCAGTGCTAACCACTGAGCCACCATGCCCACTATCTTTAAATGTTAATCATGTCTGTCTCAGGACACAGCATAGATAACCCAAAATAGGGGCTCTGGTGGTACATTGGTATAATCCCATCTCTGGGCCTAAAGACCCAGGTACAAGGCCCACCTGCTCCAAAGGTATGGTATAGAATGTCTGATAGATAAATATCTAGATAGCTCAATGATCTTCAGCTCTGTCGTCAATGACATTCCTACATCATAGTGTCAGAAGTGGGGCTTTTTGCTGATGAATGCAGCATGGAGCTTCGTATGGAAATCCTCAGGTAAAGAGGTTGTCCATGCTGCAAAATCTTGACAATATCCATGTTCAGATTGATCACTTGTAGTTAACATTTGTGGATGTGTCACCAACAAAACTACCATAGCAACTCAACAAAAAGTTCCACAAAGTTTCCAGAAGTGGGTAAAAACTGGAAGTGCACCCACATTGTGAGAATGCATTAAAGAATAATGGTGGAACGAGGTTTAAGGTAGGAAGGTGGAAGGCTAAGTGGAGAGGTGAGGAGACAGTTTATTTCACTCAGAGAGTGGTGGGAGTCTGGAAGTGACAGCCTGAAAAGGTGGTTGAGTCAGAAATTCTTGTAACATTTAAGCTATATTTAGATATTCATTTGCTTTGCCATAGCCTCTTGGGATATGAAAGAAGAACTGGAAAATTGGATTAGTGTCGTTAGAACTTTATTGAACGGCACAGACGTGATGACCAGAATATCCTCCTTCTATGCTGTACATAAGAACATTAGAACTAGGAGCTGGAGGAGGCAATTCAGCCCCTCGAACCTGTTCCTTCATTTGTTACAAGCATGGTTGATTTCATTTCAGCCTCAACTCCACTTTCCTACCTGTTCTCCATAACCCTTCCATTGATTAAAAACCTGTCCCTCTTCTTCTTAAACTTGGTCAATATCCCAGCACCCACCATACTCTGGGGCAGTGAATTACAAGATTCACGAGCCTTTGAGAAATATAATTGCTCCTCAGTAGACAAACAGGAGGCTAGAGAAACACAGCAGGCCAGGCAACATCTGGAGGAAAGGAGCAGTCAATGTTTCCTGAAGAAAAGTAATACCCAAAATGTTGACTCCTCCTTTCCTCCAGATGCTGCCTGGCCTGCTGTGTCCTTCCAGCTCCTGACTGTCTACTTTGAATTCCAGCGTCTGCAGTTTTTTGTCTCTAATTTCTCCTCATCAGTTTTAAATCTGCTATCCCTTATCCTAAAACTATGACCTCTCATTCTAGATTGCCCCACATGAGAAAACATCCTTTCTGCGTCTACTTTGTCAATCCCCTTTCGTGCTCATAGACCTCAATTAGATTTCCTCTTATTCTTCTAAACTCCAGAGAGTATAGGCCTAAACAACTCGATCTTTATTCAGAAGACAAATGCGTCATCTGTGGAATCAATGTAGTGAACCTCCCCTGAACTGCCTCCAATACAATTACATCCCTCCTGAAGTTAGGTGACTGATACTGTACACTGTACTCCAGGTGCAGTCTCACTAATGCCTTTTACAGTTGCAGCAATGCTTCCTGACTTTTATACTCTATTACTTCAGCAATAAATACCAAAATTCCATTTGCTTCCCTTATTACCCGCTGTAGCTGCGTGCTAGTTTTCTGCGATTCATACACAAGAACACCTATATCCCTCTGCACCGAAGCATTCTAAAGTTTCTCCCCATTTAGATAATAGGTTCCTTTCTGTTCCTCCAACCAAAATATAAGCCTCACACGTTAAATGTCATCTGCCAAATTTTGGCCCATTCACCTATCCTATCCACATCCACTTGTAAATTTCTTAGTTCTTCATTACAACTTACTTTCCAACCAATTTTAGTGTCATCTGGCTATTGTATTTTCTATCCCTGCATCCAAGTCATTAATAGAGATTGTAAATATTTGGGGAAAGGAAGCAAATCCTGTAGCACTCCACTAGTTATGTCTCACCAACAAGAAAAAGACCCATTTATCCGACACTTCTGCCATCATCCAACACATCATCCTCTGGCACTTCTGCCATCTGCAATCTGACCCTACTACCAAAGACATTTTTCCCTCCCCACCCTTATCTGCCTTCCAGAGGGACCACTCTCTCTGTGACTCCCTTGTCCGCTCCACACTCCCCACCAGCCCCACCACCCCCGGCACCTTTCCCTGCAACACCTGCCCCTACACCTCCCCCCTCACCCCCATCCCAGGCCCCAAGAAAACCTTCCACATCAAACAGGTATTCTCCTGCACATCTGCTAATGTGGTATACTGTATCCGCTGTTCCTAATGTGGCTTCCTCTACATCGGGGAAACCAAGCGGAGGCTTGGAGACCGCTTTGTGGAGCACCTACGCTCGGTTTGCGACAAACGACTGCACCTCCCAGTCACGAACCACTTCAACTCCCCCTCCCACTCCTTGGACGACATGCCCATCCTGGGCCTCCTGCAGTGCCACAACGATGCCACCCGAAGGTTGCAGGAATAGCACCTCATATTTTGCTTGGGAACCCTGCAGCCCAGTGGTATCAATGTGGACTTCACAAGCTTCAAAATCCCTCCTCCCCCGCCTGCATCCCAAAACCAGTCCAGCTCGTCCCCGCCTCCCTAACCTGTCCGTCCTTTCTCCAACCTATCCACTCCTCCCACCTCTAGCCCCACCCCCACCTCCTACCTACCAGCCTCATCCCCACCACCTTGACCTGTCCGTCTTCCCTGGACTGACCAACCCCCACCCTAACTCCCCACCTAGAGTCACCTTTACTGGCTCCATCCCAGCTTCTTTGACCTGTTCGTCTTCTCTCCCCCTATCTGCTCCTTTATCCATCTTCCATCCACCTCCCTGTCTCTGTCTATTTATTTCAGAATCCCCTTCTCCTCCCCCATTTCTGCAGAAGGGTCCAGACCCGAAACCTGCTCCTCTGACGCTGCTTGGCCTGCTGTGTTCATCCAGCTCCACACCTTGTTATCCCATTTATCCCATTTCTGTTTTCTATTGTTACCTAATCCTTTTTCCAAGCTAGTAATTTACCCCAACCCTATGTGATCATACCTTGACGATGAACATTTTGGGCTGCAATTTATTGAACACCTTCTGGAAGCACAGAAATTCTACATTTAGAGGATCCCCATTATCCATATTGTTTGTTACATCAAAGAACTCTAGTAAATTAGTCAAACATGACTTACCCTTCATAAAACCATACTGACCCTGGTGGATTGCATTTTGGCTTTCTAGATGTCCTCTTATTACTACCTTAATAATTTCCCACTAACACATGTTAAATTAACTGGTCTGTAGTTTCCAACTTTCTCCTCCCTTCCTTTTGAATAGGAGTGTTAATGCTAATATTAGCATTTTTCCAATCCACTGGAATCTCTCCTGGACCCAGGTAATTTTGGAATATTATAACTAGTGCATCCATGCTCTTTGCTGCCACTTCCTTTAAGATCCTAGGATGTAGGCCATCATGCCCTGGGAACTTGTCTGCCTTCAACCTCAATAGTTTGCTTTTATCCTACTGCTCATGGTTGCTCTAAGTTCCTCTCGTTCTACAACCTTTGCATTGTCTATTAAGATGATGCTATCGTGCTCTACCATGAAACTTGAACCGTGAACCATCAACTAGCTCTGAAGAAGTGTCACTGTACCTGAAGCATTAACTTTGTTTTCTTTCCACAGATGCTGCCAGACTTGCTGAGTTTCTCCAGCAATTTGGTTGTTGATTTAGTGACTCTGCCACTTCCATGTTCCCCACTATTTACTCCCTCGGTTCAGCTTCCAAGGGACCAGCATTCACTTTAGCTATTCTGTTCCCTTTTATGCACTTACAGAAGCTTTTGCTGTCTGTTTTTCTATTTTGTACAGTACTAATTTTCTTTCATTATTTACCTTTGTGCTTTTTATTACTTTTTTAGTAACCCTTTGTTGATCTATAAAAGTTTCCCAATCTTCCACCCTGCTACTCACCTTTGCAATACTGCATGCCTTAGCTTTTGCCTTCATATTATCTTTAAATTCCTTGCTTATTTATAAGGCGGAGGTTGACTCCCCACTCTGAGAAACAAAATTGAAACACCCAAAGAGGAGCACCTCGCTTTATAATCCGTTAAACGGAGTGTGAAAAGAGGTGTAACCTGTCTCTCAGCAACTTCCACTGGTTAAATCAAATAAATCCCTGACACTCACTTCACATCAACAAGTAACAATTTATTTATCTAACTCTAACAGTGAACAAATTAACTAAACTATTAACAAACCAAACAAATCCTTTCTAACTACTAACTATTCCAAATAACACAAGAGTCTACTGGTTTGCTGTTCCAATAAATATAAGTCCCACTCATACAACAAAACAATAGAATTTAGTCTCTCGAAATTATAAGGTTATGTCTTCCAAAATATTCTGTGTATTTTCTGTCGATTCTTCTGGCAGAACACTTTCTCTGTGAATTCTTCTGTCAGGAATCTTAGCTAGGGGGTGCCGTGGTACTGTTGTGAATAGATGGTGCTTTCTGTAAGAGCTGAGAGCTTTAATCTCTAGCAGATGGCAGTTAGCTCTCCCAATTTTCCATCTGCCCCCTTCTTTTATACCCGTGATGACATTTCAATTTCTTACAATTGGATTGGTCTTAGGTTATCAAAACCATCAGATTCAAATTTGATAGGTTTTTGATATCCAAGTGCCTGGCTCAAATTGATTGGCTAAATTCAAAACCTGTTGTTTTGGTAAGTGTGCTGCTTGGCCTGCTAATGGCACAGCCTTTAGATACAAATGTTTCAATTCGGGATGAGGGCACCACTGACTAGACAGCATTTATTGCCCATCCCTAATCGCCTAGAGGGCAGTTAAGAGTCAACCACATTGCTGTGGGTTTGGAGTCACATATAGGCCAGACTAGGTAACGTTGGCAGTTTTCTTCCCTAAAGGGCATTAGTGAACCAGATGGGTTTTTCTGACATTTGACAACGGATTCAGTCATTATTAGATTCTTAGTTCCAGATTATCAAATTCAAATTCCACCATCTGCCATGGCAGGATTCAAACGCAGGATGGTCACGACTGGGAGTTAAATATCCAGGGGTACCAGACTTTTCGGAAGGACAGACAGGAAGGTAAGGGAGGTGGTGTAGCTCTGATATTCAAGGACGACATCAGGGCGGTGCTGAGAGATGATATAGGTTCTATGGAGAGTGAGGTTGAATTGATTTGGGTGGAAATTAGAAATTCTAAGAGGAAAAAGTCACTGATAGGCGTAGTCTATAGGCCACCAATTAATAACATCACACTGGGGCGGGCAATAAACAAAGAAATAACTAATGCCTGTAAAAATGGTACGGCAATTATCGCAGGGAATTTTAATCTACATGTAGATTGGTCGAACCAGCTCGGTCAGGGTAGCCTTGAGGAGGAGTTCGTTGAGTGTATCCGTGATAGTTTTCTTGAACAGTATGTAATGGAACCGACGAGGGAACAAGCTATCCTAGATCTGGTCCTGTGTAATGAGACAGGAATAATTAATGACCTCATAGTTAGGGATCCTCTTGGAAGGAATGATCACAGTATGGTTGAATTTAGAATACAGATGGAGAGTGTGAAGATAAAATCCAATACCAGGGTCCTGTGCTTGAACAAGGGGGACTACAATAGAATGAGGGAGGACTTGACTAAAGTAGACTGGAAACAAAGATTTTATGGTGGGACAGTTGACGAGCAGTGGAAGACTTTCAAAGCAATTATTCAAAGTGCTCAGCAAAAGTATATTCCAGTGAAAAGGAAGGACTGTAAGAAAAGGAGTAATCTGCCATGGGTGTCTAAGGAAATAAGGGAGGCTATCAAATTGAAAGAGAAGGCATACCAAGTGGCCAAAAACAGCATGAAACTAGAAGATTGGGAAAACTTTAAAGGTCAACGGAATGCCACAAAAAGAGCTATAAAGAAAAGTAAGATAGAACATGAGAAAAAACTAGCACAGAATATAAAGACAGATAGCAAAAGTTTCTATAAATATATAAAACGAAAAAGAATGGCTAAAGTAAACGTTGGCCCTTTAGAGGATGAGAAGGGGAATTTAGTTATGGGATATGATGAAATGGCCGAAGCATTGAACAGGTATTTGGATCGGTCTTCACAGTGGAGGACACTAATAACATGCCAGTAATTGACAAAGAGACGAAGGTAGGTGAGGATCTGGAAACAATCATTATTACGGAAGAGGTAGTGTTGGGCAAGCTAATGGAGTTAAGGATTGATAAGTCTCCTGGCCCTGATGGAATGCATCCCAGGGTACTAAAAGAGATGGTGGGAGAAATAGCAGGTGCACTGGCGGTAATTTTCCAAAATTCGCTGGACTCTGGGGCAGTCCCAGCAGATTGGAAACAGCAAATGTGACGCCACCGTTTAAAGAGGGAGGTAGACAAAAGATGGGGAATTATAGACTGGTTAGCTTAATCTCTGTAGTGGGGAAGATGCTTGAGTCTATTATCAAGGAAGAAATAGCAAGGCATCGCGATAGAAATTGTCCCGTTGGGCAGACGCAGCATGGGTTCATGAAGGGCAGGTCATGCTTGACAAATCTTTTGGAATTCTATGAAGACACTACGAGCAAGGTGGACAATGGGGACCCAGTGGATGTGGTGTACCTGGATTTCCAAAAGGCCTTTGACAAGGTGCCGCACAAGAGGCTGCTGCATAAGATAAGGATGCATGGCGTTAGGGGTAAAGTATTAGCATGGATAGAGGATTGGTTGACTAACAGGAAGCAAAGAGTGGGGATAAATGAGTGCTATTCTGGCTGGCAATCAGTGACTAGTGGTGTGCCTCAGGGACGGCAATTATTTACAATTTATATTGATGGTATGGAGTTGGGGACCATGTGCAGGGTGTCAAAGTTTGCAGATGACACTAAGATGAGTGGCAGTGCAAAGTGTGCAGAGGACTGTGAAACTTTGCAGACGAACATAGATACATTGAGTGAGTGGGCAAAGGTCTGGCAGATGGGATACAATGTAAATAAATGTGAAGTTATACATTTTGGTAGGAGTAATAGTTAAAAGGATTATTACTTGAATGGTAAAATGTTGCAGCATGCTGCTATGCAGAGGGACCTGGGTGTCCTTGTGCATGAATCACAGAAGGTACAACAAGTAATTAGGAAGGCAAATGGAATTTTGTCCTTCATTGCTAAAGGGATTGATCTTAAAAGCAGAGAGGTTATGTTGCAGCTGTACAAGGTGCTGGTGAGGCCACACCTGGAGCACTGTGTGCAGTTTTGGTCTCCTTACTTGAGAAAGGATGTACTGGCACTGGAGGGGGTGGAGAGGAGGTTCACTAGGTTGATTCCGGAGTTGAGGGGGTTGGCTTATGAGGAGAGACTGAGTAGATTGGGATTATATTTATTGGAATTCAGAAGATTGAGGGGGGATATTATAGAAACATATAAAATTATGAAGGGAATAGGTAAGATAGAAGTAGAGAGGATGTTTCCACTGGCAGGTGAAGCTAGGACAAGAGGGCATAGCCTCAAGATTAGAGAGATCAGATTTAGGACTGAATGGAGAAGGAAGTTCTTCACCCAGAGGGTTGTTAATCTATGGAATTCCTTGCCCAGTGAAATAGTTGACGCTACTTCAGTAAACATTTTTAAAGCTAAGGTAGATATTTTTTTGAACAATAAAGGAATTAAGGGATACGGTGAGAGCGCAGGTAAGTGGATCTGAGTCCACGAAAAGATCAGCCATGATCTTATTGAATGGCGGAGCAGGCTCGAAGCGTCGGACGGCCTACTCCTGCTCCTAGTTCTTATTATATTCTTATTATGAACCTGGGTCCCCAGAACATTATCTGGATCACTGAATTAACAGTCCAGTGATAATAGCACTAGGCCATCGCCTCTCCCAACATTACTCTCTGTATCTACAAACTTTCAAGCTGCTCACAGACATCTCCAAGCATAGGAAAAACACAATCTTTTAAAGGGACCATGCAACACTCTCCTCTAGCATTTTACAAACACCAATATTTTAAAACCACCAAATTCTAATGTCCTGCCTCCCAATTCACACTCTACCCAATTTCACAACACTTTGCCGCTTAAGGAAAAAACGACCCATAATTATGAAAAGATCGCTTAATTCTTTTTCTAAAACCTTAACTCCATTGTATTGCTAGATCCATAGCTCATTAATCTCGAGTTACATATTTTATACTAATTCCATATATAACATTGAACACTACCATTTCGATCTTATATAAACACTTTTAAACCCACGGTAAAGCATCCGCAATAACATTGTCATGACCCGCAAATTAAATGCTTTTAACATGAGACTCAATTGAAATAATCTTGTGTTCTTGTCCTTAAATCTTTCCAGAAATGTCAAAGGATTATGATCAGTATAAGCAACTGTCTCTGATGCATTGTTTGCAACATTAACATTAAAATATTGTATGGCCAGTACCAAACTCAATTACTCATTTTCAACAGTTGAATATATTTTCTGGTAGATACTGAGTTTCTTTGAAAAATAACCAATGGGCCTTTCAATTCCACAATCATCCTCCTGTAACAACACAGCTCCAACCCTTACATCACTTGTGTCAATGGTGACTTTGAAAGGTTTTAAGAAATTTGGTGTGGCTAAAACTGGTGCTGTGGTTAACATTGCTTTTAACTTCTCAAACGTCTCCTGGCATTCTTCTGTCTACCGAAATTTCATGTTCTTTTTTAACAGTGCCACTACGCCACTAAAATTTGGTGCAAATTTCCTGTATCAATCAACTCAATCGTAAAAATTATAGAACTTTCTGCTTTGAGGATGGTCCTGGAAACTCCTCGGTGGCCTTTGTCTTCACATTCCTCAGTGTCATCCATCCATATCCGACGTTGTGCCCTAAGATTGTCACTTCCGCCTTTGCGAACTCTGTTTTTGCCAAGTTTATGACCAATTTTGCCTTCCGTAGTCTCTCAAAGAGCTCTGCCAAATGCTCCAAGTGCTCTTCCCATGAATGGCTAAAGATCACTAAGTTATCTATGTAGACAGCACAATTAGTCAATCCCGCAACAACTGTGTTCATAAGCCTTTGAAAAGTGGTTGGTGCGTTTTTCATTCCAAAGGGCTTTACTTTAAATTGATACAGCCCATATGGGGTTACAAAAGCAGAAACCTCTTTCACTCTCTCTGACACGTAACCACAAAATTAGTCCTACTCTGTCATGTAAGTGGCTTGTCCTACTTTTTCAACACAGTCCTTCAGCCATGGAAATAGGTATGAGTCGGATTTGTTCATGGCTTTGACCTTCCAATAATCTATGCAGAATCGTTTAGTACCATCAGGTTTGGGAACCCTCACAATCAGTGAACTCGACTCACTTTGGTTCAGCTCTATGATGTCTTCTTGGAGCATCACTTCTGCTTCCTTCTGAGCCTGCATTGCTTTGAGAGGATTAAGGCCTGTTGTTTTATCAGAACAGCATTCCCCACGTCAACCTTTTGTACTATCAAGTTAGTCCTCCACATTCTATTTCTACATATGTTGTCATTGCTCCGCAACAAATCTTTCAATTCAGTTCTCTGTTCCTGGGACAGATAGCTTACTACCCTATCCAATTCCTTAAGGACTTCCTCATTATTAAATTTACTCTGAGGCACAGCAAAATCCAAATCATCTCGATTTGATTCCCTACACTGAGTGGCAGTTTTTCCGATTCCTTTTCCCTGTCGTAGTAAGGTTTCAGCATGTTCACATGACATACCTGATAAATGTTTTTCCCTATCTGGCAGCTTTACCAGATAATTCATCTGGCCTAATTTCTTCTTAATCTGATAGGGACCACTAAACCTTGCTTTGAAGGGATCTCCTACCACTGGTAATAGCACCAATGCCTTATCCACATGGGCAAATGTACCAATTTTAGATTTCTTATCTGCTTCTAGCTTCATTAGGTGCTGTGCCCCCTTCAACTGTTGAATGGCTAGTTCACCTACTCTGTTTAATCTTTTTCTCACCTGAGATGCATAGTCCAACTGTACGATCTCTAACTTCGGACCTATCAATTTTTCCTTAATTAATTTTAAAGGTCCTCTTACTTTGTGTCTGAATATCAATTCAGATGGAGTAAACTGAGTTGATTCATTTGGAGCATTTCTAATAGCAAATAATGTAAATGGGATTCCTTTATCCCAATCATTTGGGTAATCCTGGCAATAAGTCCTCAGAATGGTCTTTAGGGTCTAATGCCATCTTTCCAATGTTCCCTGGGATTCAGGATGGTACACATTTGATGTAAAGTGTTTGATGCCTAAACCATCCATGACCTCCTTAAATAATTTGGCAGACCGTTAGTCTGACTGACTCTCCCTGGGTAATCCATAACAGGTAAAGAAAGCAAGCAACTCCTCCACAACCTTTTTTGCCTTGACATTCCATAATGGAATTTCCTCCAGAAACCCAGTAAACACACCCATTATGGTTAGCAAATACTGGTTCCCACTTTTGGTTTTACGGATGGGACCTACACAATCAATCATAGCCTGTATAAAAGGTTCTTCAAATGCAGGAATTGACATCAAAGGTGTTGGTTTTATTACTGCCTGTGGCTTTCCTACCATCTAACAGGTATGGCAAAATTCAACCACATAATGTAATCCAGGCCAATAGAAATGCTTCTGCATCTTAGCCTGAGTCTTCCTCACTCCTAGATGACCTCACACAGGTAATTCGTGTGCTACCCACAATACTTTCTGCCTGTATTCTACCAGGAACACAACCTGGTGAACTTCCACCCATTTCTCCTCTGCACTAACCTGCCAAGGTTTCCACTTCCGCCTTAAGATTTTATTCATAAGGTAATAACATTCTGGAATACATTCCGATTCCTTTTCCGAGTAGGCTTTATGATATAACTCCTTTATCGTCTCATCTACTTGTTGTAACTCCAGTAGTCTTTCAGAACTAATCGCCTCTGCCTGATCCTCTACCTGCTTAGGTTGTTCCTTTACCATCTCATCAACCAGAATGTCAGCTAACTGGACCTCAACTCTTTCATCTTTCTCTTTTGTTTTCCCTTCTTGTTTTAACTTATGGCTGTGGGATCTTGTCACCACACAATCTGGAAAATTTCCAGGGTACTTTCCTTTTAACTCCTCAGTTTCCTGGTTTTCTTTTGGCTTCTCCACTACAATGGGCATGACTCCCATCTGTGATCCACCTATACCGTTTCCAAGAACAAAATGTATTTGTGGAGTAGCCAATTTTTCAATCACTCTCATTATCACTTCCCCAGTCTTGATTGGACTTTCTAGCCTTACACAGGGGAACACTAATTCTCTCTCCATTCGTTCCACAGATTATCACTCTCTCTGGCAATATCAGAAGGAGTGCAAATATTTTCATCTCTTACTGTTACAGACTGGCCAGCTCCTGTATCTCCCAATATTTTAAATTCTTCACGTACTCCCCCGATCTATGTGAGTAAATCTTACCCACACAGGTGAAGTCTTTGAAGAGATTGGCCGCTATCTTACTATGCAGCCCATGACTAGGCTGTGCACTCTCCTGCAGCTCCTTGACTTCTCTTGGGGTTTCCTTCACTACCTCAACTAACCCCATTGGTTTAGCCTCTTTTACCACATCCTTTTTCCCAGTGCCTCTCCAAATCCCCCAGCACTGTGACTTTGTGTGTCCCACCTTATTGCAGTGAAAACATCTGAGGTCTTTCACTTATTTTCCACCTTCTCAGGTATCTCTTTTCACATCTGGCAAACTGTTCCCGGTCTGATCTACATTTTGTTTTTCATTAAAGGATCTCCCTCTTTCCAAATATCTATCCTTCATGGAATGAAATTGCTGGACAATTGATTTAAGCACTAATGCATATTCATCCGTCATCTCTGCAGTACTTCTCGCTGTTCTAACTTTCTATTCCTCAACATCAGTTCTCATTACTTCTGGAAGTGAGTTTTTAAACTCCTCCAGCATAATAATATCTCTACGGTCCTTATATGTCTTTTCTATCTCTCATCCATCTGTCGAAGTTGCTTTGTTTATTTCTTTCAAACTCGATATAAGCCTGACCTGGTTCCTTTTGTATATTTCTGAACCGTTATCTGTACATTTCTGATATCAATTCGTAGGCACTCATCATAGCCTGCTCTACTCCTTCATATTCTCTTGACACCTCCTCTGACAGTGCTGCAAACATCTCACTAGCCTGCCTACCAACATGGTCTGATTTAACATTACCCACATAGACTCTGTCCGGTTCATCTGTTTAGCTAGTTTCTCAAAGGAAATGAAAAAGACTTCTACATCTTTTTCATTGAATTTTGGTAATATTTTGACATATTTGTATATATCCCTACCAGGTCTTTGGTTATGATGGGTTTGCTCATCATTATCCTCCTTCTCACTAAGCCTATCTTCTGACCTTCATTTCCATCCTTTTAACATGACTATCCTGTCTAAATTGCAACTTCTGAAGTTCAAACTCTCTCTCTCTTTCTTTTTGTCTTTCCTCTGCTTGTAACCGTAATTCAAAACAGTTTCGGTTCCCTTTCCTGTTCAAGATGCTTCGTCTGCAATTGAATTCTAGCCATTTTCAAAGGTTGTGATGTTATTCCCAGCAAATTTAAATGTCGAGCTATTGCTGTAATTACCTGGTCTTTTCTCACAGACAGAGACAACCCCAACTCCGGCTTGTCTGCCAATTCCAGCAGCTTCTTCTTGCTCACCTTTTGTAAAACTCTCAAAGTCACTCCTCCTGCCCCCAGAAAGCTCATAGTGACTGAAAGAGCTATTACCTCACTTTTAACCAACAGAAAGCAACCAAAATTAAACAAATTTTCCACTTCTCACCTAAGTTTATAGAGCTAGTCCCCAAGTTTGCTTAAATCTGCTGGGATCTGTCATACTCTAAATTCCTCCAGATCTGTCCTGTCTGTCTAAATCCATCCAAATCCCGGACCCGATCTGTCCCAACCTGTCCAAATCCCGGACTTGATCTGTCCCAACCTGTCCAAATCCTGGACCTAAGCTGTCCCAACCTGCCCAGATCCTGAACCCAAGCCCCCAATCTGTTATAAAGCAGAGGTTGACTCCCTGCTCTGAGAAACAAAACCAAAACACCCAAAGTAGAGCAGCTCCCCCTATAATCTGTTAAAAGGAGTGTGAAGACGGTGTAACCTGTCTGTCAGCACCTTCTACTGGTTAAATTGAATAAATCCCTGACAATCAACAAGTAACAATTTACTTATCTAACTCTAACAGTGAACGAATTAACTAAACTATTAATAAACCAAACAAATCCTTTCTAACTACTAACTATTCCCAAATAACACAAGAGTCTCATGGTATGCTGTTCCAATAAATACAAGTACCCCTTATATAACAAAACAACAGAATTTAGTCTCTCGAAATTATAGCCAGGTTATGTCTTCCAGAATGTTCCGTGTCTTCTCTGTCGATTCTTCTGTCAGGAATCTTAGCTAGGAGTGCCGCAGCACCATCGTGCTTTGTCTAAGAGCTGAGAGCTTTTATCTCTAGCAGATGACAGTTAGCTTTCCCAATTTTCCAACTTCCCCCTTCTTTTATACCCCTGATGACATTTCAACTTCTTACAATCAGATTGGTCCTAGGTTGTCAAAACCATCAGATTCAAATTTGATAGGTTTTTGTTATCCAAGTTGCCTGGTTCAAATTTATTGGCTAAATTCAAAAACCTGTTGTTTTGGTAAATATGCTGCTTGGCCTGCTAACGGTACAGCCTTTCAATATAAATGTTTCAATTCGGGTGCTCTCTGGACTTGCAAATTTTCAAGCTGCTCACAGACATCTCCAAGCATAGAAAGAGCGCAATCTTTTAACAACACCATGTAATTCTTTCTCCCCCTAGCATTTTACAAACACCAAATTCTAACGTCCTACTTCCCAGTCCACAAATACTCTATCCAACTTCGCAACACTTAGCCATGGAGTTTTGTCCCTTTTTGCAATCTTTCTTCCTTCCTCGGATATACTTTTGTTGGATACCGTTGTGTATCTCCTTAAACATCAGCCATTGCTCGTCATCTATCCTACATTTTAGTCTTTCAGCCCAGTTCACTAGGCCCAGATCCTCCCTCATGCCAATGTAATGACTGTTGCTGAATCCAGAATGCTAGTGTGGAACTTCAGGTTCTTGCTTTCTCAACTGAATTTGAAATGCTCCACCCAGGCAACATCCTGGGGAAACAAAAACAAAAATTGCTGGAGAAACTCAGCAGGTCTGGCAACATCTGTGGAAGGAAAGTAGTGTTACTGTTTTGGGTCCTTCTTCACATCCTCTGTCTGTTAGCATGCTGTCAGCATCTATGAGTCTGAAAACCCAAAGCTACCTTCCCTACTCAGCTGGTCATCCAACTGTCCTGATGTCAGATAGGAAACAGTTCAAAAGCCACATTGTTCTGTCATTCTCTAATGCCAAGTGCCCTTCACATAAAATGAGAAACTGAAGTAAGGCAATTTGAAGGACATCTGACATCTGTAGAAGAAAGCACTTACAAATTCCAAGGAACCTGATGGTCCTTGTACGTGAGTAACAGAAAGGTAGCAAGCAATTAGGAAGACACATGGTTTTGTTATGAAAGAATTGGAGGGTAAGGTGTTGCAAGGTAAGGGAGTATAATCTAAGATGTCCTCATTCTTCAAGGACCGTAAC
This sequence comes from Ginglymostoma cirratum, assembly GCA_024137785.1. Classification (NCBI taxonomy): domain Eukaryota; kingdom Metazoa; phylum Chordata; class Chondrichthyes; order Orectolobiformes; family Ginglymostomatidae; genus Ginglymostoma; species Ginglymostoma cirratum. The sequence goes on from JAHRHZ010000283.1 coordinate 70,824,108, forward strand.
TTGCCCCCCACAGTGGTCGAGAACGCCCTCGACCGTGTCTCCCGCATTTCCCGGAACACATCCCTCACGCCCCGTCCCCGCAATAATAACCAAAAAAGAATCCCCCTCGTCCTCACGTACCATCCCACCAACTTGCGGATCCAACGCATCATCCTCCGACACTTCCGCCATCTGCAATCAGACCCCACCACCAAAGACATTTTTCCCTCCCCACCCTTATCTGCCTTCCGGAGGGACCACTCCCTCCGCGACTCCCTTGTCCACTCCACACTCCTCTCCAGCCCCACCACACCCGGCACTTTTCCCTGCAACCGCAGGAAGTGCTACACTTGCCCCCACACCTCCTCCCTCACCCCAATCCCAGGCCCCAAGAAGACTTTCCACATCAGGCAGATGTTCACCTGCACATCTGCCAATGTGGTATACTGCATCCGCTGTACCTGTTGTGGCTTCCTCTACATCGGGGAAACCAAGCGGAGGCTTGGGGACCGCTTTGCAGAACACCTGCGCTCAGTTCGCAACAAACAACTGCACCTCCCAGTCGCAAACCATTTCAACTCCCCCTCCCATTCTTCAGACGACATGTCCATCCTGGGCCTCCTGCAATGCCACAGTGATGCCACCCGAAGGCTGCAGGAACAACAAATCATATTCAGCCTGGGAACCCTGCAGCCCAATGGTATCAATGTGGATTTCACAAGCTTCAGAATCTCCCCTCCCCCAACCACATCCCAAAACCAGCCCAGCTCATCTCCACCTCCCTAACCTGTTTTTCCTCTCACCTATCCCCTCCTCCCACCTCAAGCCCCACACCCATCTCCTATCTACTAACATCATCCCACCCCCTTGACCTGTCCGTCCTCCCTGGACTGACCTATCTCCTCCCTACCCCCCCACCTACACTCACCTTTACTGGCTCCATCCCCGCCTCTTCAACTTGTCTGCCTCTTCTCCACCTATCCTCTCCTCTATCCGTCTCCCCCTCTCTCCCTATTTATTTCAGAACCCTCTTCCCCTCCCCCACTTCTGATGAAGGGTCTAGGCCCGAAACGTCAAGTTTTCCTGCTCCTATGATGCTGCTTGGCCTGCTGTGTTCAACCAGCCCCACGCCTTGTTATCAAGGGAGTATATGTTGATTGGTCAGACACTGGGAAGTACGAAGGACCAGAGTGATCTTGCTCTGCTTGTCCATAGATCCTTGAAGGCAACAGGACAGATAAATAAGTTGCTTAAGAAAACATACGGAATACTTCCCTTTATTGGCCAAGGCTTTAAATATAAGGGCAGTGCGGTTGTGAGTGAGCTGTATATAAGATTATTTAGGTCACAGCCTGAGTACTGTCTGCAGTTCTGGTCGCCACACTATAGGAAGGATATGATTACACTACAGAGAGTGTGAAGAAGGACCCAAAACAGTAACTCTACTTTCTCTCCACAGACGCTGCCAGACCTGCTGAGTTTTTCGAGCAATTTTTGTTTTTGTTTCCCCCAGGATGTTGCCTGGGTTAGAGTAATTCAGTTATAGAGTTGGACTAGATAGGCTGGGGCTGTTTTCCTTCAAAAAGAAAAGGCTGATGGAGTACGTGACTGAGGCGTGCAACATTCTGAGGGACATAAACACAGTAGATAGGGAGAAACACTCCCCCCTTATTAAAGGGATCAATAAGCAAGGGCACAGTGTCAAGGTAAGGAGTAGGGGGATAAGAGGGGATTTGAGGAAAAATACTTGTTCACCCAGAGGGTTGTAGGCATCTGGAATGACTGTGTTAAAGAGTGATAGTGACAGGAACCCTCAAGACATTTAAGATCTCTTTAAATGAGCACTTGAAATGCCATAGCATTCAACGGTACAGACCAAGTGATGGAAGAGATTAGGAAAGACGAATCTTTGATGACCAACGTGGACACAATGGGCTGAAGGACCTATTTTTGTGCTGTAAAACCTCTATGGCTTTATGACAATCATAGGGGAATTGAACTATCACTATTCAGCTTTCATTTGACTTTAATACCTGAGATTTTTGAGGACCATAAATTAAGCAGGATACAGCTGACCTAATATGCCTGCTGTGATCACCTGCCAAATACAGAAAACCCATACGGAATGTACAAAACTGACTGTCCTGGAATCACCATTTTTAATAAAGAGGTCTGAAAATCAGTGAGATGCCAAGAAAGTCTTTTAATAAGATTTGCATGGTAACTTCAGATATTGGAGATGAAAGGTTACCCAAAGAGTATTCAGTTGAAAAAAGAGAACAGAATTAAACTTGGAATGTACAAATGAATGGTATTTCAGTAGCTTTCTTTGGAAAACTAAGAGAGACAGAGAAATGTGTGCCAAGAACAGCATGGACGCTGGAAGCTCTTCCCTCTGTCTTGCTACTTCTTTCAAGCTCAGAAATTAACCAATTAAAAGCAACATAGAGCAACAACATTTACTGAGAACTCCAGGTACCTGCATTTTTTCACCATTATTTGAAGAAACAACTCAAAATCAAAACAGTTGGATTCAAGTTTCGCTCTCACAACTCAAAGATTGTAAAAGAAAGTGTGAACTGCAACCGTCTTTAGCTTCATGTCCACACTAGATAGCCCAACCCCTAACTGCTTTGTAAGATCATTTGTTTTGGGTTGGTGTTTGATGTTGCATTTCATTAGTTTTTCGAGCTGGCAGATAAAACTCCTTTTCACTCAAGAAAACCTTGGAATTGGCTCTCAATTTTTGATCTGGTTAACTAAGTTCAATCGAAGTGTGATAGATATGTGCTAACAAGAATGTTAAAACATTTGTTGCAACTAAAAGGGCTTAAAATAGATAGGACCAATCTTCACTCGGTTTTAATCCCCGCCCCCTTGACCTGTCCATCCTCCCTGGACTGGTCTGTCTCGTCTCGACCTATCCTCTCCTCTATCCATCTTCTATCCGCCTCCCCCTCTCTCCCTGTTTATTTCAGAACCCTCTTCCCCTCCCCCATTTCTGATGAAGGGTCTAGGCCCAAAACGTCAAGCTTTCCTGCTCCTATGATGCTGCTTGGCCTGCTGTGTTCATCCAGCTCCACACCTTAGTTATCTCGGATTCTCCAGCATCTGCAGTACCTATTATCTCTAAAACGTTAGTACAGCTCTGAAGGAGAGGCCAGATCTGAACTATGTACAATTTTAGTCAATTTGCCAAAGGAAAGACCTAAGTAGAGAAAGTACAACATTGTTTCACTAGTCTAGTTCTTGGTACAAGGGAATTGTCTAATAAGGGCTTACTAAAGAGTCAATCCCTTTTTTTCCTGGAGTTTAAATCACATTACATTCTTCTAATTGAAGCGTATAAAATTCTTTACAGTGTTGGTAGGGTAGATGCTGAGAGCACATTTTCCATGGTTGCAGATTCAGAAACACAAGGTTACAATCTTAGACTCAGGGGTTTGCCATTTAAGCCAGAGAAGACAGGAAATCTATTTGCTCAATAGAATCATATATATATACAGCACAGAAACAAACCCTTTGGTCCAACTTGTCCATGCCAACCAGATATCCTAATTAAATCTAGTCCCATTTGCCAGCATTTGGCCCATATCCCTCTAAACCCTTCCTATTCATATACCCATCCAGATGCCTTTTAAATGTTGCAATTATACCCACCTCAACCTCCTCTGGCAGCTCATTCTGCACGCTGCTTGAAAAGGTTGACCCTTAGGTCTCTTTTAAATCCTTCCACTCTTACCTTAAACCTATGACCTCCAGTTTTGGGCTTCCCCACCCCTGGGAATGGACCTTGTCTATTTATCCTATCTATGCCCTTCATGATTTTATTAACCTCTCTAACGTCACCCCTCAGCCTCCGACGCTCAGGGGAAAACAGCACCAACCTATTCAGCCTCTCCCTATTTCTCAAACTATCCAACTCTGGCAGTACCTTTGTAAATCTTTTCTGAACCATTTCAAGTTTCACAACATCCTTCCTATAGGAGGGACGCCAGAATTGCACACAGTATTCCAGTTGTGAATCTTAGGAATTCTCTACCCCACAGAGTCGAAGATTGTCAGTCACTGAGTAAATTCAAGACAGAAGTAGACAGATTTTTAGATGTTAATAAAATTAAGGAATATGGAGATAGGGCAGGATTGTGGAGTTGAAGTAGAAGATCAGCTGTGATCTTGTTGAATAGCTGAGAAAGCCCCAAGGGTCAAAGTCATCTCCTGCTCCTGTTTCTTCATTCTTATGTTCTATCATCCTTAGCAGTCTTTCTCTAAGCAGCAAGTAATGGGAGACAGTAGTGTGTTGGTCCTCTTTCCCTCCTGCTATCAACCATGATCCCTTACTTCCCATAGGGAAATTCACTGAATGGAAACCAGTTGAAGCTGTATCAGCCTGAGTCTAATAAAGATTAGAGAGTAGCGACTCTTCACTGAGTTTCACAAGTTTGTGAGGGTATTGTTGCGATAAAAAGATGAGTGTAAAGTTGAATATTTTTTATTATGTCTGTAATGAAATCTTTCCAATCTTTTGTCTAGTTTACACTACTTTTCTTCCTTAATCATTGATTTATGCTTTTCATTAAAAGTACATTGGCAGCCTTTTGTGGCCGTGTTCAGGAACTGACCTCCACAGTTTAAAACAAACAATTAGGATCAAACAACCAGGTTTCCCTCTGAAATCTGGTTCATTCAGTATCAACATCAGTTAGTTAACAAGATGCCAAGCACTCCAGTTATGCAGCTGCCCTGCAACTTAAGGGATGATTTCTTTGAAGTGTTTAAGGCAGTTAAATGATTTAAGAGCAGATGGAGAAACCTGTTTCATCAGTCAGGACAAGGGCTAACTTTAAAGTCAGGAACAAAACCAGAAATTGCCAGAAATATTCTGCAGCCCAAGCAGGATCTGCGGAGAGAAAATCAGAGTTAAATTTCAGGTTTAAGACATTCAGAGCCAGGTCGTTCAGGGATGACACCTGGAAACACTTCTTCACACAAAGTGTGATGCTAATCTGGAACTCTTTAGGCTCAAAGATTCACTGTAAATTTCAAAACTCAAATTGGCAAATGTTTATGAGGCAAAAGTATTAAGCAGTGCAGGATCAAAATGATATATGCTATATGTCAACCCTCACAGTCTAACTGAATGGTAAAATGGTCTCGAGTAGCCACTTTCTTTAAAATTCATTCACAGGATGTGGGCATTGCTAGTTAAGCCAGCAGCATTTATTGCCCAGAGGGCAACTGAGAATCAAACACATAAGTCTAGGTCTGGAATCACATGTAGGTCAGGTCAGATAAGGACAGCGGTTACCTTCCCTAAAAGATATTCATGAATCTGATGGGTATTTCCTGACAATTGCGTAGTCACCATTAGACCACTAATTCCAGGCTTTCATTGAAATCAGATTCCACCATCTGCAAGAGCATGATCAAATCCGGGTCCCCAAAACATTAGTTGGATCTCTGGATTAATAATCTAGTGATAATACCACTAGGCCATTGTCTCACCCTTTGTTGCTCCTCACTCCATTGATATAATTAATTAAGAAATTACATGAATGTCATAGCTTCAAATCCAACTCAAATGGTACAATAATGATTTTTGTTTGTAATTGTACGTCGTATCCAATAAATCTCTCCCTTTACCTTTGGAATTTGGGCTTGAATCCAGACTGATGGCCCAAAAAATCTTATGTCTGCTCAGTGTAGAGGATCCTAAATGAAATAGGTTTGATCAGTCTCAATCCAGATCCAATCAAAAATTCCTCATGACATAGTCCATTTAAAATGTATGAAATTGACCTGAAACTGACAAGTGGGTCGTTGGGGAAAAATGACTGCAGCTTTTAACCTTGGACTGAATACTGCTTTCTGTCTCCACAAATAAGCAACTGATAATGGATGCTGCCGTGGAGTAAAAAACGGGCAAAAATGTTTTAATATTTATAACACACATGTCACTCCAAAAATGTAGAAAAACATAAGAAGTTTCAATCCGTTCTGAGGAGTCACATAATAGTTAAAATTAGTCTCTGGCCTCAAAACACAAGAAGTAAATATTACAGGAGGAAAATGCCATCAAGCCATAGGAATCGATCCACATTATTTTGTGAGATTGCCTTATGACACACATATTTTGGGGCTATCAGAACAGTTGCGATTGTGGCGGGAACAATGCACTTTTGGGGCTGAGGATAAGTTGGCATTTATTCTAAAGTTTAGCTGCAAAAGAAAGATTTCAAGGTTTCCATCTACGCAGAAATTGATCATTCAGAAGATTTCTGTTTCCTAACTTCAGAAAAAACAATCAAGTAAGGGAAAGATATCCACTATAGGGAGATTTCCTTAAGTTGAGGCTGTGCTGTGAGCCTTCAGACAATATTTACAAAAATGATAGAGGCAACAATACTAATGTAAGCATTCTGTATGCTTACCAATCTATACAAAGAATGATAGATTAAGTATTATGTGTCATGGTATACATGCTCTGTCCAAAGGCAGGTCCCTTTCCTTTGTAACAAGCGTGGGGCTGGATGAACACAGCAGGTCAAGCAGCATCATAGGAGCAGGAAAACTTGACGTTTTGGGCCTAGACCCTTCATCAGAAATGCTGGGCCCAAAACGTCAAGTTTTCCTGCTCCTATGATGCTGCTTGACCTGCTGTGTTCATCCAGCCCCACGCTTGTTATCTCGGATTCTCCAGCATCTGCAGTACCTTTTATCCCTTTCCTTTGTAGTTTTTTTTATCAGATATTCAGGGACAGATCACGGGATAGGTCCTAAATCTACCTCAGTCTTCAAAGGAATCAAAGCCATGCTGTTGGCATTGTGAACCACACACAGGCCAACTATCCAAGTGAGCCGACAGCACATGCAAGATGTAATGTGCAGACAAAAGTATTACAGACACCAAATTCTCCAAACTGTATTACAGATGCAATAAAATACACACACCCGTATACTCACAGCATTATAGACATAACAAGCTATGAATTACATTATACACACAATATTCCATACACAAAATTATAGGCATAGTATTATTTGCTCAACATTCCACAAACTATGCACAGCACTTTTTACACATTTTTCACTTCTACAATGTATTATAGTCACAGTACCATATGTATGAAATATAGACAGAGTATTACAGGCAAACCTAGCACTCTAGGCACTTCTTATGGATACAGCATTACATTATTGTCATACTACACACAGTTTTCTAAATACAGCATCATGGGCCAACATTACAGACATGACATCCCATAATACACAATTTAGTCACATTGTTATAGACGGTGTTATCCACTTGCCATTGCATACACTAAATTATCAGCATAGCTTTATGTATTTGAGATTCTTCACGCAGCATTACAATACACCATCAGAAACATGGGATTAGCGACACAATATTATACTCACAGATAAATTGACAAAATATCAGATAGACAACTTTTTCTGTATAGAATTATACAGCTGCATTATCAATACATTATGACAATACGTTACAGAGCATTATAGACACAGCTTTAAAAAACATTGTATGAATTATATATTTGCATTAGAGATGTGGCAGTATAGGCAATACTTTATTTACACAGAAATTATAGTCAGCATTATATGGATAGCATTATATATGCAGAAGTAGAGACACAATATCTAGACACTGCATTCTAGACAATTACCTGCCCTGTTACCTTCAACAATTTATGCACGTTATGTCCTGGGTTTCTATTTTCCTGCCTGCCCAGTTCAGAATTGTATCCATTAATATAATCACTTCATGTCCAGAGAAATGAAGTATTAACTCTTTCTTTCTCCACAGATGCTGCCAGACCTGCTGAGTTTTTCTTTTCGGTATTCTCTGTGTTTGTTTCAGATTGCCAGTAACCACAGTATTTTGCCTTTATTCCATTATTTTACATGATTACTTCTTTTTTCTTCATACAGAAATATAAGACTTCATACTTCTCTGCATGAAATTTAATCTGGCATGTGCCCACTCATTGTATCAGCCTGTCAATGTCCTCCAGAAGGCTATCACGATGCTCCCCATAATTCATAATACTACCAAGTTTAGTGACATCTGCAAATTTTGAAATTGTGCCCCATATTCATTCATCCCTGCAGGATTATCTGCACATGACAAATAAAAGTAGGAGTCCTAGTACCAACTGTAGCGATTGGAACATGGTCAGGTAGGATATCAGTTCCCTGATTGGCACTGTTAACCTGGTCCAATCAGGGATCCCGGGCTGACAGATAACAACAGGAGTGCCAGGGGATCTGATCACTCTAAGAGCCAGATCTGAGCTCACCGCGTCAGTGTCATGTACGATGCATGTGTAAATAAAGTGGTGATGGGATACCGGCCTTCATGGATTTATTTCACCAATCTTTGTGGAATTCTATTGTAGACTTTTCTCCAGCCTGAAAGAAAAAGGCTCACCATTAATCCTGCCACACAGCATCATGTCCAACTTTTCCTTTTATTCCATGGACTTCAACTTTGTTGGCACATGCATTATATGGCATTTTATCAAACACTTTTGAAAGTTCATATACACTATATCAACCTCATTACCCCCATCAATGCTAACTATCATCTCCCTAAAAACCCAATCTAGTTAAACAGGTCTTTTCCCTAACAGATCCATGCTGCCTTTCCATATTAATCCACAGTTGTCCAAACAACTGTTAATTTTGTCCCACATTGTCATCTCTAACAACTGACCAAGACCTAAGTCTGACTTCTCAAACCTTTACCCACTATAGCACCAATTTGAGGCTCCACAGCCCCTGAGAACAGTGAGAGTTGGGGGTGGGGTGGGGCTATGTAAGCTGCACCTGTCTGTTAGAGCTGTAATAACTTGGCTCGAGCTCCAGAGCAGTCTTTACTTTCTCAAAACGTAGGACTGCAAAATTTTAGCTCACCATCCCAAGTGGGGCCCAGACTCTGACTTTAGGAAGCTCTGACCTAGGTTAACCTGGTTTATTTATTTTCATTCATATATCTGAACATCGCTGGCTAGACCAATGTTTGTTGTCAATCCCTAATCACCATCGGGAATCTGATGGTGAGCCACCTTCTAGAACTGCTCTTGCCCATAAGGTGTAGGGCCACACACAATGCTTTTGGGAAGGGAATTCCAGTAATGCTGAAAGAACAGCAAAAAGTTCCAGATCAGGATGGTGTGGCTTGGAGGGAAACTTGATTGGAGATTTTCATTGTTGTTGCTGGATATATCCTGGTGTCCTTTTTTTTGATGACGTGTGTAACATCTGCAATTTTCCAGTTCTCTCACACCATTCCCATATCGAAAGGGGACTGAAAGATAATGGCCAGCCCCTCCATAATTTCCCAACATTAAAACACAGAGCCCTGATGGAACTCAGTACGCCTGGCAGCATCTGTGGAGAGAGAAACAGGGTTAACATTTTGAGTCCAGAATGAGTCTTCTTTGAAACTCCAGAACTTTCATCCTTATTTATCTCAGCATCCTGCATCCCCAGAAACTTACTGAACTCAAGTACAACCATCTAACCAAACCTCTTCTATATCCATTTTAACACACCCATTATGTCAACTATCTCCTCTTTCACTATGCCTCATACCTCCTACTCAACCCTCCCAACTCTCCCTTTGCTGAGCTCTTACCACTTACTTGCTCCTGTTCTCAAATGTTTTGGTAATCTTGACCCCACCATCTCTCCTGAATTATAATACTTTATCGTACTCCCTAACCGAAGAAAGAACCACATTGAACATCCATCGAGATTACGTTTCACAAAATGGCCTAATGTAATGAGAGGTGTGTACAATACTAAATAAAAACCAAAAGAACTGCAGATGCTGTAAATCAGGAACAAAAACAAAGTTACTGGAAAAGCTCAGCAGGTCTGGCAGCATTTGTTGAGGAGAAAACAAAGTTGCTGGAAAAGCTCAGCAGGTCTGGCAGCATCTGTGGAGGAGAAAACAGAGTTAACGTTTCGAGTCCAGTGACCCTTCCTCAGAACTCTTCCAGCAACTCTGTTTTCTCTTCCACAGATGCTGCAAGACCTGCTGAGCTTTTCCAGCAACTCTGTTTTCTCCTCCACAGATGCTGCCAGACCTGCTGAGCTTTTCCAGCAACTTTGTTTTTGTTCGTGAGAGGTGTGTACAGGCGCACTTGGAATGAGCGGCCGTTTTTAATGGTGGCGCCCTATCTCCTACATTGGGAGAAAACAGTTTTCCTACTGCACACCCCACCCCTTTATCATGCAAACTATTTGGTGAATATTAATAAAAGTAATTGGTGACTCCATTGCCCTTGTGAGGGAACAAAGGAGAGGTGTCCCCAGTAGCCTTGACCATATTTCCTGTGCTCGCGAAGTTGAGAGAGTAGCTACGATGATTCGGAATCTGAAATCTCAAAGAGTTGCATGAGGGAAACTCAGGAACTGCTTGTCTCTTTGAAAAGCCATTTTCACAGTTGGCCAACCCAGCAGAGCCCAAAACCAATGCCACTGCTCATGGTCTGCTGGTAAAAAAAAACTGCCTGCGGCTGGGTGGGGAGCTGTAGCGAAGGAAAACAGGAAGGAAAGAATGACAACAGCAGCGGAAATATTCTGAATTTAGTTTAGCTCTTCTTTATTTGAAAATTCACCAACATCCCAGAAGAGTCTTGTTTATTCACAATGTTCAGATCTGCTTTGATTAGCATATGATTTCATATTGTTTTGTTACATTTGAAGAGGAAGATACTTAACAAAACACAGGTGTTAGTGAATGAGGCTGATGCCACTAAAGCCAAACTGGAAGAAGGAGATTACTGAGTGACATTGACTAGAATAGTCCTAATGGGTATGAAGGGCAATGGATCACTTTGAAGCACTCTGTTGCTGTTTGATAACAGTTTGCTCAATTATTCTACCACGGGCTTTCAATCGGCCAATTTTCACCTGAGCTGGTACGAAATTATAGAATTTCTCCCACTGAGGAGAGGGCAGGCACTGCATTATACACCCACATAAATTCTACAATTAAGAAACTCAGACATAAAGAGGATTGAATGAGGGTTCCTGTGCATTATTGGTACCCAGTTGGACAAATTCACCGATAGCAACCTATAGTGATTAGATATTTATCCAGCTGCGAGAAGCAGTTTGCTAAATCACTATGGAACCATTCTACACTTTGCAACACAAAGGACCATGTGATGAATTGTTACCATTCAGAGTAATGTGGACATTTGTCTTACAGCTGTAGAGCCATAAAGACCTACAGCACAGAAAAAGGCTCGTCAGCCCATCAGGTTTGCGCCAGTCAAAAACAACCACTTGACTTTTCTGAGATAGTAAGAACTGCTGGTGCTGGAGTCGGAGATAACACAGTGTGGAGCTGGAGGAACACAGCAGGCTAGGCTGCATCAGAGGAGCAGGAAAGCTGACATTTCGGGTCGGACCCTTCTTCAGAAAAATGAAAGGTCCCGACCCAAAACGTCAGCTTTCCTGCTTTGTTCCTCTAGCTCCACACTGCATTAATCGACTTTTCTAATCCCGTTTTCCAGCACTTGGCCCACAGCCTTGTCAGCCTTGTAATGACAAGTGTGCATCTAAACAGTTCTTAAAATGTTATGAGAATTTCTGTCTCTACCACCCTGAAAGTTAGTGCATTCTAGGTGTCCACCACCCTCTGAATGAAAGACTCATCCCCTCCAAACCGTCTGCACCTTACCTCAAAATCTGTGCTCCTTCCACCTCCCTACACAGTAACCTCTCATTTTCAGCTTCCTGTGCACCTCCAGAATGGAAAGCCTGTTTCTTGCACAACTTCAATTCCCCTCATGACTGATCACCAGAAGATCTATAGAAGTAAACCAGATGGTTCCTTAACTGAGATAGTAGGAACTGCCGATGCTGGAGAATCTGAGATAAAACGTCATGGAGCTGGATGAACACAGCAGGCCAAGCAGCATCAGAGGAGCAGGAAAGCTGACGTTTCGGGTCGAGACCCTTCTTCAGAAGTTACTGCATTCTTCATGGTTCCTTATCTGCATTTTTCCTTTCTGTTGCCCTTCTCAGAGGACAACAGACTTGGTGCCACTCTTTAAACACAGTTTATAGGAGAAAATACCTTTGCCCCTACAGAACATTGAGGGGTGAGTGTCTTGGTCTCTGACTCGGGGCAATGCTTCAAATCCCACTTCTGGGGGGGCTCTTGTGGTGCAGTGATAGTGTCCCTATGTCTGGGCCAGGAGACCCAGTCTCACCTGACCCAGAGCTGTATCATATTAGGCTGGCATAGTGGCTCAGTGGTTAGCACTGTTGCCTCACATCACTGGGACCCAGATTCGATTCTAGCCTTGGGTGACTGTTTATGTGGAGTTTTCACATTCTCCCTGTGTCTGCGTGGGTTTCCTCTGGGTGCTCCAGTTTCCTCCTACTGTCCAGAGATGTGCAGGTCAAGTGGATTGGCCATGCTTAAATTGTCCATAGTGTCCAGGGATGTACAGGTTAGGTGGATTAGCCATGGGAAATGCAGGGTTACAGGGATTGGGGGCAGGGTGGGTCTGGGTGGGATGCTCTTCAGAGGGTCGGCGTAAACTTGATGGGCCGAACGGCCTGCTTCCACACAGTAGGGATTCTATGATTCTTCAATGATAACATCTCTGAACGGGTTGATTTGGGAAAATATCTAAACATTGTGTGATTTCAAATCTAAGGTGAACCTACATAAGACTCATCTTGAAACTTAAGCTTGCAGCAAAGAGAAACCAAAGTGCTGAGAACCAAAAGATATTTGGAACCGTTCAGTATTTTTATTCAAAAATGGGTGCCAGCAGTGAAACATTAAAATAGAGTCATAGAAATGTTGTCTCCTTTTAGAAAGCGTGTGAATTAGACCAGCAATTAGGAGCTTATTAGGGGACCTGATGTGCTGTGCAACTCGCGTTGCTGGTATTCGCTAAAATGGCCCAGGTCTTCATGGCAAGCCCCAGCTGAGAATAGACCGAGCCATTGTCTTGTCCAATTATTCTGAATGGCTTTTCTTTTTGTTCTCCTTTGGCACGGCTGTCTGATTGCTTTTAACGGGCTGCTCGTTGCATCCGCGTTAGAAGTGTGCTAATTAAAGGAGAAACGGCCACAGCAATTATGTCAGATCTGGTTAGGATGATGACAATACAGAATATTATTTTTATGCAACGTTTGCGTAAGCCCCCGATTTTAAAATCTCATTAAGTGAGAAATGGTCGATGCAGGGAAGCTTGGGGCATGTCACACTTACTTACTTTCCTGATTTAAACAAGTGCGTGGAATAAATTGAGGCTCCTGGATGGTGAGGACATGCCGTTATTGTGCTAATTACAAGTTTTCATTCAGACCATTGCTCAAATCTCATCCATGTCAGTAATTGGATGATTGTTTCTTGTGATGCAGTGGCAGTGCTCCTGCCTCTAGTCCAGTAAAAGCTGGGGTTCAATTCCCACCTGGCCTAGAGATGTGTCCAAGCAGGTTGATTAAAAAAGTAATGATTTGAGGGCTCTTGTGGTGTACTGGTCATGCCTGTATCTCTGGCCCAGGAAGACTGGGCTCAACTCTTATCTGCCCCAGGGGTGTGCAATAATGATTCTGAAGGAGACTCACTGTACTTGAAATGTTAACTGTGCTTTCTCTCTCCACAGATGCTGCCAAACCTGTTGAGTTCCTCCAGCAAATTCTGTTTTTGTTTGAAGTTTATGTCTATCTGTTTGGGAAGTTTTGGCTGGGTCATGGAAGGGGTTGTCACTTCATACTGTGTTTGTGTTAAATTGCTGGCATGCTTTGAAAGTTAAGATTTTCTGTTTGAAGTTTCTCCGTTTATTTAAAACTCAAACCCCTGATGCACGACATCAATGGCATTTCTACTTGGTAGCCTGTTAAGGATGCTCAGAAGTAGATTAAATGAACAAATAAGCCACTGGATTCTTGATTCACCGACTGGGACATTTCCTGGGCACAGTCAACATTTCCTGCAAAGTGTGGTCACCATTGGAGCTGAGTAGGACTTTTAGTTGCACAGGCCCTAAACACTGGCCCTAACCAACTCTCAAATATTCTTCACTGCACCATCTTCCTTTAAGACACTCAAGACCAAGAATTAAGACTCCCTGAGAAAGTTTCTTCCAGTTTCCTAACAGCATCCTACGTAGCTCATTGCCACATTATGTTTGATAACACTCTATTAAAGCATCTTGGATGTTTTTCAGTGTTAAAGATGTTACATTAGTGCTGTCTGTTATGGTAGTGGGGGAAACCATTATTTTAGTCACTAGAGGACAGCAACAAGGGATGAATTAATACATATTCATTAGATAGTGCTAAAATTGGGCTTTAAACCCAGCTGATCATTTGAGGAAAGGAATAAAGAAACTCTGCAACTTTAAGGAAAATGGCTTGTAGTATGAGATGGTGCTGATGAGGTTCAAGGACCTATTCCACAGCATGGAGGGGTCTCGTGGAAAGGACACCTTGCACCTCCTTGATATCTTGAACATGAAATCAGCTCTCTTCTCATTACAGTTTAGAGCTAAAATGGAACAAGGTGGGCATGCTTGACCTCTTCAGGTACGTACCTAAGCTGTTTCTGCTGGGAGTCTCCTGTCACAATGATATTCTGGGTTTTTCAGCTTCAGGAGTCTGCTGTCAGATGTACAAATGACAGCGGAGCTGGTTTTGAGTGGCAGGCACCTCGAAGTTAGGCTTGAGGGGGGATGCTGCTGTTGGACCGGCTTTTCTTGCCACTGGGTGTGGAGGATCATGGGAAGCCATTGGCCATGGTACTTCTCCAGTGCTTTGAGATGGCTTCCATAAGTCACCAAAGACTCCGAAACAGAGAGTAGAAATCATGGCTGCCTACTAAACCATTTCAAAGTCATTGCCAAGAACTTTGGGGAAGTGTGAGAAGTCAACCTACATTTATCTTTTGTGTTTGGACCCCAGGCCCACAAAGAAGTATTTTTTCCCCTTTGGTTTTTTAAAAAGAACTGTACAGAACTGCAATGTCTTGTTTGCTGTGTGAATGTGTTAGTTTGGGATTCAGAGGATATAGTTTAATACTGGAATATAACTTGTTAACCAGTCTTTCTACCTGTTTAAAGAACATGTTTTATTTATAATAAGAGTTATTTTTGAGTTTATTAAATAAACTTGGTGAAACTTTCCTTTTCACTCTGTACATCTTAATAAAGGGAAAAAATTTGGCCATTTTGGTGTTTGAATTAACATTGATGGTCTGTGTTTCAGAACTTGGTGTCTAAAGTACATTTCCACAGTTGACAGAAGAATAGAATGGTCACTTGGAGGTGATTGAATTTTGTCAGCTATACTTCATTGAGAGGAGTCTCCCAAGATAGGGAAAATGGTCCACATTTTCCAGGATCTCATCTTTGACTTTGACTGTGGTAACCATGAATACTATGGAGCACCCCACTGAATTGGTCATCATTCATCATTCTCCGCTTAGGCTACAATAATACAAAAGCCATGGTCCTCACAATTGGAAGACACAAACCTTATCTCCAAAGTTCAAACAAGGCCGTATCACTGCACTACCCTCTTCTGCATTATCCTCATTGCAATGCAGCACCTCGCCTCCAGCAAATTTCCCAAAGGTGTAAAGGTAATCTAGAGAGCAGAAAGGAAAAAAAAACAACACTCCAATGTCAGTTGCAGAGCTTCCATTTGCAGATAACACATGTGCATGTTTGCTGAAAAACTGAGTTTCAGGCCAATATCTTGTCTGAAACATATGATTAAAATGGGCCTTTCACTAATCATCCAGAAAACTGAGTTTCTCTTTCATGGAGCAAGAAACAGAGTTAACATTTTGAGTCCAGTATGACTCTGCTACAGAAACATTCACTTGCTCTCTCCACAGATGCTGCCAGACCTGCTGAGTTTCTCCAGTGCTCTGTGTGTTTGTTTCAGATTTCCAGCAGCCATTGGCTTTCATTTAAGGTTCTCTGCAAACCAGTTCCCAAAGCACCTTGTCCACTGTCAACAAACCAGATCTAAACATTGCATTGCAAACTGATATTGTGTGCAAGGGAGTTCATTCTGATGAAAATGGAGTGCTGTTGTACCATTTTTCCCTTATCCTTTGGTTTGCTGCCCATTTAAGCTTACAATGCAATAATATGCATTGGCTATCTTAATTCCTCTGCAAGACATATCAAAGGATAGTTGCTGTTGAAATGCAGACTGTTTTAATTAGGCCTTTTCTCCATGAGGGAATTATGTCCAATAATGTACGAGATACTAAGATAGCTACATCTGTTCTTAAGGCATTCAGGAGGAAAGCATTCAGTTATATCTCCAATTCACTTTTTATTTCCTCTCCATTAATTTTAGATGAAGCAAAATGACCATACTTTAGCTCCAGGAACAACACAATCCATTTCCAGTGTTTTATTTCTAAATGGTTGTAAAATGGGGAGCTGCGGTTGAATTAAGATTCAGAACAGGCCATGCTGCCTGCTTGAATTAAATACTACATTTTCTATGAGGAGTGGTGTAGGTCATCCTGTTTCTTTTCCTAACCTGTATCTTCCCCTGATCCCTAAATCAGGAATAAATGTAATCTGTTGTTAAATGCTTTAACTGATTCAAAACATACTGGACTGGGTAGCAGTCTATATAAATTTGTGAAAAAAATTACCTGAAGTTGACAGGTTCAAAATTATTGGTTAGAGGCAATTTGAGAGGAACAGGAATAAGCTATTCTATGCCTTCAACCCACTCTACCATTCTACCAAATCATGGCTTGTCTGTATCTTACCTCTATAAAAATCTATCAACTTCAATTTGCTAGGGAGGCAATGGCCTTGTGGTATTATTGCTGGACTGTTAATCCAGAGACCAGAAAATATTTTGGGGACTTTGGTTCAAATCCTGCCACAGCAGATGGTGGAGTTGGAATTCAATAAATATCTGGAACTAAGAGTCTAATGCTCACTAATGCCCTGTAGGGAAGGAAACTGCCATCTTTAGCAGGTCTGGCCTTCATGTGACTCCAGACCCACAGCAATGTGGTTGACTCATAACTGGGGAGTTATTAGGGACGGGCAATAAATGCTGGCCTAGCCAGTGACACCACACATTTATGTCAATTAAACTCCATTTGCCACTCCTTGTTCATTGGCCCATCTGGTCAAGGTCCCAAAGTACTCTGAGATAACCTTCTCCACTGTCCACTACACCACTAATTTTGGTGTCGTCTGCAAACTTACTAATCATGCCTCCTATACTCATATCCAAATCATTGATGCAATTGATAAATAAGCAGTGAACCCAGCACTGATCCTTGTGGCACACTCCTGGTCACAGACCTCCAGTCCAAAAAGGAACCCTCCACCACCACCCTCTGACTCTTATCTTCAAGCCAATTTTGCATCCAATTGGCTAGCTCCCCCTGGACCCCGCCTTGCTAACCAGTCTACCACGGGGATCCTTGTTGAACACTTTGCTGAAGTCCATTTAGACAGTATATACTGCTCTGCCTTCATCAATTTTCTTTGTCACCTCTTCAAAAAACTCAGTCAAGTTATTGAGACACAATTTCCCATTCACAAAGCCATGTCAAATATTTCTAATCAGTCCTTGCCTTTCCCATGCATGTAAATCCTGTCCCTCAGAATCCCCTCCAATAAATTACCCACCACAGACATCAGGCTTACCTGTCTATAGTTCCCTAGCTTTTCCTTACAATATTTCTGAAATAATGGTACCACATTAGCCAATCTTCAGTCTTCTGACACCTCACCAGGGCTGTCGATGATACAAATATTTCAGCAAAGGACCCAACAATCTCTTGCCTATTTTCCCACAAAGTTCTGGGAAACACCTGATCACATCCTGGGAATTTATCTACCCTCATGCATTTTAAGATTTTCAGCACCTCTTCTTCTGTAATATGGACTCTTTTCAAAACATGACTATTTATTTCCCCGTGTTCTTTAGCTTCTATGTCCTTCTCTAAATACTGATGCAAAATATTCATTTAGTGTCTCACTCATCTCCTATGGTTCCAGGCGTATTTGGCCATGTTGATCTCTAAGGGGCCCTATTATCTCCTTAGTTACTCTCTTGCCCTTAACGTACTAATAGAATTTCTTTGGATTCTCTGAACTAAAACTCTTGTTACAACTTTGTCAAGAGGAATGCTGAGCAATCAAGGCTCACTAATCCACAAGCCATACCATTAATGTGACAGCTTCAATTCAAACACCAGAATGGCCAAATTGTTTCTCAAATTTGGCCCAAACTTGCAAAATGGACATCACATCAGCAAGTTGGGCTGTGTGAGGTGTCATGTCCAGTGAAGGTATGTCATAGTCTCACCTTTAAAACATAACTGGATTCAGTGTGGAGTCTTCTGAAACTGACTTTTCTTTTTAAAACTGGACACTGATGAGAAACCACATGGTCAGGCAGGCATATAGGTCACCCTTACCAACCACGACAACTGCAGAAAAACAAGCAGCAGAGATGTCAGCCTTAAGCATTGATCACGGAGACTCAACATTGTAAGGTCCCAAGTCTTTTACTTTTCAAGTTCACCGATGCAAACCAATCCTGAAGTATCAAGGCTACAAGTGACTAACTTTGGAATAACCTGCAGAAAATCTTTCTCTTCAAGTGAAACTATCAGAAGAGATGATGGTATAGCAGTTATGTCATTGGATTAGTAACGTAGGAATCAGATTAATGTTCTGGAGGCATGCATTCAAGTTCTACCATTGTAGCTGGAGGAATTTTTTAGTCTTAGTGAAGTTGACTAAAGAAGTGGAATCAATTGTTATAGAAATCCAACTAGCTCATTAATTGGAGGGAAATTTTCCATCCTTGCCCGTTTTGACCTACATGTGATTCCAGACCCACAACAGTATGGTTGACTCTTAACTGTTCTTTGCAATGGCCTAGTTCAGTTCAAGGGCAATTAGGGATGGACAACAATTGTTCCAGCGATGCCTTCATTATATGAAAGAATTTTAAAACAACACTAATATTTGACTTCACCTGCTGAGTCCATCTACCTACACTTCAAGCATTAAAAATAAACCTCTTCCTAACAAGGTTTACCTTGTGTGTCTTCCAAGGCTATCCAGTCTAATGAATTATGAACTATTCTTTTATTGATAACTTGTAAAGGGTATTATGCTTCTTAACTATGTTTTCCTCGTGTGAGTGGGCGACACAGTGTTAGATTATCAAGGTGAATGCATATAATAACCCTTTTTATTAAAACTCACAAATAGCTTGCAGGCCAGGCAGCATCAGAGGAGTAGGAAAGTTGACGTTTCAGGTCGGGACCCTTCTTCAGAAAACATTCTTCTTCAACATCCTGGTGAATCTCTTCTGCACTGTCTGTAGCACAGTCACAAACTTCCTACAGTGTGGTGACCAGAACTGCACATAGTACCTCTATTGGCACCTAACAAACATTATATTCAGGTCTATCACAACTTCCTTGTTCTTCTATTCAATGCTTTGACTGATAAAGGCAAGTACCCTATTTGCCTTCTTAAGCACATTATCTAACTATCACGTAAATGCACACCAAGGTACTTTTGATCCTTTGTACTGCCTAGAATCCTACCATTCAATGTACACTCCCATGCTTTGTTAGTTCTTCCAAAATGCATTACTACACACTCTTCAGGATTACATTCCATTTGCCACCTTCCAATCTGTCTATATTGTCATGTAGTATAAGGCTTTCTGCCTTGCCATTTTCCTCACTACTTACTTTTGTGTCATCAGTGAATGTATTGATCACACCCACTGCACTCATGTCTGGATCATTAATGTCCATTATAAACAGCAAGGGACCCAGCTCTGAATACTGTGGTATGCCACTGGACATAGGCTTCCAGTCACAAAAAGCACACTTCGACAATCGCCCTCTGCTTCCTGCCTCTAAGCTCATTTTGGGTTCAATTTGTCAAATATGCTTGGACCACATGGTTCTTAGCTTCTTAACCAGTCTGCCATGAGAGACTTTGTCAAAAGCCTGACTGAAGTCCATGCAGACTACATCATCCGCAGTACCCTCATCTACACTCCCAGTCACGTCTTCGAAAAATTCAAACAAATCTGTAAGACATGATATCTCCCTGTAGCAGCCATGCCAACAATGGAACGTGAATGGGAGAAATAAGGATTGAACGAGAACCTGCTCATGGTGGTGTTCACACTAGGGGCCTCCAGTTGCCAGGAGGAACAATGTAGTATTGCTTTTGAACTTCGCGCTGGGTTTACACAGCAGGAATCTGTAGGTTAAAGTAGGCAGGGTGGTTGAGAAGGCCATTAACATGTTTGCCTTCATTGCTCACTCCTTTGACCATAGGAGTTGTGAAGTCATGTTGAGGCTGTATAGGACATTGGTGAGGGCTGTCCTGGAGTACTGTGTCCAGTTCTGGGTGCCTAGTTATAGGAAAGATATTATTAAACTGGAGAGAGATCAGAAGAGATTTACCAGGATGTTGCCAGGTATGGAAGGTTTGAGTTATAAAGAAAGGCTGGATAGGCTGGGGCTTTTTTCACTGGAATGTAGGAAATTGTATGGTGACCTTATAGAAGTTTATTAAATCGTGAAGGGTATAGGTATGGTTATTGGTGGTAACCAGAACTGTATGCAAAATTGCAAGTGTGGCCTAACTGAAGTTCTATAAGACTGCAGCATAACTTGTCTACCCTTATACTCGGTGCCCCTTCCAATGAAGGCAAGCATACCATAGGCCTTTTTTACTACCTTATCTACCTGCACTGCCACCTTCAATGATCTATGGACCTTCACACCTAGATGTCTCTGCATACCAATAATCCTAAGGGTTTTGTATAATTTCCACCTGTACTTGACCTTCCAAAATGCACCACCTCACATTTGTCCGGATTAAATTCCATCTGTCATTTTTCTGCCCATGTCTCCAACTGATCTATATCCTGCTGTATCCTCTGACAATCTTCCTCACTATCCGCAACTCCACCAATCTTTATATCATCTGCAAACATACTAATTAGACCAGCTACATTTTCTTCCAAATCATTTATCGAGACCACGAACAGCAGAGGTCCCAACACCGATCCCTGTGGAACATCACTAGTCACAACCCTCCACTCTGAAAAGCATCCTTCCACAGCTACCCTCTGTCTCCTATGACTAAGCCAGTTCTGTATCCACCTTGCCAGTTCACCCCAATACCAATTGGCTTCACCTTCTGCACCAGTCTGCCATGAGGGGCCTTGTTAAAAGCTTTACTGAAGTCCATGTAGACAACATCGACTGCTTTTCCCTCATCAATCATTTTTGTCACTCCCCTCCCCCAAAAACTCATTCAATTTAGTGAGGCATGACCTCCCCTGCAGAAAACTATGCTTTCTATCACTAATAAGTCCATTTGTTTCTAAATGTGAATAGGTTTTGTTCCTGAGAATGTGTTCCAATAATCTCGCTACCACCGACGTATGGCTTACAAGCCTGTAATTTTCAGCATTATCTCCATTACCCTTCTTAAACAATGGGACAACATTGGCTATTCTTCAATCCTCTGGGACCTCACTTGTGGCCAGACAGGATACAAAGATATCTGTCAACGCTCCAACAATTTGTTCTCTTGCCTTCCTTAATATTCTGGGGTAGATTCCATCTGGACCCCAGGACTTATCCATCTTAATACTTCTTAAGACATACAACACCTCTTCTTTTTGAATAGCAACTTGGCTTGGAATCTCGACACTCTCCTCTGAGATGATCCTCCTTCAATTCCTTCTCTTGCGTGAATACCGACACAAAGTATTCATTTAGGACCTCACCTACCTCTTCTGACTCCACACATACATTCCCTCCTTTGTCCTTGAGAGGGCCAAACGTTTCCCTGGTTACCGTCTTGCTTTTTATAAATGTATAAAAAGCCTTTAGATTCTCCTAAATCCTGTTTGCTAATAACTTTTCATGACGCCTTTTAGCCCTTCTAATTCCTTGTTTAAGTTCTTTCCTACCTTCTTTATATACTTCAAGGGCTTTGTCAGTTCCCATCCTCCTACAGCTTACGCATGCTTCCTTTTTCTTTTTGACCAAGGTCATAACATCCCTGATTATCCAAGGTTCATGCAACTTGCCATACCTATCCTTCATTCTTGCAGGAATGTGGCACTGCTGAACTCTTATCAACTGTTCAAAATATTCCCACATATCCAATGTGGATTTACACTCAAAATGCTTGTGCCTAATATTGTTGTATTTTGCCTTCCCCCAGTTTTTAATACCTTCACCTGAGGACTGCTGTTATCCGTATCCATGAGTATCTTAAAACTAATGGTATTATTGTCACTACTCCCAAAATGCTCCCCCACTGAAACTTCACTCAGTAAGCAGGATTGTGAGGTGTTAAGGTCTCTGAACAATGGTACCCTTACAGAGTGTGGATAGCATTAGACAGAAAATGCCAGAAGCAGGCAGCAGAAAGGAGGTGATGGAAGAGCGAAAAAAAATGTTATGCAGGCAATAGTTGTCCCAGAACCTGAAGAGGATCGGAGAAAGTGTGCCAAAATGACAAGGTCAGGTTAGAGATCATGCAAATAGCCTGAGCTATAGGCTAATGTGAATTTTACTCAGAATTTTAAAAACAGGAGAATGCCATGGAAATGGTTAAATTGCATGATTTGCACTGGTAAGTCAGTAGCTACAAAACTGATTACAGCCACAGTTTTAGAGCTTGTGTGTGATTCCACTCCAGATTAAAGATCAGATAATTCTCAGTAGGCAGTTTAATCCTGATTTTCTATTTCAGGAGTGCAAAGAACGCACACCACAAATGCAAATAGCTTATCTAGGTTTTTAACTAAAAGTCGTAATTATATTGCCTAACTCCGCATGTTTCTATTGTTCTGTGAGAAACACTTAAATGAAAGCTGTAATATTGCTAGCAGCTGATCATAAACTTACCTTTTTAATTTTGTTTCCCTGAAGGTGCAAGCTGAGATATGGTGAGGAAGTATGTGAGTGTGTGTATGTAAGTGAGCGTGTGTAGTGTACGAGTACGTGTATGAAAGTGAGTAGGTGTGAGAAATTATGTGAAAGAGTGTGAGATTTAGTGAGTGTGAGGGCAGTGTGTGTAAGGGTAAGTGTGAGGGTGTGAGAATGTGAGAGTGTGGGGGGTGTGAGTGAGTGTGGCTATGAGTGAGTGTGAGTGGGTTGCTAAGTGAGAGCGTGTATGAGTGTAAGCGTGTGCGAGTATGAGGTTATGAATGCAAGGGAGTACGAGCGAGTGTGAGGATATGACAGTGTGAGGTAAGTGATTATGAGTGTCTGAGATTGTGAGTGTGGGCTCTGTGTGAGTGATTGTGGGATATGAGTGTAAGGGTCTGAGAGTGTGAGGGTGAGTGTGGGGGATATGAGTGTAAGGGTGTGTGAGTGAGTCTAAGTGTGTGTGTTGGGGGGTGTGTGCGTGAGTGTGGAACGTGAGTGAAAGGGTATGAAAGTGTGAGAGTCTGTGAATGCAAGGGTGTGAGTGTGTGCTGGGTTTGTATGTGGTGAGAATAAGGGTTCTTTGGACATGAGAAGAGGATTAGAGTAGGACCCACTGTCATCACAATCTATTTCCCTTGTTCAGGGCAAGACAGACCATGGATGGGGAAGGACGCGCAATGAGTAGGAGTGGACAGGAGAAGAGGAAGATATTAATTTTAGGGCAATGATTTGTCAGTCGGCTCTCTCAGTTAATTTGCACCTACCCACTCCTTCCTGTAGCAGACTGATCCTAATCCAGGAGAATTGTGAGGGCTATTCCTGAAAATTTCTCACTCTGCAACGTTGTGTATATTTTCCTTTCTCTTGATGACAAACATGGGTCTCCACAGCCCCACTCCTCATTCTCCCAGATTTAAATCCTCCCTCCACCACCACCTTTACTAGCTCCTCCTCTCCACAAGTCATCCTGACTTGCTCCCAACTCTGCTGAAAATGCAGGGCCTACACTCACCCCTTTTCTCATTATCTATTTGTCCACGTCACTTCACCCGACAAAAATTGAGTGGTCAAAGTGACAAAATAAGAAGTACTGACAAAAACAGAAAATGCTAGAGAAATTCAGCAGCTCCAGCAGCAGAGAAACAGAGCTAAAGTTTCAAGTCCAACATGACTCTTCGTTAGAACTGAACAATGCTAGAAAGGTATGGGTTTCATGCTGTTCCCAAAGGTTGGGAGGAAGAATGAGTGGAACAGATGGTGAAGGTGTCCAGAGCAAAAGGCAAAAGGAGTACTAATGGTGGTAAAGGAGAGGTGTAGATGCAAGATAGGTGTTAATGATAGGTGTGAATAATACAAAATAGGTCAGTTCTGTTGAAAGCAAACCCATGCCATCAAATTATTGAGGTTTGGTGGGTGACGGGTTGGAGAGAGGGAAAAGAGGTGTAATCAAATTGGAGGACAGTATCTATGTTCTGCAATTGTTGAACCAGGTGTTGAGGACTGTATACTGTGTAAGCAGAAAATGATATGTTTGTCCTTTATCTTGCATTGATTTTTGCTGGAACACTGCAGTGGGCCTTGGATGGAAATGTAAGTATGAAAATAAGATGGCATATTGAAATGGCAAGTAACTGGAAGGTCAGGGCGATTCTTACATACAGAGTGGAAGTAGTTTGCAAAGCAGTCATCCTATCTGCATTTTGTCCTGCCAATATAGAAGAGACCACAAGTGCCTTTTTTGCATTGTTTTTCTCTCAGTAAAGCGGAGTTACTTTCTACTATGCAAAGCTCTATCATCTAGTATATTCACATATTTTCCTAAGTTTTATATATAGAATGAAAATTGCCTGCAGATGTTCAGCTTGAAAGAACAGTTAAGTCAAATATAGGAGTATACAAGTGAACTGTATTTCAGGCAACAGCTTTTGAGCTGTGAGAATAAAAGAAAATGGATTGCTAACAATCGTATTGGAAAATGCACTCTCTCTCTGTCCCTGTTTCTTTCAGCCTTTCAGAAGACGATACTTGATTAAAACCAAATTGAGAGAATATCCATTCATCGAGAATGCAAAGATATCTACAAATCTCACTAGTCTGAGGATACAAGTTATCAATTACACAATCATGGTCACAGGTTAAATACTAACATCTCAATGAAACTAAGGACTTTTAAAACTGGCCATTCTTGATAATACCTTTTGTACTAGAAACTCTTAAACATATTAACTATGTTTATGTGTGATTTGGTTGTCACATTTTATCACTTTTCTCCTAGTTAATAAGTAATAAAATTCCTCTTGATTTCAGTTAAGGAAACCTTGCAATTGGTTCCTTACTTTGACTAGTATCACTTTTCAATAGAAGTTGGTATAGCTGTGGCTAAAAGGAAATTTAAATCTTGTTGCGGCCAACTGAATGAGGAGTTAAAGAGAGTGGAATTCAATTTGCGTCGTGCCACTTGGTCAGAGCAGAATTGGTGCATTGCCTGGTACGTTCCGAAAGACTAACAGAAGAATTAGAATGAGGAGAAAAACTGATTTATCAGAAAGGGACAAAATGGCATTAAAGCAGTAAAATATCTACATTTATTATTATTTTCATACGGCAGATTGAGATAACTTGAGAAAAATTAAGAGCATTGTCACTCTAAGAATTACAAGGGGTAACTAGGCACTTAGAGGTGATTTTCCACCTGAAAGACAGGAAAACCGAAACTCCAAAACGGATGGAAAAACATCCAGAAGAGGAATTTGAATGTACCAAATTGGATTAGAACAAAAATTTCAATAGAACAAAAAAGAGAATTCCAAGAATGAGAATAGACAGGAAATCTCACAATGTTTACTCCATTGTTCTTGAGAAGAATGCCACTGACAATGAGGCAGTAAAAAAATGGATTTTTAAGTGCGCATGAATTAGCACTAAAGGCATACCAGCAAAAATATCTTATAAGACGCCTGACATTCACACCTGGAATTTGAACGACTTAAACAGCTTGCTTTCGACCAGTGGGCGCATTCACGCAAAATTTAGGACAGTGACAAGGTGAAGTTCCCCAATTTGTTACAGTTCCAGAAACGATACCCAATACATTAAATGGATGAGGGATGAACTGACTTCGAAACAAGTTTAATTTAAAATCCTTTCCTTTGTGGATACATTTCTCTTGGGCCCAAACGAACTTTTGTTTTAAAATTTAAGTAAAATTTAAACAGGTTTATTTTTGAATCAACAGAGTGAGTTCATGAATTAAGAAATAGCAACACAACACACATATGAATGTATTTAAAATTAGAGGTGAACCAAAAAACATAAAAGTAAAAAGAAAATATATACAGCTAAGACTATGAATTGTTTGAAAAATATGCATTGTTGAACATTGTGGCAGTTGCAGTGGAGGTCATTGGTAGCATTGACATTAGTAGTTGAGCAGTCAGTTTTATGAACCTTAGATTTGCAGATCTTTGAGATTCTGTTGCTCTGGTTCCTTTTGGTGGTGGTTCAGCTGCACCTAGGTTGAGAGAGAAAGACTTCTTTTCATAGAATCATCATCATAGCATCACTACAATGCGAACGCAGGTCATTTGGCCCATTGAGTCCACACCTATCCTCTGAAGAGAATTCCACCCTGAAACACTGCCCCCCCCCTCACCCATGTGAAGCAACAGTGCTAACCACTATGCCACTGTACTGCTCCTCATGTATAATGTTTTCTTTTTGTCCGGTTTCTAACCAGCTGACTCAGTACCAGAGACACTTTACCTGCAATATGGGGTAACAAGGGGATAGTTATTGAACTGTGACCTTAACAGCAAGATCATAATCAAACCCAGGTTGGTACATCCAAGAGCATTCAGTCCCACTTGCACACTCCAGTAGAGTGGCTTTTTAAACCTAAATCCTTGTGGGCATTGCTGCTAGCAGAAGGTTGGCATCCACTTCTTAGCTTTGTGGTCATAAGTCTGTTTTTTTTTAATTCATTGATGGGATGTGGGCATCGCTAGCTAGTGCCAGCATTTGTTGCCCATCCATAATTTCCCAGAGGGCAGTTAAGAGTGAGCCACATTGCTGTGGGTCTAGAGTCACATGTAGGCCAGACCAGGTAAGAATGGCAGATTTCCTTTCCTAAAAGACATTAGTGAACCGGATAGGGTTTTCCTGACAATCGGCAATGGATTCATGGTCATTATTAGACTCTTCCAGATCATTATTGAATTCAAATTTGATTTGCCTCTTCTTTGAAGTTTCCTTCGCATTGATAGGTGCAATATTCTGTGGGCATCACTCTCCAGACAGCAACAAATTTACATCTGCAGCCACTTTTTGTTGGAGCAGCCCTTTTTAACAAACACCTTTTGGAATTACGAGTTTAAAATGTCCACAGTACTTTGGGGTTCTAAGCTGTGGTCATGGCCCTTACCTTGCATACCAAATGAAATAAAATTCATTCTCATTTCATTACAAAGGGTGAAAATGAATTAAATATATAAAACAAACACTTGCACATTCACTTCCTAAGTCTTCGTCAGTTTCACCTTTCAAGTTCTGACCAGGGTTCTTTAATTTCTGGACAGGGTGTCTGAAAGAAAGTAGAAGTGTTCCTGACTTTTGAAAGAAAGGATCGGTCGGGAGACAGGTGGCGAACTGGCCAATGTGCTTCTATCGTAGGAAACCAGGCATCAGTATTTATACTTCACTCAACCCCCTCATCCACTTTACTTCATGTATCAATATAACCTTAAACTTCTTTATCCCACATGTACTTAACTCATATCCCCTTAAACTCATATCCCCAATGCTATTTAACTTCGCTCCTTTGTATTCCACTAGGTTATATTTTCTGAGTAATTAAGTCTTATCCTCAGAGTTAAAAGGCTTCTCTTGAGTTTCCTATTTGATTTATAAGTGACCACCTTATCTTTATTCCTTCATATGAAAGCAAAGTTCTGCAAATGCTGAATACCCAATGAACGATCATTGACCTGAAATGATAACTCTGTTTTTCTCCCCATGGATACTGCCATATTTGCTGAGTAATTACAATATTTTCTGTTTTCATTTGTATTTACGAACCCTAGTGTTGGATACTTCCGCAAATGGAAACAACTTCCTTACCCGTAACATATCAAACTTTCCCATAATCTTAAAGACTTCTAACACTACTCAATGGTCTTTTTCTTTCTACAGAAAGCAGCCTCAACCTGTTAAATCTTTCCTCTCATTTCTAGTAACAACCTTGTGAAAAAACATTATGTCTTCTCCAATGCCTGCTTGTAATATCAGGCCAGTAATTTAAGCATGGTTTAAGGTTCTATATAATTTTTACAATTCCATGATTAGTGTGATTTATAATTCAATCCTCCTAAAATAGGATTTCATTGCATGTGACGTATCGAAGTAGTGATGAGATGCAAATCAAATGAAAGTCTTTCTTTCCATCATTGCAGATATTAGGAAAAATATTCACCTACGAAGTTTGTACAGGCCAGAGGATACTGTAGACAACTATTGAGTTTTATAAGGGATTCCATCAGAACACAGCAAAGATTAGTTGTTTGATCAAGTCATCATGATAAATCATCAAATCTTTCACCTACTAATCCTTTGTACTAAGTAAGATCTACTCTTGGGAGAACAGCAAATCCAGAGCAAATTTATTTCCACCATAAAACACAGCATTAGCTTCAGTAAGTAATTGGAAGGCTGACTGCTTAGCTGAAAAACCACATTGACTACAAAGCTCTATGTGAAGCATTACATTATTAAAATAAAATAAAACTGAAGTACTTATTAAAGCAGCATCTGTTGACTGCAGCCTCATCCATAGAATACTAAGGCAACCTGTAAGGTCTGTAAACTGATAGGAAAACAGAGCAAACTCTCAACATACCTTTGGGGTTGGAAGACTGGTAAAAGAAAGAACAAGCCACAGGCTTCATGTCTGGGAACTGATGCCAGCCTGATATGATGAAACCTTCCTCCCTCTGCTGGCTGTAAGGGACCTGTGTGATATGGGTTCAGACAATCTCATTCCAGTTCCTCATGCATGTGGGACCGCAGAAAAACGTGTTTAATTCAGAACTTATTGACAATCCCATTTGGTGGCAAAGTATGGTTCGAGACAGAAGAGGAAATTATGTCATCCTATTACCGTAGGGGCATTCGGTTCAGACTGGGGCTGAGGCACACTGCCATCATTTCCCTAAGTGTATTCCATGCTGATTAAGACCATATCATCAGCACAGCTACTTTACAACTACCTTAACCATTTGTGATGATGCGGTCACTTTAAGGTTATTTTGTTTTTTTTGAAGAAAGGTGTAAGGCAGATGTACAGAGCTATCTCTAAGAAAGTAAACAATTTGTGAGGCCTTGGGGTTTTTTAAAAGTTGGAACAAGGGAAGCAGCCTGGATGTGGCCAGATCTCACAGACCAGGCTTTCGAGTTTTTCTTTATATTTTAGGTTTACCCAGAAGCCTTTGGGGATTCAAAAGAGTTGGAAGCTTCAGTGAATATTTCCCAGCTGCTGCTTTGAATTTCCTCTTCATTTTTTTTCCTTCCTGGATTGGAGAATCACAGGTGTGAATTTGTGTCTGAATTTGACTTTTTGCCAAGGTGCGTGTTTATGGGATGTTACATACTGGAACAATTAACTAGTAATAGGTACTATATCTATTATTCGGTTAAGTTTTCTAATAGTAAAGTTATTCTAAGTTCCGCGTTCTTTTGTTTGTATTTTAACTATAGTGTTAAAATAAACTGTGTTTTGCTTAACGTTGAATAGTCTGACCAGTCACATTGCATCTGGAACATGGCACTTCATGTCAAGCTTGAAAATAATGAAAAGTTAGGATCTAAGCTACCTTCTTAAAATATATTGAGGGGGGTCTGGTGTGATCGATAACACATTATTCAGACTTTGGTTTCCTTTCTTTCTATATCCATAAGTGCTCTTACACACAATTGAATGGTTTTGTTCCATCATCAAATCACCCATATTAGGTTTTTCTATCTATTAACCATCACCAGTAAATCACCCATATTTTCCAATTAATTAATTTAAATGCAAAGCCCTTTAAGAGCAATGTAAATCACCAAAGGTGAGGCAGAGGTAGGGAGAGAGGGCAGACTTTGGGTTTAAATATCATCTGTACATGGCATGACTGGTAATTGTAACACCAATTGGTGACATCGTCCGGTTAGGCAGGCAGAGAGAGAAAACATTGGCACTTCAACACAACCTTGATAACAATTGTAAGTAAACTGTGGAATGGTCCTTTCATACAAACATAGAATAATATATCACAGGAAGTCATTCAGCCCATGTCTCTGCCAGCTCTTTGAAAGTGCACTCCAACAAGTCCTGCTTTCCTCCTCTCTGTCCATAGCACTATAAACATTGTCCTTTCGAGAATTCATCTGACTTCCTTTAGAAGGTCATATTGAATCTGCTTCCACCAAGACGTTCCAAATAATGCCAAGTCACTGCATAAATTAGAACTTTCCTTCATCACCTAAGGTTCTTTAGCCAATTGCATTAACTTTTCTTGTATTACAATACAATGAGCAGGATTAGAAGACCTAAAGCCGGAAACCAAATGTAAGGATCAAAATAATCTCACCAACAGTTCAAATGAATAAACAAGTAGGACGTTTTGATTTGCATAGAGCATGGCTTTAAGGGGTGTATTTTGCCTTAATATCTTTAATGAAGAAAGGTTGAAACAGAGGTGCCAAGCAGTCTGCTCCAATGCCAATAAAGTAAACAACGTGTGAAGCTTTGGAATTTTTTCTAAATTGGAACAATAGAAGCAGTTTGAATGGGTGGGATCAAACTCCCACAGAACCAGCATTTTTAGTTTTAGTTTTTCAGCAGCAGTTGCTGCTGGCGTACTGAAGCTGGAAGCAGAAGCTTTTTTTTTCTCTCCGTATTACAGCTAAAAGCTGGGGAGACCTCTCCCTGCTGCTTGAATTGCATGTGAGACCGTCTACTTTAGTGAATTTGCCTTTGTCAAGGGTGTGTTTATGGGACATTGCTATATTGGAACAGTTACTGTTTAGTAGTTAAATAATCTATTGTTCTGTTAAGATTTCCAGTAGAGTTAAGTTATTCTAATTTCTTTTTTCTTTTGTTGTGTTTTTACTATAAGTGAAAGAATAAAGTGTGCTTTACTTCAAGACTGGTAGTTTGACCAATCGAATTGCATCTGGAAAGCAATGCCTGGCACTTACCTTTAAACTAAGAAATGGTTAGGGTCTAGGCTATCTTCTTTATATATTTTGATGGGGTTTGGTCTGGTCCACTACAAACAGAATAGCTACAGTACAGAAAGGGGCCATTTAGCTCATTGTGTCTGTGAGATATCCACCCATTCTAACCCACAGTCAATGGTCTTGTAGGATACAACGCTTCGGATGCAAATCCAAGTTTGTTTTAAATTAGTGGAGGGCTTCTGCCTCAACCTCCAAACCTGCCAGCGAATTCCAGACACTCTCCTTTCTCTGGATGAAAAGGTTTTTCCTTGTGCCGCCACCCCGCAACCCCCAACCTCATCTTATACCAATCGTTTTAAATTTATGTTCCCTGGTAACTGGCTTGTCCACTGGGGGAATGTCTGCCCTATCCATTCTATCCAAGCCCCTCATTATTCTATACACTTCAATTAAGTCACCTTCAGCCTCCTCTGAAGAAAATGACTAATCTTTCCTCATAGCTGCAATTTTCAAGCCCTGACAACACTCTTCTCTGTACTCTCCATGATGCAATTATGTTCTTTCAGTAATATGGAGGCCATATCTGGATACAAAGCTCCAGCTGTGGCCTAACAAGAGTCTTGTACAGTTTCAGTATTCCCTGCTTCTGTATTCAGTGTCACACCAATGAAGGAAAGCTTTCCATGTGCCTTCTTCACCTTCACTTACCTACTTGTTGGGACATTCAGAGACCTGTGGACGTGCACTTTAAGGTCTCTCACTTCCTCTCAAAATCCTCCCACTTGTGTATTCCCTTGCTTTACCTGAATTCCTCAAATACATAGCCTTGCAAATCTCCAGATTGAATTTTATTTGCCATTTTTTTCTTCTCCCCCCGCAGCCAAACAATACATGTCAATTTTTATTGCTGGGTCAAACAAATGCTTTCATCAGCACCTGTAATGTAACACTGCCAAAAAGCTGAAAACACTCAATTTAAACTTGTTAACATTAATTTATTTTCATGAATATAGAGGAGGTGCAAGACTGATCAAACCACATGAAACAATAGGCAACCTCTCTTTTTTGTGTCCGAAAATTGTGGCTTCAATCTCCATTCTGCATATAGACTGGCTGCGTAGCAAGATAGTACTCTGGTAGATGTCTGTCAATCTATCATTGATCATACTTGGAACAGTTCTCACCTCTGCTCATCAATTAATATCTGGATTAGATCCCCAGACTGGTGGGAGAGTTGAGTGGATAACAATGTTAACAACAAACGGCATGACTTCTTTCTTACGTTCATGGTCTCTTATTTGTTGCTTCTTAATCCATTCAGTCTCAAAGCAGCAGCAATATTCATCTTGGATAATGATAACAAGCATGGGGCTGGATGAACACAGCAGGTCAAGCAGCATCATAGGAGCAGGAAAACTTGACATTTCGGGCCTAGACCCTTCATCAGAAGGGTCTAGGC
>JAHRHZ010000283.1:70857146-70962475 GCA_024137785.1 Ginglymostoma cirratum
TCGGGCCTAGACCCTTCATCAGAAGGGTCTAGGCCCGAAACGTCAAGTTTTCCTGCTCCTATGATGCTGCTTGACCTGCTGTGTTCATCCAGCCCCATGCTTGTTATCTCGGATTCTCCAGCATTTGCAGTACCTTTTATCTCTGAAGCAATATTCATCTTGCCTGGATGGCAGAAATCACATGTGAACAATGCAGTTGTCACTGATTTCCTTTCATGACACGAAGAACATGGCAGAGGAGAGCAATCTGAATGGTAGCGCTTTACTCACCAGGCTTTACACTGATGCTTCAGTGTAGTGTACCATTACACCTATTCCTGTATTATAGATTTAAGTGTCAGAGAACTTATTGTAAAAACTATTGGCCCAGATTATGTTGGAAAAATAAATAAGTTCATGGTACATTAATCATACATTAAGGAAATCCAGCAATTTGGGATGATGAGAAATTAGAATTCTCTGCAAATTACTGCATGATTAGACTGCCCTGATATTAGTCTCCCAATTACTAAAAAAGTGCAAACTTGGTGCGAGACTCTCTGCTGAAATTAATTTTGGGTCCTGAAATTGTTGGACTTACACTGTTAAAACAAACTAATCCCACCAAAATCATTAAAGATTTAAGGATGATACTTCAAGTAATGGTCTGATTCATACTCCAACATGGTATTCAACCTTAGAGACCCAGAAAGGGATCAACAAAGCTGTGAAATCTCATTCTAAGAGACAGAAAATCTTCCTTGAGGATTTTGAAAATAGTTTAATATATTTTTGAGCCAGTCTTGGCTCCCACACTTCTGTCCATTGTTTCATGTAACATGAAGGTAGGAAAAACGTATCAAACTTGGTCCCTTTTATCATGTGGGATCCTACAAAAGCAAAACTACTGTTCTTGAGCATCAAATTTTCCTTTCTGTCTCTTTCCTCTCTCTGCTTCTAAATTGACTCTAATTCACCCTATTTGTTTTCGAGCAATGTATTTCACTCGCAAAGACACAGGACGTTGTGCAGGATATTCATGAGATTCTTAATGCAATGTTAACTTTGTCATTATAAATTCTGCCTCCAGAAATTTGTGTTGGAAATAGAGGGCAATGTGAAGACTGAGGAGTAAATCCAAGTTTGAGTTGCTTTCTGCAAGATGTGTTGATCCAGCAATTTTTAACCATTACAGTTGTAAATTAGATTAGAAATTTCAGATCAAACACTGCTCCAACCAATATCCTTTTCCAATACCTTTCACTCACTCTTTGCTAGTTTCTCTGCATTCTCATATAAGTTTTCCCAGATATTGGCAACCCTTAATAGTTTCCATGCGTCACCACAGTAAAGTCTTAAGAAATAAAAAACATGTGTCTGACGCATATATTCCTAAGTAATGTGGTCAAATGATCTTAAGACTTTTTTAAAATAATGAATATTTATTAATTCAAAAATAAAATATATAATAGAAACATTTCACTCTTGTGCACAAGACTGCTTGTGAAACTAGATCAGATTTCAAATTCCAAAAACATCTGGAAAACAAAGCTTGAACCTAATAGTTGGAACAATGTTGAAGGGTGGAAGCAGGTGCCTTGAATGATTCCTACACCTACAACAAAATGTTAGACCCCTTCACAAGCAATCACTTAAGGCCTAAGCTCCTCATATATAAGGTTGTGGACCACTATATAGGTCAATGTTTCCAGTGATTTTATTCAATATTGTTCTGTGACTTTATCCCAGACCTCAGTCCTAAATTCAGACTTCAGCTTAGTTTTGTGCATCAGTTACCAAGGCTGAAACTTTAAAGGATAGTCTCCATTCTACTGGAATGCTGCACTGAGCAAACCCAAATAATGTGGTGATGTTATTGGGCTGAACAGAACTGTATGCATCGACACCAGAAACATGATATGGAAAGTTGGGTTTGCTTTGTGTCCCTGAGAGCCGTGGTACTCACTTGGTTGTGTGATATTGTGATCAAGTACAACAACTTACTTACTTTCATGTTCTCCACTTAAAGTTTAAAATATTGAATCAAAATTTGGTTTAAAAGTATTTTGTTTTCTTAATACCACCCCTCTCCCAAAATTCAATAATCCACTTATGCAGTTTGCAGCCCACCTGAATTATACCTCTGCAGGTCACACAGAGTACAGCCTTGTCAGCTATGAAGGAGACACGTGGCCAAGGGGAAGAAGGACAAATAAAATCAGAAGAAACCTTTCTCCAAGTTACTAACTGAATATGTCTTCATGTTCTCTTCTGACGCCAAAAGGGAAATAAATCAGAGAGACGTTAGAATTTATTTCCTTGCAACACAAGCCTGAGCCATTCATCTAATCAAGCCTGCTTGATGCACATCAATACATACTCTTAGCTATGATTATAATTTCAAATCTTTCAGATCTCTCTTCTCAATCAAAATTATTTCTGTTTGGCATGACACCTTTTTTAATTGCTTTATAATTAAGTTAGCTTTGTTTTTACTTTGGAGCAAAATATCAAAGATTTATCTTGTTTGTTAGTCACAGTTCCATAACATTTTAGATGGAATAAGTAATTTAATGCCAGCAGATTTCTTCTTGCACACTCCAGTCTAAATCTGTTGATCTATTACCCCTTACGGTACCACTGCAATGCACAACCATTTCAACATAGTTATTATATGCTCTATCACTAAATATATGATATAACATAGGCAGTAATGTGTTAAAAGGCAAAAACACAGCAAAGCCTTGAGATGGTCTCTCAAACTGTAAGACAGAACTTTGGACAATCAAACATGTTCAATTTTGTGTTATTCTGTCTAATAGAAACAGGTGGGGTTTGTGGAAAGCCATTCCACTCTACTTCTAGGCAATTTTGTTTGCAATGCTCCTATCATCAGACGTATTATTATTTGATATCCGAACGTGGACATGTGCTGAATCAGAAATCTTGAACTAAAGTGCTACTGTTGTGAGTAACCTCAACTGCAACATCAAAATTTACTTCATTGCATGTTAAAAGGGAATAACAGATTGTAAACATATTATAAGAAATACATCTAGATGAGTTCACCAAAATATAACAATATTGTTATTTCATGTACATGAGGCAAACTAAACTCTGTCTTTCTACATCAACCAAGTATCAACTATGGTCTCTACTTACATTTAAAAGCAACTTGCCTTATAGGCTAAAAGGTAAGTCGTCCGCAAAGTATGATCTTATGTTGCTCTATTATATAGGCAGTTTGAACAGACAATATGTGAAGAATAAGTCAAAGGAGGTATCTGTAGACAGTAATTGTCTCTAAACAAGTGCTGGGTCTTCTCGCAGAAGCAAGTGGTTGGAATTTTACAGCTATTTCTTGGGCCGTTCCAAAATGTTTAAAAATTTTCCTCTGGTCATTTCTCGTGCTGAAAAATAAAAATTTGAAAGAACATTAGTATTTATGGAATAATTTTTAAAATTGTTTCTATCATTCCCACTTCCCCTTGAAGAGGATATGGTTTTATGGTAGTTATAATTTAGAACTCATAGGTGGACTCTCAAAGCATTGAATCATTGTACACTAAACACTCCAAGTTCTGAAGGACGTGTGAATTCCAGATGAATTATCATGAGGAAGCTGACTTCATCCTCAAGACCCTCCTGTTAACAGGCACATCTGGCAGAAGTAACAACTGCAGAATCCTTGCAAAGAAAAAATCTTAAACTGAGGATACCCATCATTGAATACTGTGGGGACTACTGCACTGCTAAATGTGATATGCTAAAGACAAATCTGGCAGCCTAGTCCTTCACTGCTTGGGTATGAAGAAAGTGTCCTTGGCTGATCTGTAATTAGCTATTTCAGGGAAAATTACCATCACAACACAAAAAAAGTCAGACTACCTTCTGATCATGAATGAGTCTCCTACCATCAACATTTTGGACCTCACCACTGACCAGAAGCTTAATTGGACCAGCAATACCAAAAATATGAAGGTACAAGAATACAGCAGAGGCTGCGTAGTCTACATTGACTGGATTATTTCCTGATTTCTCCAAGCCTTTCCATCACCTAAGAAATTTATGTCCGAACTGATATGCAATACTGACCGTTCACCTGGAAAGATACACCCACAATAGCACTCAAAAAGTCTCATATGATCCAGGATTAGGCAACTAACTGTCCCTGGCATTACATCCAATATTGACACCATTTAACTCTAACGCATTGTGGTTGCAGTATGCAGTATTGTTTAATGCATCAACTCAACAAGGTTACTTTGACAGCACTGCCCCAACCTAGTCCACCAAGAAGAATAAGTGTAGCAATGTTCTCAAAGACAAATATCTGTTTTCAAGTCATTTGGAGCTATTTTACAGATTCTCTTGTGTTCAATATTATTTATTGCTTGAAGATAAGACAAAACAATAAAACAAAAAACATTCACAACAGGGCAGAGGGAACTTCAATCGATTTCCAACTAAATCATCCCTACACAAAAGAGTACTCCTAGTCAGCACCATCTGTAAAACAAAGACAAGGTGTTCCATTTCCTAACACTGACATTCCACATCTTCATAAAGCTATAAAACTAACTAAATGTGTTTTCTGTAACGGGAAAATGTTAACTCACCAAACTGAAATTATAATAAAATTACTATTTTGTTGCAGACTTAATATTTCTATGATTCAGGCGTTGTTTCAGGTTCCTGTATAACAATCTGAAATTAGGGATTATTGACAGGCAGCTTTCAAGTACCCAGCGCTGAGATGAAAAGGTCAGCTTGTTTTTCAATCAGCTGTCAAGTTTTAGTCAATAACCAGACTCCTGCCACTGGCACCTGTCAACAAACATGGAGGGGACAGTGTTGTATCTATCAATAACTGACAACACCAATTACATTGTTGTGGAGTTTCTTCAATGCGAAGGACAGCTTCAGCTCTAAGGTGGCCTTTGTAACCACCAAATCTCTCAGCAGTCTGACACTTTTAAGGCACCAATTTTAAATAAATAACAGGTAAATGGGAGCAAGACTGAAACATGCCCAGTGGTTTTGCAGAATATAATAAACAATAGTAGGTGAAATTTAAGCAACCTATTGTCATTAACTGAACCTCAAGAATGTGCTTTATCATAAGTGCATTTTCAATACTCTCTCGTGCAATAAATTTTCAACATAGCGTACAATCATCATCCAGACTTGGAAATATATCTCCATTCCTCAGTGTCACTAGGTCAAAATCCGGGAATTACTTCCTTAAAAGTATTGTGGGTCTACTTGCAGCTAGTAGACTGCATGATTCAAGAGGGCAGCTCATTACCATCTTCTCAAGGGCATCTAATGATGGTCAATAAATGCTGGCCCAGCCAGCAATACCCACATCTCATGAATTAAGTTAAAACATTTACAGTTGTTATGGTATTAGACTTGCAGTACATAATATGACACGTTCTGATTTGTTACAAAAATGACCATGAAGCCTGTTACATCTTTACAAAGTCTCACCTGGCTCACTTCTTTCCTCCCTACTGAGGCCAAACTGCACATGACTCCAAACCCACATTACTTGATTGAATTCTAATGCCTCAGAAGCATCATAGCCATTTCAAACTAATGATCATTACATACTCAAAGATTCAAGATGGCAACCGGCCACTGATTTCTCAGGGAAACTAGGGATGGGCAACAAATGTTA
This sequence comes from Ginglymostoma cirratum, assembly GCA_024137785.1. Taxonomy (NCBI): domain Eukaryota; kingdom Metazoa; phylum Chordata; class Chondrichthyes; order Orectolobiformes; family Ginglymostomatidae; genus Ginglymostoma; species Ginglymostoma cirratum. The sequence goes on from JAHRHZ010000283.1 coordinate 70,862,809, forward strand.
GCTTTGCCAGTATCACCCATTAAAAAGGAAGAGAAAGGTACATGGAATTATAACTTATAGTTGTGATCAATTAAAACAGCAGTCAGCCATTTATTGCACACAAAATATTTCCTGTCACTAAAAAGCAACAAGGGCAACAGTAATATGAATGTAATTTTAACATGTGGTTAATCATCTCATGTAGCCCTGGGCTTCCTATTCTTTTTCCTATTATGACTCCATTTACAGGCTTGAAAGTTGCCATGCTTCAGACCATGAGTTGTGGGTAGGGTAAAGGGATTGGGATTTGTGAGAGTGGTGGTCATGTGGGGTGCAGGAGAGGCTCTTAACTCTGTTTTTCTCTCAACAAATGCTATCAGACCTTTTACGATTGTTCAGCACTCCTTTTTTTGTTGCAGATTTCCAGTATCCACAATTCTTTGTTTATTATATAATTTAGTCTATCAACTTCAGATTATTAACTTTGATCCTATTATAAGTGTTAAATGGCAAGTGCTGGTGATGATTTTGCTTTATCTACTTTCACTTTCTCTGGAGCAATTTTTGTGTTTTTTTACTTGTCCTATTATCATCGCTTCTTGCCCTGGACTATCATTCCTTTCATCAATTAATTTGTTCTGCTTTCCAACCTCTCAGGCCTTCTATTTTGTTCTCCCATGACCCATTTCCCTGTTTCTGTACTTGCTTAAAATCTGTTACATCTAACCTTTCCCTGCTCTCACGAGCGATCATCAACTCGAAACATTAACTCTTTTTCATGTCTCACAGATGCTGTCAAACTCCTACTTAAAATCAAAACCCTCAGGAAGAGAAAGACATGAACAAATGTTTAAAAACAGAAAGCAGAAAATACTTAACCATTACTTAAAAATATATTAAATATCACAGCAGTGGAAGTCATTAACATTACCTTCACCACATGCATCCATTAAAATGCAATAATAACATTTAATGATCAGTATTCTCATCCAATTTTTCAAACAGTATTATGCACTCTTCGAGTTTTCCGATAGCAAAACTCGTATATATTAAATCAGAATTGTTAGAAAGATAAATAGGATTAATTCTGCAGTAACCTAAATTGATTTTATCATCTGAATCCTGAGATTAGGTTGCAACCTTAAGCTAACTTGCATTAACTGCTTGGTATTTGCTTTTAATAATATAGATGGTCTCATTTTGTATGTTGGCTTTGATTCCATTTTAAAGTCTACTGTAGTCTTTTTGCTCACTGGTGACTGTGTAGATTATGTTCCCAAAAAAAATTAGATATCTTCAATCACCAAAAGGGTGACAAGTGTTTCATGTGGATTGAGTTTTCAGTCAGTATATGAATACAATTCAGTATACAAGACTATGAGGTGGTCTAAGGAAGAGTCTTTGGACTCAAAACTTTAACTTTTGCTCTCGCAACAGATGCTGGGGGTAAGGTATTTTTGATGAACCTTTTCAGAAACGTTATGATACACATCTGGAACAAGGAGTCCTTGAACCCAGAAATTCTAGCCCAGAGGTAGTGACACTTTAATGAGGCGCGAAAAATGATTGAAACTGTGAGGACCTGACTTTGCCTGAGATTAAAATGTTTAAGTCGGTAAGTACCTGGTTAGTACTTGGAGAACTGCCTGAAATAGTCAACATGCTTAATAGCATTTAAATTGTCCCTTTTTAATCACCACCTTTGGTAATGCAAACAGTTGCCCTATTATACCAAGCCATACTTGTTAAGAGTACATGACGAAAACGGTGGACTGGTATTTAAAACGTACAATGTTTAACTTGTATCAAGCATGATTCTATCTTCTTTACATGGTTGTTATATTGAAACTTATCTGGTCATTAGTTAGCATTACGTAACCTTTCACCTGGTCTGAAATAGAGTTCTCCGGTTATACATTAAAAAAATTTAATCAATCTATTCAGCCATGTTATGATGCATCTTCAGGCAGATGCATCTTTAAACCAGACCTTCTGGTGGTATGGAAACTACCGATGGACCACAAAAGCCCTGTTTCCAATGTAATCTAAACCAGCTCGACTTCTGCCAAACTGTGTACCTAGCAGATTACTGGGAGTTTTGGAAAGAGGACTTGAATTATCTAAGGACATTCATGAAATCCACAAGAACAATTAATAAAAAAGATTTTAGAACGCTCGAAATATTCAATAGCTAAGGCAACATCTGCGGGAATTAAAAAAGCAGAGTTAATGTTACAGGATGGTAGCCTTTCATTAGAATGTGAAATTCACAAATTTGGTTGCACTACCTTGTTTCAAAAAGTTGTCACTGCAAGGCTCGATCATCACAATCACACATCCATTCTAAATGCAATACAATAATGAATTTTTTGGAAGTAGTGATAGGCTACTGAATGTAAGGGAAATTTTGAAGGGGGAGAAAAAGGTGGAAAGAGATGAGGGGGAAATACGTGCATCAGAGAGGAGAGGAAGGTGGGAAATCAGAGGGAAAAGAGAAATCAGTCATGTAGTTTAGGAGAGAAAGAAGAAAGAAAAAAAGAGACAGAGTAGAATGAAAGGCATGACTACCTTGGCTTCTGCTACACACAACGTCTGTTGCTAGCTAATCAAGATAAACAGTGTCTCCATTTCAGAGAAGGCCTAAAATTTCACACTGTTTCTAATATATAATTTCAACTGTAATACACTGCACAATGCAATCAATAACTACAATCTTATAAACTGGTGTAACTTACGAAATGTTTGCCAAACTAAAAATGTAATGGACAATTATTTAAATGTGATACAAATCATGCACAAGATTCTATGCCACTAATTTTGTTTGGGAAGCAATTCACAAGTATATTTTCCTCATACACCACCTGCTGTTTACAAATTATACAGCACACAAACCAGATGTTTATTATCCAATATTTCAGTGTGCTGTCTTTTATTTTATATAATTTTACTCTTACTTCAAGCTAATGTTTTCATATTAATAGCGCTAGAATACACCTCCATTTTCCAGCAACTATTTTTGTCTTACTTTCAAATTAACATCTGAACAGCTTTTAAAAGGACAAAGACATTGGGACTGGTGAATGTGTTAAAAAATAAGATATTTAATTATGATTTAGTTGAGAGGAGCTAAATTGACTAATAGCAATCTAAAAGGCATTATGAATACTTCACCTTGGGGTGTCTATCACTGGGTTAAACATGATGCTAATTGGAAATGGGCTGATTAATAACTCTCTATCCTGTCTATTCAAATAACACTTAACAAAATAATCAGTGGCGGCTGGCTACCAATCTCCCTAAAAGGAATTAAGCTATCAGAATTAACTGATAAGAAACAAATGGAGATGACCTGTAATTATTAAACTGGTGAAGTAATTATCATATTACAGAAATTATTCTTGATGAAAATCTTGTAAAACTGCATTGCTGTTTCCAGGAGGCAGGTTCGCCCAATTTCAGGTCTGTCATATGTTTATAACCAGAAACACTTTAGCTTATCCTCTCCTTTATTACCAGTTGATACTCCCCAAACCACTCCACCACCTCCCAATATTTTTGGGGTATTTGTTAAACGTGCAACTTTAATGCAGATGCTAATTGTTAATCAAATTTAAATTGCTATTCTTATTTTGCAATTTATATACATAAGGCATGTCTGACAGTATTTGGTGGGTTAAAAGAACATTGAGTGTAGAAAGGGTCAGCCGGTGCATAGTTTCTTTTTCATTAGATGACCATGATGTAGGTGGTCTGGTTTCCAACAAGGATTGATTTTATGGGCGTATTGAATGCTTTTCTTAAAAGAAAAACAATTTACACTTAATAGCACTGTCTATGTGACAAACATTCCAAGAAGCTTCATAGGATTTCAGGGAACAGTGAGCACAGAGAAGACACTGCAGATGTGTTCAATTTTGAAGTGATGACCTCTTGAATCCAAAGGCACCTCAGAAGAATGTTCCACAATGGATATGTATGGCAACTGAATCCACTAGGCACCAACAGTGCTCAGGAAGGAAGGGGAACACATAAGAGGCAAGAGTTGGATAATAGGGTTAGAATAGGGATAATAGAGAAGATCTCTGAGAATGGAGAGAGTGAAGCTTGTTTGTATATGAGGCAAGGATGGTGAAGTTGATTCACGCGAGATATGGATTTATTGATTTTTATTTGATTTGATTTATTATTGTCATATGTACTGAGATACAGTGAAAACTATTGTTTTGTGTGCTAATCAGACAAATCATACCTTCCAAAAGTACATCAGGGTATTAGAACAGAAAGCAGAATACAGTGTACAGCTACAGAGAAAGTGCAGAGAAAGATCAACTCTAATATATGAAAGGTCCACTCATAAGTCTGATAACAGCAGGGAAGAAGCTGTTCTTGAATCTGCTGGCACGTGTTTTCAAACTTCTGTATCTTCTGCCCAACGGAAGCGGGTGGAAGATAGTATACCTATTTGTTGTGGCATTGCGTCTGTTGTGTTTGTCTGCGTCCTATAAGCTAAGCTTGTGCCATCAATAATATCTAGTTATATAGCTCAGATGAATTAATTGATTTGACATGTTAATTCTGATTTGCCTTCCACAGATGCAACCAAATCTTTTTTATGGAATGTGGATGTTGCTGGCAAGGACAGCATTTGTTGCCTAACCCTTAAGCCTTTGAACTGTGGTTTGCCAGGCTATTTCAGAATGCAGTTAACATATTTTTTAATGAAATAACTGACACACATACACACACATTTCTAAGTTCAGACACCCTCAATATAAACTGTGAGGTTACAGCTAATGTGCTTCTAGCAGTCATGCACAAAGCTGAAACATTCTAACCAGGTGGTTACAACCCTACTGAGTGAATCTTGGATCTCAGTCTCAGAGTTAAATTTAATAATCGATCATGTTCATTACAGTAGGATCCACTACATTTTCCACACGTAGCACTTTCTGAACTTAATGCAGTCCTCAATTTGACATTCCATATTAATTTGCTGGAACTTCATTACCTCAGTGATTTGAAGTTTTCTTCAATACTATTTAGCTTGATTTTATGACAGGTTTAAAACTGTTCCCTATCTTTTGCAGCTTCTCTCTCCCACCTACACCCCTGCAAGTTCCCTCTTCCTCAATCCTCTTTTCCAACCTCCTTCTCCCCACACTCCACCTGTAGCCCCTGCCTCCCTTTCTTCACACATTTGCTAACTCTATCTCATGTTATTGCCTAGTAAGAATTGACCCCCCTCTCCATCCCGTAGACAACACCAGAAGAACACATAAGAAGTATGGGAGTTCAAGAATGCAGGGTCATAAGGTATGGAGCAGGGGTCTGTTGTGTTGAGCCAAACTGGTACATATGGTATAACTAAGTACCTCTACGACTCTAAGCTCAATACCTGGCCAGGCCAAGGGCCAAAAGGGAGCTGAAAGATTAAGCAGTTAAGGGTTAAAGCTTTACTAATAGCAAAGTTAGTATGAACCACAGACATGCACAGAACAGATATGAAATTAGACATACAGACAGTTACAGCGAGTAGTGTAGAAGCCACATTGCCGGCAAGATAATGTCAGCCTTGGATAAATACAATGTTTGTAAAAGACTGACAGAAAAATAGCAGACACCTCAATAAAGAATTGTAGGAATTGTAATACAAATGTTGTAATGTTTTCTGTACATTTTGGATTCATCTCTAAATTTACTCCATTTACAAACGGGTCAGATCTCAAATAACAACAAGACAGATTACAAGAAAGAGCTGTTTTGGTAACCAGTACAGGCACGATGGTTAGAATGGCCTCCTTCTGTGCTGTAAATTCTATGAACTCCCATGTGCTCTGCTCTTGCAGCCACAGTATTTAAACGTCTGACCCAGTTCAATTTCTGGTCAATGGTAACCCAAAGAATATTGATTGTGGGAATTTACAATGGTAATCCCATTAAGTGTCAAAGGGAGAAAAATATTATGTTACATTTTTCCTCAGTGTTAGCTACATCCCTAGGTCAGATAGTGTGGAGGTTTCCTTTGTTATCTTTGGAACTTTCATAAAAATTCTCCACAATTTTCCCTTGAGTAATTAGATAAGTGGAATATAATTCATGGAAGGGCAGACAGCATATAGGCTGTGGAAGAAACGAGCTTGAAAGGCCTAACAACTGTATTTGATCTTTCTTTTTCTATATGATGTAAAATAATGAGAAGAAATATAATTCAAAGTCTGTAGATTTCAAGCATTGTAATATGTCAACAATGTACAATTATGACATTTTTTCATCACCCCCCTGCCACCATTCATGGCAGCAGCTCCAATGAGCTCCAGGTTACAATTTTACATCCATTTTCTAATAGATAGAGAGGAAGAAACTGCATTCCCAAGAGATACATTCACAAACAGCTCTTTTGTATTAGGCCATTTTGCATTTGCAATTTAAGCTGCACAAGTAATTTTTTTTTACCTAATATAAAAGTAAAATGATTTTGGAGCATACAGGATTATTCAGAAATGTAATTGCATGCCAATCTCATTTTCTTTTGCTAAGACCTTAAGGGATAACTCCACCCACATTAAAATCAGAGAGATGTTGAAATGCCATTTACTATTAGCAATGGCTGGTGACCAGTTATGCAAAGCTGTGGTTTCATCGATGACTTGTCTCTAGTAAGATTTTCTTAAAACTCTAAATAACAAAGAATTCTACTTTTAAAAAAACTAAAAGTAGGATTGCAATTCTTTTTTGTTCATGTAATATGGGTGTAGCTGGCTAGGCCAAAATTTATTGTCTATCTCTAATTCCCTGGAGAAGGTACTAGTGAGCTTGCACTCTTGAACTGCTGCCGTCTTTGGTGTTTGGGGAAACTTGGTTTTGACCCAATGATGTGAAGGAACAATGATCCAGCACCAACTCAGGAACTGTGTGGCTTGAACAAGGAACTTCAAGGAGGTCATGTTCCTGTACATCTATTCCTCTTCTTTCCGGGGTGGTAGAGGTCACAGGTTTGGAAGGTGCTGTCAGAAGAGTCTTGTTGAGGTAACAGGGTGCATCTTGCACATGGTACACACAGCTACCACTCTGCATCAGCGTTGAAGGGATTGGATGTTAAGCATGGTCAAATCAGTGGCAATAGAGCAGACTGCTTTGTCCTGAATGACGTTAAGTTTTTTTTGAGCATTGCTGGAGCTGCACTTATCCAGGCAAGTGGCTAGTATTCAGGCACACTCCTGACTTGTGCCATGTAGATGGTACACAGGCATTGAGGAGGCAGGAGATAGGTTGCTTGCCACAAAATTCCTAGTCTGTGGTCTGCTCTTGTAGCCACAGCATTTATATGGCTGGTCCAATTCAGCTTCTGGTCAATGGAAATTTTCAGAATGTTGTGACTGGGTGATTCAGCAATAGTAATGTCATTCAACATCCAGGGTAGATGGTTAGTTTCTGCCTTGTAGGAGATGATCATTGCCTAGGACTTGCATGGCACAAATTTACTTGTCACATATCAGCTGAAGCCTGAATATTGTTCAGGTTTTGCTACTATGGTCATGTTCTGCTCCAGTATCTGAGATGCTGAGCGGTCCTGGACACTGTGCAATCACAAGCAAAACATCCTGAGTCTGACCTCATGATAGAAGGAAGGTAATAAATGAAGCACTTGAAAATTGCCGGACCTAGGATACTACCCTGAAGAACTCCTGCAGGGATATCTTGTGTCTGAGATAATTGATGTCAAACAACCATAACCGTCTTCCTTTATAAAGGGGGGTATGGCTCCAATCAAAAGACAGCTTACATTTGCAACACTTTTCATTTTGTAACAGCAAACTAAACTTGCACCATCATATTTCCCTAAATAAAGAATCCACGATGAATATTGTTTTCATGAGGTAAGAGGGTTGTGATCTGACAGATTTACTAAATTGGGCCTATGAATTCTGGAGTTTAGCAGAATAAGGGGTGATCTATTTGAAGTATAAAATGTTCACATGGGCTTAGTAAGATAGGCACTAACAGGTTGTTTCCTCAGGTGAGGGAATATGACAGGCAAACATTTAGGACTAACGTGAGGAGAAACTTCTCCACTCAGAGGGTTCTGAATGTTTGCAATGTTCTAACCAGAAAGTCATTATTGAACATATTAAAGGTTGGGATAGATAGATTTGTGAGCTCACGTAGTACCAAGGAATGAGGAGCGCCTGACAAGGGGACTCCTTCTATTTCTCATCTACATACTGCCATTCAACGATATCGTCTGAAAACACAGTATTAATTTTCATATGTACACTGACAACACTCATCTCTACTTTACTGTGACATCTCTTGTCTCCTCCACTATTGATAAACGATAAGACTGTTTATCCAAACATCCAGTATTGGACGAGCAGAAATTTCCTCCCCTTAAATGTTAGCCCTTTTTTTGGGCCTGGCTTCAAATCTGTTCCCTAGCTACCGACTTCATCCAACTCTTTGGCAACGGTCAGTTTGCAACTTTGGTGTAATACTTATTCCTGAGATGAACTTTCAACCACATGTTTGCACCACCCTAAGTTTGCCTATTTTCACTTTCATAAAGTCACACAACTTTGCTCCTACCTCAATTTAACTGGTGTTGAAACACTCATTCACGCTTCGTTAACTCCAGACATGATTGTCACAATAGACTCCTGACTGGTCTCCCATATTATATCCTCCAATAATCTGAGATTGTCCAAATCTCTGCTGTCAGTACTTTAATTCACAGTAAGTTCTATTCACCTGTCACGCCTGTGATTGCCCGATCCAATCTCTGTAATCTCCTTTACAACCAGCCAAGATCTCTGTGTTCATGCAACTCTAACCTCTTGAGCATCCCTAAATTGAATTGATGGTCATACTTCAAAATGTCTAAAACCTAATCCCAGGACTTAGAATTCTCTTCATAACTTCACTGCTCTACTTCACTATCCTTTTAAGAAACTCCTTAAAAGCTAACTCTTCTAGCAAGTATTCTGTCTTCTGGCAGAAGGAGAGGTGGAGAGGTTTAACAAGGAGAACTTAAAGCCTACGTCAATGAAGTAATTAAAATCCAGGATATGCAAAAGACCAGCAGTGGAAGACAGCAACCATCTCAGAAGGTTAAGTGGCTTAAAGAGGTTAGAGAGATGTGCCACAGAGGGATTTCAAAGAAAGAATGTGGATTTTAACAACAAGACACTTGCTCAGTGGTTAGCACTGCTGTCCCACAGCGCCAGGAACCCAGACTTGTTTCCACCCTTGAGCAACTGTCTGTGTGGTGTTTGCACATTCTTCCCGTGCTTCGGTTTCCTCCCACAGCAGGGTTACAGGGATAGGGTTTGAGGGTGGGTCTGGGTGGGATGTCCTTCAATGTGGACTCGATGGGACGAATGCTTCCACACTCTAGTACTTGTATGATTCTAAAGACGTTGCTTAATTGGGAGCCAATGTGTGTCATTGAGCATGATTGACGGTTAATAGGATTTTTGATATGATAGGGCAGCAGAGTTTCAGCAGATCTCAAGTTTACTCATGTAGAATGTGCGACACAAGCTTGGAATGCCCTGGAAAATTTAAGTCTGGAGGCAACAAAGGCCTCAGTGAGGGTTTTGGCTGATCTGAGGAAGGCGCACGTGATGAAGCAGATAAAAATCATAAATAATTGTATTTTACTGTTACACCTGTTCCTAAAGTTTAAACCGATATTACGAATTCAGGTCCAGTTCTGATCCTTGCAGGTTATGTGGTCTCAGTGGCTCCTGTAAGACTGCCTTACCTCTTACAGCATAGTGATATATATCTACTTCTGCATTGCCTCATCAAGAATATGACACTAACATCTTCATGCAATATGGACCGAAACTCGCCTCTTTTGCATGTTTCTGCCATGTCAACAAAGGGTCACTTAATGCAAACTTGATGAAAAGAGGCTTACTAAAAGCCATTAACTTCACAGCACATTGCATGTATAGAATAGCTATTAAGAGCAGACTTATTTAATCCATGAAACCTAGCTTGTGCAATAATACAAGAAAAACATTCTGCTAGACCATATCAAGGAGTAATCTTAATTGACATTATTTAAGTGGATTCTGATCATACTCCAGGACTTGTTACCCCTTTGCTTCAGTGAAAAGACTCACACTTTCCTTTAACAACCATGACTATCTTCACAGCTTACCTATTTTAAAATACCTCCTCCTTTTAGATTCCTCTTCATAGACAGTCAGGTATTAACAGTTTCCCAACGCAAAAGATATGATGTTGTTTTACTTAGGAAAAGCTTAACAATCACTCATGGCTTAATCTTTGTAAGAAATAACTTACATTTAACAGATAAGTAGTCATTTGCCTAAATATCTAATTTAGAACTTGTTAGAATATATATTCCATAAATTGATGAGGTGCATAAAAATGGCAGTAGGAGAAGGCCCAAACAAAAACAGAAATTGCTGGAAAAGTTCAGCAGGTCTGGCAGCATCTGTGGAGAGAAGTCAGAGTTAATGTTTCTGGTCGAGTGACCCTTCATCAGAACTGAATAGGAGAAAGCCATTCATCTTGTGAAACCTTGTCTGCTATTGAATAAGATCTTGGCTGAACTGATTGTGGTCTTAGCTCCACTTTCCTGCCTACTCCTTCGACCATTTGACTTCCTTGTCAATCAAGAATCTGCCTTCAAAATATTCAATGACTTCCTTCCCACCATTCTGAGGAATAAAATTCTATGGGCCAACAACTCTCCAACAGAAAAAAAAACTCTCTATCTCTGCTTTAAGTGGGAGACTTGTTACTTTTAAGCTGTTCTATCTGATCCCACAGGGAGAAATTTCCTTTCAGCACTTACTTTCTCAATTCCTTTCACGATTTTAGATGTTTCAAGAAGATCACTTCTTATTTTCCCAAACTCCAATGGATACAGGGCCAACTGTCCAACTATTCTCAGGAATGAGGTCAGTGAGCTTTCTCTGAACTGCTTCTAATGCTATTATATCCATCTGTTTCCCATATATCTACCTTGAATTCTTCAAACCTTCCCACACTACACAATGCCATACCATGAGTCCTCTACTGCTCCTTGCTATCAGCTAAAAACTCATAAGTTTCTTTCAGTACCTTTCAAAGGTATTCTTTTTAAAGCATTCAAAAGTACTTAATTGTAAAATTGTTCCTGCTTACACCAGCAATCAGCTTTTAGCCAAGACAACTTCTGAAGACTGAAGGCTGCCAGCACAGAGCCCAGATGAAGAGTGATGGGGCAGAAGCTAGTGATTGACTGGGATTGTAGTCGAGGTTACAGGATAGTGCAACAGAAAGTGAGGACACAGTATCCTATAAAGGGGATGAAACAATGTTAGGGACTCATGCTTCTGGTAAGGATGTTAAGGCTGGAAGTTAGATTAGTGGATGTAGAATTGCAGTAGTTAGTGAGGATTTGAGAGTTGGACTGGTGGGGACTGAGGCATATAGGACAGGCTGTAGTCAGAAGTCCTGGGTCAAGCCAAGTACATGCTGCATTTTAGTTTCAGGAATTCAATTCTACCTTATGACTTAGACATTCCTATTTATGTATCTCTTTTGGGGTTCTAGCTATTTTCTGGTCAAGTTCTGATATGGAGAATACCTGAGAATATTTCCATCGCAGATATTAGAGTATGCAGATATCATCTGATGAGATTACTGGCATTTGCTGCTGTTTATGACCTTTAAAATAGTCACTGTTTCACTATCTTATGTATAAGATAGTACCAGATTTAAAAATGTGCTTTACAGAAAATGTCACTGCCAGAAAGAGCGTGTAGAAGTAATTCAGCTAGCTAATTAATCTTGAATACTTGTGGAATTTTGATTAATTCAGCATTTGGAAATGGCAAAGGAATTTCCCATTAGTGTTCTGGGGAAAGGAATTGAGCAGAAACTAACCTTTTATTTAATTATTCTTTCATGGTGTGCAAGCGTTGCCCACAAGGCCAGCATTTGTTCATCATTGCTAATTGCACTGGAGAAAGTGCTGAACCAACTTCCTGAACTACTGTGGTCCATCTGGTGCGGGTACACTCAGTGCTGCTAGGAAGACAGATCCAGAATTTCGATCCAGTGACAGTGATGGAACGGTGATAAAGTTCTAAGTCAGGATGGTGTGTTGCTGACATATAAACATACAAACTAGTAGCAGGATTAGGCCTTATTGTACTTTGAGCCTCCTCATCATTTACAAAGATCACGTCTGATCTGTCAACTCTACATTCCAGCCGACCTCTGATAACCTTTCACCCTTCTGACTTAGCAAGAATTTATCTACTTCTGCCTTTAAAATATTTGAGGACTCTGTTTCCACCAACTTTTCAGTTCCAAAGTCTCAATATATCAGAGGGCATAAATTTAAGGTGAGAGGGGAAAGATTTAAAAGGGAGCTGAGGGGCAACCTTTTCACACAGACGGTGGTGCATATGTGGAATGAGCTGCCAGAGGAAGTGGCAGAGACGGTACAATTGCAACTTTTAGAAGACATTTGGACAGGTACATGGATAGAAAAGGTTTAGATGGATATGGGCCAAATGCAGGCAAATGGGACTAGCTCAGTTGAGGAAAACTGGTCAGCATGACAAGTTGGACTGAAGGATGTTTCAGTATTGTATGACTGTGATTCTATGAGTCAGTGTCTGTAAACATGTAATTTATAAAAAAATTACCTTTTCAAAATGTCAGAATCTGGGCCCTGGTAATTTGGCGTTGTCATGCCAATGATACAAATTATATTTACGCAGCACTCATCATATATTAAGAGTTCTAAGAATCCTTTGAAAACAGCAGAAAAAAGGAAGGCATTCAGAGAGGAAGAGGACAGACTAACCAATTTTAAAAAAAGGAAAATGGAAAATGCCAAAGGAAGGACACACTGTGGGAAATAGTGACTGAAGGAATAGCTGCCAGTGGTGAATATGTGATATCAGTTGAAGGAAGCGACATGTCAGATCAGTTAGCAGATGTCCAGTAATGGAGTGTAGGAAAAGATGTTCACCATCAGAGAAGCGAAAGGTGCATATAAAGAGACATGGTTTCCAGGCAGGATGATTCTGCATTATGGGGGGGCTCTGAAAATATGGACATAAATATCAACTATCAATTACTGTATCTTAGGAATTCAGGAATTTCCAATGTGCCTAGTGGGAAACTACTAGGCAATTTCCTTACAATTTAGAGGGAAAGCTTTAAGTAAGTCATAATTACAATATTTTACAGGGACACTGCAGTTCTATTTCTCATGAAAATGGCAGGATTAATGGGACCCAGTATTATCTGTACGGTTAGTGATGGAAATTCGCATATCATCAATTAAACATTTTAATCAACAGGAAATTAAACAGCTACTAAGCTTCTTGTCATCAAGCCAGCTGTTATTTTACAGCATCAGACAGACAGCTCATCTCATCATTAGAAGGAGTGATGCTAACATTGGATTTAATAATGAACACTGAAATGTATTTAAGCTGCACAAATTGGAGGCTTGATGAGCATAACGTCAACAAGATGCTGAACTGGTATTTAAGTACCAATTTACTGATGGTTAAACAGATGCAAATATTCAGTTCCCGATATAAATATAAAGGTTCAGAAAAAGTTATTGTAAATATTAACCTTAAATTCATAAAAATTAAATTCGACTACTTGAGCAGATTTATAAATGCTTTTATTGGATAATGAATAACTGTGTAAATATTAATCTTGTGTTTTTAAAAGCTAAACTCTACTACCTTGAGCAGATTTATTCGATCCAAAGTAGAGTTACTGGAATATTAGCTTGATGTACAAAGAAACAGGAGTCATGAAAGTGGACTCATTCACAATATACAGATTCCTGGGGCAGGGGTTCTTGTGGCATACTGGTGGTGGTGTTCCTACCTCTGACCAGAAGACCCAGAAGACCCAGATTCTAGTCTTACCTGCTCCAGAGGTGTATCATAACACATCTGAACAGTTTAATTAATAATATATACAAATTCCCAAGGAAAGGCAGATTAAAAGCCATGTGGTTCAATATGAAGAGAAACTGTTTCCCTACCTGTTCATGAATATTGCTCTATATTGATTACATAGAAGCATGGTGAGGGAGCAAGTTAATCTGTAGAACTATATTTCAATTAATACTTTAAATTCTCTATATTAAGTAGCATTGTGGCACCAATGCATTGCAGTGCTAACATGCATTGCCTTAGGAGTAAAGAGCTGAGGCTTCACCTCTTCTCCTTCCAAATAAACACACTTCTTTCAGTAAGCACTTGATTTCATTCTCAGTTATGTTACAATAGAACATTGAGACTAGAGGCTTGCAGCTAGGGTGATGGGTAAAGAGAAAGAAAGAAATAAATTGACAAACTCTCACCAGACTAATTTTGCACTTCTAATAGCTGGCTAAAGAGGCAAAGATATAGCAACAAAAGAAAGTGTAAAAGAATTAAAATGTGCCAAGAGTGGATTTCTCCCCCTGCTGCTGTTGCCTCATTTATTCTGGAGGAGTAACCCCCATAAGCATAAAGCTAAATATAAGCAGAACGTGGTGAAACCAAAACATAAAATGAGTTGAAAAGTCAAAAGTTAGTTTTCATATCATTGATAGCTGCTACACCACTCACTTCACAGGCTTATGTCAAGCATCAAAGGGCGTATAGCTTTAAGATGGCTCCAATCTAACTAAAGGTATGATTACTGCACTGTGGAAACACATGGAGAATAAAGATTATCCAGAAATGATTATAATGATTCAGACAATTTACAGGATAACAATTGTACATTTTTGAAATAATGGAAACTATTAGGAGACTGTAATTTATTAAGAAATTCAGTTGGTTTATGTCTATTAATGGATATTTAATAAACATTTAATGGATGTTCAAATGTTGCCATCAATTACAAGCAGGAATATGAAGTATTTCACCATCTCACCAAAGAAGGCAAGTTAACTTTGCTTGCTTCCTACAAATAACATCAGGCCTATTTATGCCTTTCATTTTGTCAGGTGTGTGGAACATTTCTTGTTCCAGTCCTGCACAGGCCTCCTCTCACAACTCCCTTTATCCAGGTGGTAGTATTCCCATGTATCTGCTGCCCTTGTCCTACTAGCTGGAAGTAGTTGTGGGTTTTATAGTCTGTCTAAGGATCTTCAGTGAATTTCTGCAGTGCATCTTCTATATAGTGTGCACTGCCACTACTCAGCGTTGGAGGGGGACAGAGTGGATGCTTTTTCCTGGATAGTGTCAAGCTTCTTGGGTGTTGTTGGAGCTGTGCCAATCCAGGTTAAGTGGGCATTATTCGATTACACTCTTCACTTGTGCCTTGTAGATGGTGGACAGGCTGTGGGAGTCAAGAGATGAGTTACTCACCACAGTGTTCCTAGCCTCTAACCTGCTGTTGTAGCCACTGCATTAATATGGTGAGTCCAGTGGCTTCTGGTCAACAGTAACCCCAAGGATTTTGATAGTGGGGGAATTCAGTGATGGTAACAACACTGAATGTCATGGGGCGATGCTTAGACTGTCTCTTATTAGAGATGGTTGTTGCCTGGCAATGTGTGGCATGAATGTTACTTGCCACTTGTCAGAGCAAGCCTGGATATTGTCCAGATCTTGTTACATTTGAACATGGTTTGCTTCAGTATCTGAGTGGTCGGCACAGTGGATCAGTAGTTAGCACTACTGCCTTACAGCGCCAAGGACCAGGGCTTGACTCCATCCTCAGGCAACTGTCTGGGTGTGTTTCCTCCGGGTGCCTCCCACAGGTTTCCTCCCATAGTCCAAAGATGTGCAGGTTAGTTGGATTGGCAACAGTCCAGGGATGTGCAGGCTAGGTGGGTTAACCACGAGAAATGCAAGCTTACTAGGATACAGTGGTGGGGACTGGGCTGGGTGGGATGCTCTTCGGAGAGTTGCTGTGGACTTAATGGGCCAAATGGCCTATTTCCACATATAGGGATCCTGTGATTCTAGCTGTGAATAGTCTCACATATTTAAGCACAAACCATTAATATATACAACACACAGCCGGGAAACCAAAACTAAGGTCTGTGGAACAATAACTTCACATGGTCCATCTCCAGCACTTTCCCTCCTTTACTTGATTTCTTTGTCTCCATTTCTGTTTACTAAAATTCATTACAAGCCGACAAGTTCACCAACTCTACAGCTTCCTCACTATATTTCCCTTCTCCCACTTCTGATAGGACTCCATTCAATTCTCCCAGTTTCTCTACCATGTCTGCTCTGTTTATGCTACCTTTCACATGACACTTCCGACAGGTTTTCCTTATTCTGCAACCAAGGATTGACCCTCAGTTCCACTACTCTCTGGATGAAGAACTTCCTCCTCATCGCAGTTATAAATGGCTTGTGTTTTATTCTGAGCGTATGCCCTGATTTTAGATCCAAATCGGGGGTAACATTCTTTCTGCATCAGCTATGCACCCTTTAAAAATTACCTGAACTTTTCCACATCCATTGTCTTTTTCCCCGTCCTTCCTAAATGTTAAATATCTGTAATGTTCAGTTCCCAATCTTGGTCAATCTGCAGCTATGTCTCAGTGATAGCAAATAAATCATATACATGTATTGTTATTTGTTCCATCAATTCACTTACCTTTCTGCAAATGCTGTTCGTATTTAATTCTATCTTTTGAAGACTATCCTATAATTTAACCCTTGTTGATTCTAAGACGTGTTTCTGCTATTATGCATTCAAAGGATTATCCTCCACAATTTCTGCCACTTCCAATATGATGCTTCCACCAAAGACATCTTTCCCTTTCCTCCCATCTACATTCCAAAGGGATAGAGATAGAGCAGGCCTTTATTCAGCTATTAATGATTCGTCATTTGTTTCTTTATTACAACCATTGCTTTGCTCTCTGTTCTGACATCTTTGCTACTAAAGCTCAACTGTCCTGTAACCTATCCTAGCTTTCCCTTTTATTTCATCTAAGCCTCTGCTTTCTTTCAACAGCATAAAACCCATCATGTTTCTATCTCTCTTTGGTTCCAATGAAAGATCACACTGATTTGAAACATTGTTTCTTTCTCCACAGCTGCTGTCAGATCTTCTGAATTTTCCAGTACTTTCTACCAGAGTCTATAGCTGCGAGGCTGGAAAAGCACAGCAGGTTAGACAGTATCCGAGGAGCAGGAAAGCCAATATTTCAGGCCAAAACCCTTCGTCAGGACTGGGGAGTGAGAGGGGAACCCAGAAAGAAATACCGGGCGGGATGTGGGGAAAGGTAGGAAAGATGGTGATAGGTGGATGCAGGTAGGATATATTGTGATTGGTCTGTGGGAAGGGTGGAGCAGATAGGTGAGTAGGAAGATAGACAACTTAGGTCAGGTCAGGGAGGTGAGGAGGAGTGGGAGACCTGGACATTGGATAAGACTGGGGGAGGAGAGATTTTGAAGCTGGTGAAGTCAATGTTGAGGCCATTGGGTTGTAAGCTCCCAATGCAAATTATCAGATGTTGTTCCTCCAGTTTACATTTGGCCTCACTCTGACAGTGGAGGAGGCCAATGATGGACATGTCGTCAGGGGAGAGGAAGGGAGAATTAAAATGGATGGCAACAGGAAGGTCAGGTTGGTTAGTGCATGCAGAGCGCAGATATTCTGCAGGAG
Source organism: Ginglymostoma cirratum (assembly GCA_024137785.1). Lineage (NCBI taxonomy): Eukaryota > Metazoa > Chordata > Chondrichthyes > Orectolobiformes > Ginglymostomatidae > Ginglymostoma > Ginglymostoma cirratum. Next base: position 70,880,416 of record JAHRHZ010000283.1, read on the forward strand.
CAACAGATGCAATAGATCAGGTTGGGATGAAGTGCAGGTGAATATCTGCTGAATCTGGAAAGATTATTTGGGGCCTTGGACAGAAGTGAGAGGGGAGGTGAAAGGGCTGTGTTGCACCTCTTATGGTTGCAGGGAAAGGTATCGGGTGTCGTGGATGAGTTGGTGGTGAGTGTAGAGCTAATGAGAGAGTCAGGGAATGAATGTTCCCTGTGGAAAGCAGACAAGGGTGTGGAGGGAAATATCTTTTCCATATTTCTTTGAATGGGAATCTAACCCACCCTCTAGCAACCCTTCTCCCACCTCCAGCAAACTCCATCCTCCTGGACACCCCCTCCCAGCCTCGTGCCCCCCCACCCCCACCCCCGCGACTTCTTCATCTCAAATTGCCACCGCAACATCAATTTCTTGGGTCTCTCAACCCCTTTCACTTATTCCATGCTCTCCCCATTGGAACACGCAGCCCTCCGCTCCAACCCCAACCCCAATATTAAACGCCCAACGGGGGAGGTGGAAATGGGAGTAGTATGGCGTACTGATCTGTACATCACTGAGGCCAGACACCAACTCTCTGACACCTCCTCCCACTGTCCCCACAATTATGACCCCACCTCTGATCACCAAGCCATCATCTCCCAGACCATCAACAATCTCATCACTTTGGGAGATCTCCCATCCAGAGTGTCCAACTTGACAGTACCCCAACACTGCATCGCCCATTTCTATCTCCTACCCAAAATCCATAAACCCAATTGCCCCAGTCGACCCATTGTCTCTGCCTGCTCCTGCTCCACCGAAATCATCCCCTCCTACTGTGACTCCATTCTTTCCCCTTTGGTCCAGGAACTCCCTACCTATGTCCATGGCACAACCCATGCCCTCCACCTTCTCCAAAACTTTCAATTCCCTGGCCCCCAACACCTCATCTTCACCATGGACATTCAGTCCCTGTACACCTGTATCCCCCACACAGAGGGGCTTAAAAGCCTTCCGCTTCTTCCTTTCCCACAGGCCGAAACAGTGTGCCCCCACTGACACGCTTATTCGCTTGGCTGAACTGGTCCTCACTCTGAAAAATTTTTCCTTCCCTTCCTCCCATTTCCTACAAACCAAACGGGTAGCACCTGCATGGGCTCGAGCTATGCCTGCCTCTTTGTATGATTTGTGGAAGAGTCCCTCTTCCGCAACTACATCAGCACCTCTTTCTCCACGATACTGATGACTGCATCAGTGTGGCCTTGTGCTCCAGCAAGGAGCTCAAACAGTTCATCAACTTTGCCAACACTTTCCGCCGTGCCCTCAGATTCACCTGGATTATTTCTGACAACTTCCTCCTTCCCCTTTCTGGACCTCTCTGTCTCCATCTCCAGAAACCGACTCACCACTGACATAATTTTCAAACCCATGGACTCCCATTACACCCCCTCTCACCCACCCACCTGCAAAAATGCTATCTCATACCCCCAACTCCTCCGCCTCCACCGCATCTGCTCCCAGGATGAGGTGTTTTACTCCAGGACATTCAAGATATCCACTTATTTTTAGGGACCATAATTTCCCCTCCTCTGTAATTAAGGATGCCCTCAACTGCATCTCCTCCTTTTCCACACTTATGCCCTCAAACACCCTGCCCCCAACAACAATAAGGATAGGGTCCACTTAGTCCTCATGTACCAGCTCATCAACCTCCGAATCCTAAGTATTATCCTCCAACATTGCCACCACCTACAATCAGACACCACCACCAAAAAGATATTTCCCTCCCTATCCCTGTCCACTTTCCGCAGCGACCATTCGTTCTGTGACTCCCTTGTCAGCTCTACACTCCCCACCAATTTCTTCACCACACCCGATACCTTTCCCTGCAACCGCAAGTGGTGCAACACCTCCCCTCTCACCTCCATCCAAGGCCCAAAACAATCTTTCCAGATCTGGCAGAGATTCACCTGCACTTTAACCAACCTGATCTATTGCGTCCATTGTTCACAATGTGGTCTCCTCCATGCTGGGGAGACCAAATGCAGACTTGGGGACCGGTTCGTGGAACATCTGCATTCTGCACGCATCAACCTACCCGACCTTCTGGCTGCCATCCAATTTAATTCCTCCTCCCACTCCTCTGATGACATGTCCATAGCCTCCTCCACTGTCATAGAGTGAGGCCAAATGTAAACTGGAGGAACAACACCTGATATTTTGACTTGGGAGCTGGCAACCCAATGGCCTCAACATTGACTTCACCAGCTTCAAAAACCTTCCAGCCCCACCATTATCCCATGTCCAGACCTCCCCCTCCTCCTCACCTCCCTGACCTGACCTAACCTGTCCATTTTCCTGCTCACCTATCTGCTCCACCCTTCCCACAGACCAATTACAATACCTCCTACCTGCATCCACCTATCACCATCTCTCCTACCCTTCCCCCAGCCCCATCCTCCTCCCTCTATTTATTTCTGGGCTCCCTTCCACCTCCCCAGTCCTGACAAAGGTTTTTGGCCCATAATGTTGACTTTCCTGCTCCTCAGATGCTGTCTGACCTGCTGTGTTTTTCCAGCCTCACACCCATAGACCCTAAATTTCGCACAGTTCCTTCAGGCATACACAGACTGCAGAGTGCACGGATAACCAAGATGGAGAGAGGCTGAAAGGATCAGGGGTTGGCAGCATGAAAAGGTCAGTCAGGAGCAGGCAGAAAGCAATGGCTCCATGCAGCCGAAGTGTTGTACAGAGAAGTTGCAGAAGCTGTTTGTAGCATTGTGCTGCTATCTTTGGGAATCAAGGAAGTTTGTAAGAAATAGGGGCAGAATTAGGCCATTCAGCCCGTCAAGTTTGCTCCACCATTCGATCATGGCTGATGTGTTCCTCACCCCCATTTTCCTGCCTTCTTCCCAGGACTCTTCAACCTATTACCGATTAAAAATCTGTCTAACTCCTCCTTAAATTTACTCACTGTCCCAGCATCCACTGCACTTTGGGGTAGTGAATTCTGCAGATTCACAACTCTTTGGGGAGAAGTAGTTTCTCCTCAATTCTGTTTTAGATTTACTACCCCTAATCCTAAGACTATGACCTATGATCGGGGCAGCACGGTGGCTCAGTGGTTAGCACTGCTGCCTCACAGCGCCAGCAACCTGTATTCGATTCCACCCTCAGGCAACTGTCTGTGTGGAGTTTGCACATTCTCCCCATGTCTGCGTGGGTTTCCTCCCACAGTCCAAAGATGAGCAGGTTAGGTAAACTGTCCGTGCTAAATTGCCCATAGTGTTCAGGGATATGTAGATTAGGTCGGTTACAGGGGAATGGGTCTGGGTGGGATGGTCTGAGGTTTGGTGTCGACTTGTTGGGCCGAAGGGCCTGTTTCCACACTGTAGGGATTCTATGATTCTATGACCTCTTGTCCTAGAATGCTCCACAAGAGAGAGCATCCACTCCACGTCTATTTTAACTATAGCTTTTATCATCTTGAATGCCTCAATTTGATCTCCCCTCATTCTTCTAAATCCAGAGTGTGTAGGCCTAAACTGTTCAATCTCTCTTCATACCATAGCCCCTCATCTCTGGGATCAATCTAGTGAACCTCCTCTAAACTGCCTGCCATGCCACCACATCCTCCCTCAAATAAGGGGACCAAAAATGTGCACAATACTCCAGGTGTGGTCTCAGCAATGCCTTGTATAGTTGCAACACTACTTCCTTACCTTTGTATTCTATTCCTTTAGCTTTAAAAGCCAACATTCCATTCGCTTTCTTTATTATCAGCTGTACCTGCATGCTAGTTTTCTGTGACTCATGAACGAGGACACCCAGATCCCTCTGCACTGGAATGCCACAAAGTCTCTCCCCACTTAGATAGTAGGTCGCCTTCCCATTTTTCCGACCAAAATGCATGACCTTACATTTATCCACGTTAAACTCCATCTGCCACATTTTGGCCCACTCTCCTAACCTATCTATATTTATTTGTAAGGTTATTTCCTCATTGCTATTTACCTTCCCGGCCATTTTTATGTTATCTGCAAATTTGGCTATAGAGCCTTCTATCCCTGTATCCAAGTCGTTAATGTAGATTATAAATAGCTGGGGTCCAAGAACTGAACCCTGTGGCACCCCAATTGTTACTTCTCGCCATTTAGAAAAAAAAAATTTATCCTGACTCCCTGTCTTCTGTCCATCAGTCAGTCACCTATCCAAGCCAATAAATTACTCCTAATCCCATATGATCCAACCTTGCAGATTAACCTTTTGTGCGGCACCTTTTCAAATGCCTTCTGGAAGTCCAGATATATTATATCTATAGGATCCTTATTATCCACTTTTCTTGTTACATCTTCGAAGAACAGTAGCAAATCAGTCAAACATGATCTGCTCTTCATAAAACCATGCTGACTCTGATAGATAGCATTTTGATTTTCCAAGTGTCCTGATATTGCTTCCTTGATAATTGATTCTAACACTTTCCCAACAACAGATGTTAAGCTAATGGGTCTGTAATTTCCCACCTATTGCCTCCCTCCCCTTTTTGAATAGGGGCATTACAGTAGGATTTTTCCGACCCACTGGAACCTTTCCCCTGTCCAGGAAATTTTGGAGTATTGTAACCAATGGTCCACTATCTCTGCCGCCACTTCTTTAATAACCTAGGATGTAGGCCATCAGGCCTAGGGGACTTGTCCTCAATCCTAATAGTTTGCTGAGTACCTTTCCCCTGTCAATGTTAATTGTTCTAAATTCTACCTTTTCTATTGCCTTTGACTTGCCCATTCCAATAGGATTGGTACTATTGTCCTCCACCATGAAAACTGAGGCAAAGTACTGATGTAGCATCGCTGCCACTTCAGTTTTCCCCAAGAATTGTACTTGTTCTGTGTAGCTGAGTGTTGGGGCTCAAGAAAACTAGAACACAAGACTACTTATGCGCGGAATAATAAGCGGAATAAGCGGAAAGTTATAGACAGGGCTAAGCATTCTACAACCAATGAATCAGATCTAAGCTCTACATCCGGTCATGAATGGTAGTGGATAATTAAATAACTAGCAAGAGAAGACAGTCTCATAAATATCCCAATCCTCAGTGATGGCAAAGTTCAGCACATCAATGCAGAACATAAGGATACAACATTTGTAACAATCTTTGGCCACAAGTGGCAAGTGAATGATCCACCTTGGTCTCCTCCAGAGGACCTCAGCATCATAGATGCCAGTCTTCAGCTAACGTGATTCATTCCATATGATATCAGGGAACAGCCGAAGGCACTGAATATTACAAAAACTTTGGGCCCTAACAACATTCCGACAATAGTACTGAAGACTTATTCTCTAGACTTGCCAGGTTCATAGCCAACCTGTTCCAGTGTAGATATCTAAATGACAATGTCCGAAATTACTCAACTATGTCTGGTGCTCAAAAAGAAGTACAAATCAAACCCAGTCAAGTATCACCAGTCTACTCTCGATCAACAGTAAAGTGATGGAAGGGGTCATCAACAGCACGATCAAGCATCACTTGTTTAGCAATTACCTGTTTACTAACATTCAGTTTGAGTTCCATCAGGGCTACTCATTTTCTGACTTCATTACAGCTTTGATTCAAACATGGACAAAAAAGCTGAACTCCAGAGGTGAGGTGAAAGTGACAGTCTTTGACACCAAGACAGCATTTGCCTGAGAGAGAGATCAAAGGACCCTAGCAAAACCACAGACAATGGCAATCAGAAGGAAACTCTCCACTGGTTGCAGTCAGACATAGCACAAATGAAGATGGAGGTCAGTAATCTAAGCTCCAGGACATCTCTGTAAGAGATCCTCCATGCGTGCCAGGCATCTTCAACAAAACTGAATAAAACCATATCCCCTTGACATTCTGAATCCCTCGCTATCAACATGCTGGGGGTTATCATTGACCAGAAACTGAATTGGACTAAGTTACAACTCTCACTCTCAGGCAAATTGTTTGTCAGAGACCAGGAATCCTGCAGCATGTACCTCACTTCCCAATCCTCCAAAGCATGTCAACCACCTACAAGGCACAAGTCAGGAATGTTAAGTAACACTCCCCACTTTCCTGGATGAGTTCAACTCCAACATAATTTAAGCAGCTTGACACCATCTAGGGCAAAGCAGCCCGCTTGTTTGGTAGCACTCTGACAAACATTCACTTCCCCACCACTGATAATCAGCAACAGCAGTTTGTACTATCTGCAAGATGAACTGAATCAACTTACCCAAGGATCCTTAAGACAGAACTTTCCAAAAACACCACTATTATGATTGAAAAGGTTCAGAGTAGCAGATATAAGTGAACACCACCACTCCCAAAACTCATGCCTAAGCCACTCACCATGCTGACTTGGAAACATATCACTGTGGTTTCAGTGGCACTGGGTCAAAGTCCAGAACTCTCTTCCCACAGTACTGTGATGCAACTACGCAAAAGTAGGAGTTCAAGAAAGCATCTCCTTCTTAAGGACAGCTAGGGCTGGGTAATAAATGCTGGCGTAGCTAGCAAAACCCACATCCTATTAAAATACTTTGAAAAAGAAAGTGCAGTAAAATAATTTGCTTAGTGTAGCAGGGAAGACTGGGACTTGGGGAAGCCTAAAATCTGCTGTTGCCAGTAGCGTGGCTGAGATGTTGGGACTGTGCCTCCACTAAAATGCTGAGTGCAGCCTGGCCATCACAGGGATATACAGTCTAGATCACCTCAGTTAGAAAATAAGGACAAAAGATCCAACAGAGACCTGGAATGATGTCCCTTTTAGACAATAAATGAATATGTGGAATTTGGATGAAGAAAGATCTGTTGTCAGCTGGGGATCAGGCAAGATTTTTAAAGGAGGAAGCTAAAATTTCTCAAGAAGAGGATACAGTTTAAAGAATCTAAGACTCATAGCAATGACTTATGTTTGGGTGGGTTCCTGAGAAATTCACCAGACCTGACTTGGTTGTGTCTGCCACTTAACGTGCAGTTTGTGATATGTTCAACTAGAATTTGCCTGTTAATTCATATTTATGTTTACCTTGTATTAATTCTGGCTTGAACAGTATAGTATAGAAAATATTTACAGTTTGCTTTATTGATGCTTACATAGTAACATTTCTTCTGTTTGTTTGAAATCATAGAATATTGCGGCTTTAGTTTTCAATAAATAAGTGGATTTCAAATTTCATACCCTTGAACATACTTATCCCTAACCAGGTCACAACAAGGTATAATTGTCAGATACACAACAGTTTACAGCAAAAATAATAGCAGTTGTACACAGTGGAAAATGTATCTGCATGCTCATTAACAGAGAAAGTTTAAAGGAGATGGGAGAGGCAAGTTTTTTACATAGAGGGTGGTCCTGGAAGGCACTGCCAGAGGAGGTGGTAGAGGCAGATACAATAGCAACACTTAAGAAGTATCTTGAATGGGCAAGGAATAAAGTGATACGGACCACACAAACAGAAGATTTTTAGTTTAGAATGGCATCATGTGTCAGCGCAGGCTTGGGGTGAAGGGCCTGTTCTGTGTTGTTCATTTGTTCTTTGTTTATTATAGGTGGTGCTATTGACTCTCAAATAAATTGGCCAACACTTTTACCTCAATACCACAGTTGAGGCTGTTGGATCAGATCCAGCTCAGGGTGGCGGTCTCTTGGCCTGGCGTAGCAGTCTTTTTGCCTGGTGTGGCATCAGCATGGACTCCAAGGTAATTCCAGCGTGGTCTCCTGACCTCGAGAGTCTCGTGGTGAAGCCTGGCACAGTCTGGAGTCAAGGCTCGGTGAAGACTGGAGGCTAGGTGCCAGCATGGATCAGGTTGGAAGGGCTGTTGTTCTGAACTTTTTATTTCTCTATTTTCATATTTATTCTTATGATGTGTAATGCTCGACTTTTTATTTCTTTATTTTTCTAATTTCTTTTTTCCTAAGAGCTTGTACTGAAGAATCTGTACCTAGGTATCTTGTACCTATGTTGGCACTCTAAGTGGTGACATAAACTTTTCACAGTACTCATTTGAGTACATGTGACTATAAAGCTAATTCAAAATGCCATGGGATGGTAAGGCATTTACTTAAGAATGAGGTATCCAATCCTTGCCATGCCTGAAACACAACTGGCTCTTATCGCTCATGATGTGGCATCAACCCCACTGAGGGATAAAATAACCATCTATTTCACTTTCGAACACCTTCAAATCAAGGTGTATGGATGAGCAGAAAATAAGGGCAACGGAAAGGTTAAATACTAAACAAAACATGTATTTTGATAATATACATAAAGTATCATAGCTTGCTAATTTGTGATATAGTGGGCAAAACTGATAGTAAAATTGTGACCTATAAATTAGCTGCATAGCTAACCATTCCAAATTCTCATTGGCAGTAAACAGGTTAAGTTGCAATGTAGAAAAAGGCAGTACTGGATATGTAGTTAAAATGCCATTTTGAGATTCTACAGTGTGTAATCTTTACTTAATCGATTTAAAGCCCATTCTCTCAGGGCTGATCACAGAGTGTGCACAGTGGAGAAGAAAAGACAGTCCTCTCCTTTCCCTTGCCACCTTATTCTGAAGTTTGTGTTCAGGATTCAATTACACAGTTATTGATACCTCACAACGATATTTAAAATGCAGACGTGAAGCCTGATTTCCCTTGGGCCTGCTCCTCTTTATTTCAATGCCAACGTCCCTAAGTGAATTCCTGAGGCGTCCATATTAATAGGTCTTCAGTCTGGATTCATTCATTAAACACTCTGCGAGGTTTATGATGCTATGATTATTAGCCAACAAGTCCTTGAATCTCAATTTACTTATGCAAATGTGAGTTTTTCCTTGAATTGCCTGAAAAAAATGCTCCACGCTCATCCAGAGAAGAACTAGAAGGTTTTAATTTGTTTCCTTCCCCACCCATCTCACCCCCTAGAAATAAGCAGCTAATTTTTTTTCTTATTAACTATAGTTTTTTTCCCAGACTCAGGTTGTACACAATATTTTGCTTGTTATTTTTAACCTTGTACAGGACTTCAGCTAATTTTATATACCACAATTCAAAATAGTGCACAGATTACATAATTGAATCTTATACATGAAAACTACTTCCACTGCTAGCAGAATAGTAATTTTAACACGTAGACAGAACAAGTGCACAAGAGTGAATACTGAACAGTAATTGAGGGCTGAGATAGCTTACAGACTAGATACCTCAAGATTAGTTATAGGCCATCATCAAGACTGCCTGAAACACGGTGCACAGCAAGAGGCCATTCAGCACATAGTGAATATGTCAGCACCACAAGACAATGATGTTCATTTTTTTATAGTCTGCTAAAGGACCTAAGATAGATGTTAGATTCAAAGTTCACTCTCAGTATGTTTCTTTACAAAATTGTATGATATGAATGTTAAGACAATAGTTTTAAAGTTTTGAGTTTGTAACTGCTCCCAATAGGCACAATGTAACCAGTGAAAATGTTAATCATAAGAGGATTCACACAAACACTGTAGATTTAGTGCTAATCATTGTTGATTACTCAGAACTAATATCACTAGAAATGAAAGTGAAATTTTGAAGCTCATGCACTAAATTACAGATATGATGGGGCTGTCATATCACAATAAAACTGGTAGTTAATAGAACTGTACTTCAAGTACACTGGAAAGCCACAGCAGCATTTATGGATTCAGAAATAGTTAACATTTCAGGTCTACAACCTTTCATAAGAACTGGGAACTGGAAGAAAAATAATAAGGTTTGAGTAAATAAAAGGGTAAGAGTGGGAAGAAAAATAAAAAGGTCTGTGATTAGCTGTAGGGCAGGATAAATTGAATGACGATAGTGGTGCAGGGTCAAAGTGATTGCTAATTTGACCAGTAGAGAAACAAAAGATGCGTCTAGAAGAGGTGTAAATGACAGGTTCCTCTGAAGATGCCATTCAAAGGAAAGTCAAGGGACTAAGACAGAAGTGAGAGAAACAATGGAGTGATAAACCATAATGCCAAAATGACACCCAAATATGCCTTGCCATGGACCATGTTATCAGCTGGCCAAAGCAGGCTGCAGGAAGCATCCGCATGTGTCTGCATTGCTCATACCACCATTTAGAGGCTGGGAGGTGTGGGTGTGGGAGAGGCATTAGTGGAGGTTAGGCTGACAAAGCAGAGTGCAGTAGGTCTCCTCTGCCACTGCTCCTTCACCATGCACACTCTGCTGGCACTCTCCATGTACCTCGCTACCCAAAAGATGTCACTTCCTGGTACCCAGAAGGCCATGCTAAGGGACCAGCAATGCTGCTACGCCTGTTCCCTCCCAACTGCTGCTCCCCCTCTCTCTGTCAAAAGGAGGGTGGTCCCCTCCTTGTTCAGGTGCCAAATTGGCCACTGATGCATCTGTGGACATGGCTAATGACATCAGCTGGCTACTTCACTTTGTTCCTGCAACTGTGCACTCATAGCCACATCACGCACAACAAATGAGCCTGAGAAAAAGAAGCTAACCAGCAAAGAGAAACAAAATGAGATGGAGGCAGGGATTATGACCTGAAGTTGCTTCCCCCAGTATTTAGCCCAGAAGGCAGTAATGCATCCAGTCAAAAGATGAGGTGCTGTTCTTCAAGCTTTCATGAACGGCATCTGAAGACTACTGAAGGTCAAGGACAGAAATGCCATAATGGGCACAATGTGAGGAATTAAAATAACAGGCAACTGGAAGCTCAGTTTCAAGCATCCAAACTTAATGGAGGTGCTCTGTAAAACATTTACCCAAAGTAGACTATGTCTCCCCACTGTAAAGGAGAGTATATCATGGGCAATGAATGCAGGAATTGAAAGAAAAAACAGTAAATTGCTGATTCACTTGAAATGGGGGCCTTGGATCGTGAGGATGGGAGATAAAAGTGTTGATGTTATGGCTCCTGTGGTATGGGAAGGTGAAAACATCTGCTCCTTCACCTCCTTCTTTTTCTCACCCTCTCCCTAACCTACAGAACCTTTACAGACAAGCATTCGATGAAGCATTACTTAACAGGTTTGACAACAAAGTTAAAGCATGTTGAATAAAAAGGACAGTGACAGTATGGTTGTGAAGTTGGCTAAGTGGTAAAAAACAGAGGGCAGTGGTGAGTTGATATTTTTCATACCAGAGTAAGGTATACTGTGGGGTTCCCTCAGAAGTCACTATTAGGATTTTCTTTTCTAGATCTATATTGGTTATGTGGGCTTGAGAGTACAGTGCACAATTTCAAAATTTTCAGATTGCACAAGACTTGGAAGCATTGCAAACTTTGAGGGAGATAGCGATGGACTTCAAGAGGACATTGACAGGGTGATAAAATGGGCAAAGTTGCAGCAGATTAAATTTAATGCAGAAAATTGTAAAGTGATACATTTTATTAGTAGACACAAACAAAAGGGTACAATTCTAAAAGGAGTGGGTACAAACAGAACTGGCAGTAGGTGTGCATACATTAAAGTAGTTGGTAGGCCAGGGCAAGAAGACAATAATAAGGCAGGTAGAATCCTGAGCTGTACAAAATAAGAGTTAAAGTACATTGGAAATAGAAATAAGCTATTTTGGCACTTGAACCCTCTCAATAAGCCAGATCATGCCCGATCTTGTACCTCAAGTCATTTTCACAAACTATCCCCTTGATGTTGTAGGCATCACAAAAACATGACTGCAAGGAAATCTGGGCTGGGAACTAAATATCTAAGGATATGCATCCTATCAAAAGGAAAGGCAATGGGCAGAGGGAATGGGGTTACCTTGTTAGTAGGAAATGAAATTAAAATCACTAGCAAGAAGGCATAGAATCTGTGGGGGTAGATTTGAGGAACAATGAAAGAAAAAAAGACCCTGATGGGAGTTATGTACAGGCCTCCTAGCAGTAGTCACGATTTGGAGCAGAAAATAAATCAGCATATAGAAAAGGCATGCAAGAAAGGCACTGTTACAATAATAGTGGAGGACTTCAATATCAGGAGGACTGGGAAAATCAGGTTGACAGCGGATCCCAAGAAAATTAGATAAATGTGAGGAACTGCATTTTGGTAAGATAAGTCAGGGCAGGACATATATTTAATAGTAAGGTCCTAGGGAGTGTTGCTGAACAGTGATCTTTGGTGCAGGTTCATGGTTCCTTGAAAATGAAGTCACATGTAGACAGGGTAGTGAAGAAAGTGTTTGGTACACGTGTCTTTATTGGTCAGTGTGCTGAGTACAGGAATTGAGAGGTCATATTGCAGCTCTACAAGACATTGGTTAGGCCACTTTTGGAATACTGCATTCAATTCTGGTCTCCTGCTACACGGTAGATATTGTGAAAGTTGAAAAGATTTACGAGGATGTTGTCAGGGTTGGAGGGTTTGAGCTATAAGGAGAGGCTGAATAGGCTGGGGCTATTTTCCCTGGAGCATTGGAGGCTGAGAGGTGACCTTATAGAGGTTTATAAAATTATGAGGTGCGTGGAGAGAGTAAAAAGTCAAGGTCTTTTCCCCAGGGTAGGGGAGTCCAAAACTAGAGGGCATAGGTTTAAGGTGAGAAGGGAAAGATTTAAAAGAGACCAAAGAGGCAACCTTTTCACGCAGAGGATGATACGTGTATAGAATGGGCTGCTAGAGGAGTTGATGCAGGCTGGTACAATTACAACATTTAAAAGGCATCTGGATGGGTACATGAATAGGAATGACTTAGAGGGATATGAGCCTAATACTAGCAAATTAAGGATTCCTAGTTGGCAAACAGGAGTTGGACCAAAGGGTCTGCTTCCTTGCTGTACATCTCTATTATTCTAAGGTCTAAAAGGAATTTGAGGAATGTCGACAAGATGGGTTTTTTTTTGGAGCAGCTTGTGGTAGAGCCAAATAGGGAAGATGTCATTCTGGATTTGGTGATGTGTAATGAAGCAGACTTAATAAGGGAATTTAAGCTGAAAGAATCTATCAGGGGACAATGACATAATATGATAGAATTCACCCTGCAGTTTGACAGGAAGAAGCTGGAATCCGATGTAATAGTATTACAATTGAGTAAAAGTAACTACAAAGTCATTAGAGTGGGGCTGGCCAGAGTTGATTGGAAGGGGAGTCTAACAGGGAAGACAATGGAACAGCAACGGGAGGAATTTCTGGGGCTAATTCGGGGCACACAGCAGAAATTCAACCAAAGAAAGAAGAAACATATTGAAAGCAGCATGAAGCAACCAAGTCAGGGACATCATAAAAGCAAAAAAACAAGCATACAATGTGGTGAAAATTACTGGGAAGCTAGAGGATTGGGAAGGATAACTAAAAAAGCAATGGGGGGAAGAAGACAAAATATGAAATGTAAGGTAGCTAGTAATATAAAAGAAGATTGCAAGTCTTTTTCAGATATATGAAATATGAGAGGCAAGCGTAGACATTGGACCAATGGAGAATGAGGCTGGAGTAGTAGTAATGAGGAACAAAGAAATGGCTAAGGAATTGAACAGGTACTCTGCATCAGTCTTTACGGTGGAAGGTACCAGTAGCTTACCAGAATTTCTACAAGAGTCAGAGGGCAGAGGTGAATATATGGGCCATCACTAAAGGAAGATGAAAAATCTGAAGGTAGATAAATCACACAGACCAGATGGACTACAGCTGATTGTACTTTGTCAAGGAGACATCATGCCTGACAAATCTGTTAGAATTTTTTGAGGATGGAACAAGCAAGTTAGACAAAAAAGAGCCAGTGGATTTGATCTATTTGGATTTCCAGAAGGCAGCAGTCCTGCTGCTCAGGAGGCTGCTAAATAAAACAAAAACCCTTGGTGTTAGGGACGAGGAATTGACATGGTTAGAGGATTGGCTGACTGGCAAAAGGCAGTAAGGGGATAAAGAGTCCTTTTTTAGGATGGCAGCCAGTGACTGGTGGAGCTCCATAAGGATCAGTATTTGGACCACAACAAATACAAAGTTGCTGGAAAAGCTCAGCAGGTCTGGCAGCATCTGTGAAGTAAAAAAAAGAGTTAACGTTTTAGGTCCGGTGACCCTTCCTCAGAACTGGGACCACAACTGTTCACTTTATATATTAACGATCTGGACATAGGAACTGAGGGCATTGTTGCTAAATTTCAGATGATGCAAAGCTAGGCGGAGGGGCAGGTAATGTTGAGGAAGCAGAGAGGCTGCAGAAGGACTTGGAGAGGCTAGGCAAATAGGCAAAGAAATGGCAGTGGAATACAATGTGGCAAAGTGTGAAGTTATGCACTTTGGTTGGACGAATAGAGGTGTAGACTAATTTCTAAACACAGAAAGGCTTCAGAAATCTGAAGCATGAAGGGACTTTGGAGTCCTAATTCAGGGTGCTCATATTGTTAACATGCAGGTTCAGTTGGCAGTTAGGAAGACAAATGCAATGTTAGCATTCATTTCAAGACATCTGGAGTAAAAAAGCAGAAATGCACTGCTGTATATTGACATATAAGGCTCTGGTCAGACTGTATTTAGAATATTGTGAGCAGTTTTGGGCCCCTTATGTAAGGAATAATGTGCTGGCATCGGAGGAGGTCCAAAGGAGGTTACAAGAATGATCGTGGGGATGAAAGGCTTGTTATATGAGAAGCGGTTGGGGACTCTGGGTCTCTAATCGAGGAAGTTTAGAAGGATGAGGGGGGAGAACTGACTGAAACTTACGGAATGTTGAGAGGCCTAAATAGAGTGGATATGGGAAAGATGTTTCCATTAGTAGAAGGGATTAGGGCCCAAGGGCACAGTCTCAGAGTGAAGGGATGACCTTTTAGAACTGACGTGTGGAGGAATTTCTTCAGCCAGAGGGTGGTGAATCTGTGGAGTTGAGTACTTTTGAGATAGAGATAGATTGGTAAGGGAATCAAGGGTAACATGGAGAAGGCAGGAGAATAGGGTTGAGAAACATATTAGCCATGACCGAATAGTAGAGCAGATTCAATGGGCCAAATGGCCTCATTATGTTCCTATATATTATGATCTTCCTTGCTTTCAAGTGCAAACTGTTCATTATTTTAATATTCAAACCTCCTCCAGACACATATTGTGTTTCTTCATTTGTCCTATTACCATGCTCTTTTTGGTTTTGAATGACCACATTATCATGACAGGCCATCAATGTGAAATGTCAATTATGCTCATCTCATTAGATGTTGCCTGATCTGTTGAATATTTCTGGCATTTTTTTATTAAACGAAACAGGAAGCGTTTTTTGAAAAATTGTACTTTCAAGCAAAAACAAGATACATTGCACATCCGGAAAAATCATGTAGAGTTTTATGACAAAGCAATATTGCCATACTCCTTACTATCAGGAACAAAATTAACGCAATTTCAGTTTCAACAGCTATGCCCATCTGGACACAAACTAAAACTCACTAATGGTTAAGTGACCTTGGCTCATTCATATTTCTGATTAATAGAAGATTGACCTATCTGTCTTTTAAATAAACTCAAAAAGTAGTCATACAGAGTGTGACTAATGGGCAGTACACATGTCATGAACTGCTTTTCAAATTTAATATTGTATTGTGTTGACAATTTTCATGTTCTTCGTTTTGTATGATTCTTTTTATGCATCATTATCATAGAAATATAAGATTAGGAATATTCCCGCACTCTCCTCCGCACCCCCACCAACAAAAGCTTGTTTAACCATTCATTGTGACGTTACCCGATTTATAGTTCAACTCCTTCCACCTGACGTGGCTCCACATCCTTTAATACCCTTTATTAGCAAAAAAATGTATTGCTCCCAAACGTTAAATTATTAACTGAGCTAAAATCTACTGCTTTAGGTTCCATACTTCTTCCTCACAAGTGAAAGAAGTGCTTCCTAACTTATCTCCTTAGTCTCAGCTCATATGTTAGAGAATATAACTTTGGCCAAGTGTTTTTAATAGGAGGGTTAAAATAGGGTTCAGCCAAATATGTTGATGCTGTGAGGATACAGTTCTTCTAGCACAAGTCACACTTCAGATATCACAACTGACACTGAGGCGGAATTAAAAACCAAAAGAACTGCAGATGCTGTAAATCAGAAACATAAAACAGGAGCTGCTGGAAAAGCTCAGCAAGTCTGGCAGCATCAGTGAAGAGAAATCAGAGTTAACGTTTTGGGTCCAGTGACTGAGGAACGTACTCTGAGGAACGGTTACCGGACCCAAAATGTTAACTCTGAGTTTTCTTCACTTAGGAGGAATTCACAGCTAAGCCCGTGCAAACATGCGCTTCCAGCATAGCTCATTGAGGCAGTGATCATTTTGAATCCCCTATTCAGCTTAGCTAGAATACAATGGCAAAAAATTTATCAGCTGAACCTTCAGGAATGTGTTAACATTTTCAGCCTAAACTGCCCTGTAAAATATTAATAAAGAAAACTCCTGAGATGAGCTATTTCTGTTTCTCCAACCAAAAAGAGACTGGCTGGGTGTATTGAGGGTTTCTTGGACAGCAAGAATTTACTTGGATCTGATTAGTCCCTCTCCACATGATTGTCATTTCCATTCCTGCATGATAATCTTCACATTCAGGACCACATATTATGTTCAGCAACAGCCCATTCCAGTGACGGTGCATTTCCACTGGTAGAAATAAAAGTACAACTTCTATGGATATTTCTTTGACAGCTCTGCAACCTCTCCACATCTTGAAAATCCCATCCCTTCACCCCGAAAACAATGAATCCTTGCTGGGTTATATTCTCTAGGTACCAATCAGGGTCCAATATATCATCCAAATGGCCTTTAGAATGTTTGTCACTCTTAAATGATGGCAAAAAATTTGATCACTAAAAGCCATGTTCATGAAATCCAGTCCAGTCTGAACCTGGCACACATAAAGCATTTCCAACGGGACTCTGAACATCAACTAGAGGCAGGAGCCCCACTCTATTCCACCCTCCCTCAAATTAACCAATTTCAATTGTGGTGATTCGACTACCACTCCAACAAGGAAGATACAGAACTTTTCTGGTCAGAGTGGCTCAGCTGCTTATTTTGGGAAAACAAAAGACAAGCAAATGTTATCATTTTAATGTTTTGAGAAGGCTGATCAAGTGAGTTCGTGTCTATTTTTCCACTTTTTGGATATGATTTCAAATCTACTGAGACCGATTGGATAAAACTCTCGTTCTCAAGTCTACAGGCATCCTGCATCAAAAAAAGGGAGAAATGAATCACTTATATTGCATTTAATTTTGTTTATATATATAATTACAAATGTTGAGATTGTAGAAATGCCCATGTTTACAAAAAGCCTCCAACATGAAATGAGCAGAGAAAAGGCTACAGGGATCACAAATAATCATTGTGTGCACATGTTTGCAAGAGTTCATTATTTAGGTCCCTCCTACAACTGGAGAAACAAAGAAAATTATTATCGAAAAACGCAGTGCATGTCAGCTAAAACTGAGATAAAATTGACCAAATAGAGGACTTCACTAAATAACAGCACTGAATTCCCTCTATCTTATAATGCCTAGCAGGCTGACCAACATTCAAATAGGTGATTTATTTCTAAAGAGCTTCATTAGGAAGCCAGAGACACAAATTTACAAAAAGAAATCAGGAACCTAATGAAACCATTTCAGATCAAACCGCATTCATTCCTCAGTTAATCCTCTTAACCATCAGCTTCTCCTTTTTCTAATCTGATTCTCTGCAGAAAAATAAAAAGGATTTTTTTTGTATACAACAAACTGTTAAATGCTTGTGGAGGAAAGTTAAGCAGAGTAGATAAAATCCTCACAAATAGCTGATCCTCTTTGTCATTTAATTTGCATTCTGGGTGACTTAAAGTCATGAAATCTGCTCAATGACCATTTCCTTTCACTGGAGGTCAAACTCAGAGTACAGTAGCAAGACAGACACAACATGTCCACACAAGTTTCTCACTAATTTCTAACATACAATAAAAAGAGTGTGGTTATAACCTTTGGAGAAATTCAAAGAATAGAAAAAATAGCTTCATTATTAGTCTGCAACTAATCCAGCAATGTGTGGCAACAAAAGATATGCCACAACTTCTAAGCCTTCATAAAGTGAATGATTTGTGTGGCTCTCTCATTAACCTCGCAAAATGGGAAAATTGTAATCATGCTGGGAGCTTCTTCGCTGAAATACATTGCGTGTCATGAAACTGTCGAACTTGCAGTGTTAATACAATGTAATCTCAAAATTAATCAAAATCCTGGAAACTCCTTCCCTAACAGTACTAGGCATGTACCTACCCAATATGGACTGTGGTGATTCGAGAAGACAGCACAGTACAACCTCCTTAAAGGAAGATTAGGGATGGGCAATAAATGCTGGCCTTTGCTGCAATGCCCACATCCAGGGAATGAATGGCAAAGTAATAATCTCATCACAACCGTTTACAGCTGGTACATTATGTCCTAGGACCCCTAATAATGTCCTGATTTACGGTGCTGGAATGACACTCAAATTTGGTAGTCCAGAAGGGAACAGTGAAGCACTAGTGTCTAAATCTAGCAAGTAATGAATTGTTCCAAAGGGTCTTCAAGACTTTTTCACCTGACTTAGCAGTATTTTTATCCCTGTCTTATGATAAATTTCAGGATGCAAAGCTGTTTCAACATTCAGAAATGGAAATTATAATTATTTTCATAAAGAAATCTATACAAGATATAGTTTGCACAATTTGGGACATGACAATGGCTTGTGCAATTCATTTGGAGAGAAGAAAGATGATTTGTAGTCTATGATTCCCAAAACATTCTACCACTGGGGTTTTGCTCTTGTCATATCTGGATTGATTGATCGATTGGTAAATAAAATCATTATCATTGTATCATGTGACTACTAAGATAGTAGAAGATAACCCCACACACCTTAGGAGTTGTTAGATGAAAAAAGACCATGTGCTTATGAAAGCAGTTGCACCCTGTCTGCACATATGATGAACAGGGCCATTGGTTCTCCAGGTTATGTTTCTACATTTCACATATCTATCCTGATATGCAGTTCTCAATTACCAAAATTCCCAAACATGCAATATTTTTGGTAGTTATGTAAGAATATTCCTAATTTACCTTCTTGATATGTTTTCATTATATATAATAATCCAGTCCTTTTCTTTAGTTTTCTTTCAGCTCCTAATTTGACTAATTTCACTCCTATGTCTCTCCACTGATTGTTCTATTTTGTTTTCAACACTTTTATTTTATTGATTAAGGACATTGACTATTGGGCATAATATTTGCAAGGTCCCAGATGTTAACAGTGACAACACTGAACCATTACTCATTTGTAATTCCTGCAATTTGCAACATGATCTGAAGGATGATTGCTTCCCGCAAGACGCACCATTCCACTGCACATTATCAGAACCACATCCCACACATGCCAAAAAGCTTTAACTTACCAAATTCTGTTGTCTGTATTGCATCTCAAAAACAATTCTGATCTAAAGGTACAACTTTAAGATGAGAAGGTTGCAGAAGGCACATTGTAATCAGAAAGAAGAAGCACTTAATGTGAGACACTCCTTCATAAACCTCTGAACATGCCTCAAGAAGGTAACATTCTTTGAAGTTCAGATGACACAAATAAGCTGCTCAAGGTTCTTGTGGTTTATGCTGCCATCTCACTCCTTATCGTATTAGTACAGGACAGCATCCAGCTGGTATGTTATCTTCCATGTAACACAAACGATTCAGCATTTGTCATCCTCTGTAATGTTATCCAGTCTGTGTGTTATCCTCCATACAATGCAATTTTAGCTAATTCCATAGATATAAACAGAGAAGTTAATGAACTCTATTGTGAATTTCCAGCATTCTGCAGCATCAAATGCTTGTGGTGGGCATGTCAGTCTCTACTTCATTGCATTCTCTTGGACTGATGTGTCTTTCTTTGGTGCATGTAGTATCAGAAGGCTTCAGTGTGTGAAAAAAAATCTTCCATTACACAAATAATTTTTTCAACTTTTGCTCAGATTTGATTCAGCCATCAGCAAAATATATCCATGCACTTAAAGTGAAAGATTAGACATTTCTCTCAGTGTCAGATAGAGAAAGACACTGTGTTGTGGAGATGACCAACCACAACATAGCAGTGTGCTTTTTATAGACTGCACTGACAACCACATGTGTTTGAAAAAAATCACCTTATCTTCATGACTCCTGACTGACTCTATTGTGTTACTTGAAGTATGGTTCAGAATTGTGTCTGCAGCAATGCTGAACTTAAATTTACAAATATGAATTAAGAGCAGGATCAGGCCAGTAGAACCCTCTAGTCTGCTTTGCTATTCGAAAGATCATGGCTGATCTGATTCCACATTCTGTCTAGCCCCAGCAATTACTGACTCCTTTATAAGTCAAGAATATACCTACCTCTGCCTTAAATATATTAAATAACCCTACCTCCACTGCTCTCTGAGGAGGACTGTCCCAATAATCACCACCCTCAGAGGGAAAAAAAATCTTCATCTCATTTCTGAATGGGACGCCCCCTATTTTTGGTAAGGGGTTGGTTATCTTGGTTGGTTGAATAGCTGGTCTACGATGCAGCATGGGTTCTATTCTCGCACCAGCTGAGATTACCATGAAAGACTCTCCTCAATCTCTCCTCTTGCCTAAGGCCTGGTGACCATCAGGTTAAACTATTACCAGCTGTCTCTCTAATGAGACAGTGGCCCAATGATCTGGTGGGACAATAGTGACTTTACTTTTTACTTCAACTCTCTTCAATTCTGAACTTCAATTGTTTATTCTTTATGCAAGGAATCCACTTATTCTTGTTTCTTCAATACTCTGTCTCTTCCATACGTCTTCAAACACCAGTTCAGGCCATATGCTGAACTAACCAGCATAACTGAGGTGGGCACTCTCAGAATTTTGGAATGAAGGATTGATGAACCATAACCAAGTGTGTTTTTTTTTAAATAGCAGATGTATACAGAAGCATAGAAGCACAAAGTAGTCTTCTCATTCAGTCATGGAAAGGTTTAGAATTCAAATGTTTCCTATCCTGTCCTATTTTTGAAAACATAAGGAGAGAGGAGGAAAGGCAGTTTTGCAATATCACTATTCAATTTATTATCTTGAAATAACTTTACGATACTTCACGTTGCAGCATCCACAACCCATCTCAAGGTGGCAGTTTCAGCATACAAAATACTTGGCTGAAAACTATATATATGCAGGTTGGATCTAATATAAATGATAAATTGCTTGCTTTAAAAATATTTTAATGTTGCAGGTCAGAATTATTCAAAACCTGTGGTCTGATAGCTCAAGCCAATTGCCACTTGGCTCTATTAAAACCTTCTCAGAATTTCTCAAAACTGGATCTAGCCAAAACCAACAAGTGTTTAACTATCAATGTATTCACAAGACCCAGGAGGGTAATCTGAATTCAATTACTATAAATAACATTAGTTAGAAAACAAGCAGAGGGCCCCTGAGGGACAAGGGGCTGTGATGACAAGCTGCAGCCTCTTCCTGCAGAACAATTCATTAGGCAGAGCATAACAGATGTGCCACGTGCTCACTGAAACCCATCAATCCTACTGGGGATTCATGTAATTATTTGAGTTTCGAGTGGCAGGAGCCACCAGCGGCATGGCAGCTGCACAGGCACAGGGGACCCTCATGTTTTAATCAGCATCACTTAAGCAGGCCCTCAGTGCACTTGACGCTAGCTTGATATGCAGTCAAGTGCAAATCTGAGCTGATGGTTCAAGTAACTACAGTCTTGATCATTTTAAGTGGGATCTGCAAGAATTCACTTGCATGATGCCCGTGCCCGTCTGCACGAGCAAGTTTGTGACTGGGGTTAATAAAAACAAGTATAACTCTCCCACTTATTTGGAATGCTATGAATTGTCAGATTAATTAAGGCAAGAAGGTGCATCAGGTACTACCCAATAAATCTAGATTCCTATCCTACTTAGTCACACAGTGTACCATTTTTGGCAATGCTGGATAAAAGAGGAACCTATTCATAGACCTGTGCTGATGCCACTCTGAAACCAGCCACTATACATGCTTAATTAACTAAACATTAAGACCACCTATTCCTAACTCCATAACATCTCCTGGCTTTGACCTCACTTCAGTTTATCTGACACAGAAACCCTCATTTGTGCCTTCATCCAAAATTTTAAGCACTCCATCATTGGGATGGCGAGTCTGGAGAGGTGCCTTCAGCTGCACAGACCCTCAAACGTGAAATTCCCTCCCTTTGTCTCTCTGCTTTTCCTCCTCTCTCCCTTTTAAAAAATTCTTAGAAACTTACCTTGTTGAAGTGCCTGTTGCCCATCTGGCCCAATATTACATTAAGGAGGCTGTACAAATGCATGCTGCTATTGTCGTAATTTAGTCAGACATTAGGCAAGTTTTGATTTAAAAACAGGCTCTTATTCTTGCACCTCATTCTATTCTGGGACCGTGTCTGCGGAAATCTATCACCCTTGGGGATATTGGAATGAGCGTAAAAGGACATCAGGAAATCGAATGACATAAAAACATCTTAGAAAGATATGTTCTTAGTTTCATTGGAGTCGGTCGAATGGAGGATTATTATGTTTGTTACCCCTCCCTCCACTTCACAAGGAGATGTCATAGAAAATGACAACGTACAATGCACTTTATGCCGATGATGGACGATATCACAAGGATTGTGATGAAATTGCTGTAAATCATAATCTGTACTCATTACTGCGAAACAGCATTGTCAGCATAAATATAAGTTAAATAATGTTGTATGTTGGAAAAGAGGGAGAACATGTATTCAGTCGCTGACATAATTCTGAAGTGCCCCTCCCTCGTCCCAATAAACAGTGATGACAACTGACATTACAGGAAGATTATCTGTTCTGCCTACTAGCCTGTTGCTAATAGAATATACATTTTATGACAAGCAAAAGCATTTTCTAATGTTCTACTAGCCTTCCAATCCTCTTTTTAACACAAGAAGGAACTGACAGGTAAGGGAACGCATTCCTTTCAGCTGCATCAAAACGGTTAGTGCAAGTACTAAAATTAATGGCAGGAGAAATTTCACCTCCTGAAGTCTTAGGTTAGTGAATTAGTAACTAACTTTTTGTGTTTTATGCACAAAAACAACCAGATCCCTCTGCGCTGCACTTTTTAAAGTGTCTCTCAATTTAAATAATATTCTATCCTTTGATTCTTCCTACTAAAATGCATAATCATATACTTCCCCACATTAAACTCCATCTGTCACATTTTACTCATTTACTCATCTAGCTGTATCCCCTTGCAGATTCCTTATGTCCTCATCACAACATCCCCTTCTATTTATGTTTACATCATCAGCAAATGTGGATACACTGCAATCTGTCCTGTTGTCTAAGTCATTAACATAGAAAGGAAATAATTGAGGTCTTAAATTGATCCTTGTGGCACTCCACTATTTATGTCTTTCTAAACTGAAAAAGACCCGTTGATTCTGCCTTTCTGCCTGTGTGTGTTAACCAATCCTCACTCCATGCTAATATATTACTCCCAAAGCATGAGCTCCTATCTTGTACAATAGCCTTTGATGTAGCACCTTATCAAGTGCCTTCTAGAAATTAGATCAGTAGTTGCCGGAAATGGGAAATAAAGGTATATTGAAGCACGGATGCAACTGGGATTAGGCCTCCTACTTTAGTGCCAAACACCAACACTAACTGTTTGGCTGAATCAACAAATTCCACAATATAATTTCTCTGCAATTCTGTCTACTTTGATTAAACTTTAGCAGGTCCCATTAGTCTAAAAGACCCTCTTCCATCAGAAAGGCAAACACAAATACAAAACTAGATGGCAGGATCACATGGAGATCAAAACATCAACACCTCCTTGATTATACCAGTGTTTGGCAAAAAACTGAGAGAAGTTAGAATTCATTTCAGACAGTGAGCTGTTATGATCTAGAGTGCGCTGCCTGAGAGGGCAGTTAAAGCAGATTCCGTGATAAAACTTTCAAAAGGGAATTGGATAAATTCTCAAAGGGGGAAATCTACAGAGCTATGTGGAAAGAACAGGGAATGCAGACAAACTGGAGAGCTCCCTCAATGAATCGATACAGGCACAAATAGTCTCCCTCTGTGCTATACAATTCTGTATGATGGCGGACAAAAATTTATCATACCAGTCATTGGCTGTATTTACCACATTAAAGATGTTACTTCAAAAACAGTCTTCGAAACCATGGAAACCACCTATATTCAGGAGGTCATTAATGCTAAATAACTGGAGTAAAACTAAATGCAAAACATTTAGAACATTTGCTTTTTCTCCACCGTCTCAGATTGAAAACAAAATGGTGTCTATTTAAAATTTTATTTTTTTAAGCATTCATCCAATTCCCTTTTAAAATCTATTATGATTCTCCTAACACCATTACCTTTTTACACTATAACATTTCCTGATTTATGCCTTTTTTTTGATGATACCCTTAAAATAATGTTTTCTAGTTACCAATTCACTGACCAGTGAAAATAGCTCCATGGTAGGGCTATGAATAAATAACCATTTTTTACCCAGGCTAGATAAGGAATATTCCTAAAGGTCCTGACCTCTCTGGATGCTGTATCTTTATTCATGAACACTTTTTGTTAAGCAAGTTCAGTCAGATCTTTTACTGAAATTGGACGGTCAGAATCCATTTCCTAATCCTCACCGATTTACAATACAATTCTATCACATGCTTCTACCTTTTGATCGTACTCAAAGAGAGGGACGGCACGGTCGCTCAGTGGTTAGCACTGCTGTCTCACAGCGCCAGGGACCTGGATTCAATTCTAGCTTCGGGCTTGATGCAAATACTGGGAGGTAAAAGTAGGAAGTGTCATATTGCCTAGCAGCGGAGGATCAGTCAATCAACCACATTCACCTAGAATTCCAAGGAAAAGCTGGAGTCCTCATCAATGCCATGGTGTCATTTAGGATGAAGAAGAAGGCCATTCACCTGCTGACCGCTTGTCAGCTCTGTGGAACAATCCAGTCAATCCCATTTCCCAACTCCAAACTCACAGCTTTGTTTCACTCTTCACCTAACTTCCTTTAACAATCAATCATTGTTTCTGCTTCCATTAACGTCATGCACAGCAAGTTCCAAGTGATTATTAGCATAGTAATGTTCTTTCTCACATATCTCCAGTATGTCTGGCCAAAACTTTAAATCTGCCATTGTATCATCAACTAATGGAAACAGCTTCTTCTCACCTGCCTTATCCAACCGGTCACAATCTTGTAGACTTCTATCAAATCTCCTCTCAATATCCTTTGTTCCAAGGAGAACTCTGGCTTCTTCAATGTCATCTTGTAGTTAAAATCCCCCATTCCCAGAACCATTCTGGTAAATCTCCTCCGCACCCTCTTCAGAACTCTCATCCTCAAAAGCAGTAAACAAAACAGCTCACCATATTTTATAAGTGGCCTAAGAGAACTTTATAAAAAGATTCCGCACTTTTGTATTCAATGCTTCAGTTATGAAACACAAGATCTCATATACAAATTTTGTTTGTTTTTTTCTTCAGATTTTAAAGGCATCAAGGAGTGTGGGATAAAGCGGGAATATATCATTGAGATAGAGGATCAGCAATGATTATATTGAATGGCAGAGCAGGCTGGATGGCCTGCTCCTGCTCTATGTCTATGTATACTTTGCAAATACGCTCTGCCACTTTCAAATATTTATGCACATGCATCCCATATCCTGTATCTCTGCACGCTATTTAAGCTGTATCATTTAGACTGTATTGCCTCTCCTTACCCCTTTTATCAAAATACATCAGCTCATGCTTATCAAATTAAATTCCATCTGCCATTTATTTTCCCGTTCTGCTACAGGTAGCATGGAGAATCACAGAATCCCTATGGTGAGAAACAGACCATTTGGTCCATCGAATCCACACTGACTGTCCAAAGAGCATCCCACTCAGACCCACCCAATCCCTGTAACTTTGCATTTCCCATGGCTAATCCACCTAGCCTGCACATCCCTGGACATAATGGGCAATTTAGCACGGCCACCTGACCTAATCTGCACATTTTTGGACTCTGGGAAGAAACCAAAGCACCCAGAGGAAACCCACGTAGACACGGGGAGAATGTGCAATCTCCACACAGACAGTTGCCCGAGGCTGGAATGGAAGCTGGTTCCTGGAGCTGTGAGGCAGCAATGTTAACCACTGAGCCACCATGCCACCCCAACGGTAATTAGCATAACCTGACAGTTTGACAAAATGAGGTGCCAAGCCACAAAAGGAGATATTAAGGTAGGATTTGTCAAAATAGTTGTTTTGAAGAATCATCTCATGGAAGAAAAAAAAGGAACAGAAAGTTACAGATAGAATTGCAGAACTTAGCATCAGGGATTGTCCACACTGTAGAAATGACAAAAACTGAGGATATGCAAAATACTGGAATTCAAAGATTGCAAGATCGAAATGGAGCTGTGGAGCTGGACGATATCACAGAGGTAGAGTGAAGCGAGACGATGGAGGGCTTTACAAGTAAAGAAAGGAGCTTCAAAACCAAGAGCAATGTACATGTAGGTCAGCGAATTGGGGAATGATAGATGAATAGGAGTTCAGATGCAAGCAAGACAATTATGGTCAGTTCGAGTTTAAAGGAGCATTTAAGGTGGAAGGCCTACTTGGAATGTGTTAGAATAATTAAATCTAAAGGAAACATACAGAGAAAAATAGAGTGCCTTGGAACGAATAACCTCACTTATACAGTCATGGAGTAATACAACATGGAAACAGACCCTTTGGCCCACCTGGTCCATGCGAAACATGGTGCCCACTCCGCTAGTTCCAATTGCCCACATTCGGTCCAAATCCCTTTAAACCTTTCCCATCCATGTACCTATCCACGTTTTTTAAATGTTGCTATTGTACCTGCCTCAACAACTTTCGCTGGCAGCCCGTTCCATATACGCTCCACTCTCTGCGTGAAGAAACTGCCCCTCAGGTCCTCCTTAAATGTTTCCCCTCTCACCTTAAACCCATGCCCTCTAGTTTTCAATTCCCCATTCCTGGGAAAAAGACTATATGCATTCATCTTATATATGCCCCTTATGATTTTATACACCTCAGTAAGATCACCCCTCATTCTCTTACGTTCCAAGGAATAAACTCCTATCCTGGCCAACCTCTCCCTATAACTCAGCATACTGGTCCTGGCAACATCCTCGTAAATCTTCTTTGCACACTTTGAAGCTTAACTAGGTCTTTCCTATAAAAGGGTGACCAAAACTGTGCACAATACTCCAAGTGCAGCCTCACCAACAACTTACACAACTGTAACATAACATCCCAACTCCTATACTCAATGCCTTGACCAATGGAGGCCAGTGTGCTAAATGCCTTCTTCACCAGCCTGTCTACCTGTGATGCTGTTTTCAACAACCTATGTACTTGTGTTCCTAGGTCCCTCTGTTCCACAATACTCCTCAAGACCCTACCATTTCCTGTATAAGTCCTACCTTGGTTTGACTTTGCAGAGTGCAACACCTCACACCCCAACACCAACATATTGAATTGCATTTGCCAATCCTCAGGCCCATTTCCCCATCTGATCAAGATCCCTCTGTAATTTTTGATAACCTTCCTCATAATCAATGATGCCTCCTAATTTTGTATTATCTGCAAACTCACTAACCATACCTTGTACATTCACATCCGGATCATTTATGTAAATAACAAATAACAAAGGTCCCAACACCGACCCATGTATATGTATTCATATTTTGAGGAAATCTGTGAAAGTCAAAGATAATCTTGGAAGTAAAACACCTGTTTTATTTGTAGAAAAATTCTTCTGGGTTGCTAATCAAACACAATACTTTTGGAAGTTTTTTTTTCATTTTAAAAAGGTACATACATGGTTATGCCACATAGCTAGAGAAATGCAAAGACATAGGAAAATCTGGAAGATGGATGAACAGGTCATGATATGAGTTCAGATGGCCATCAAGAATGGGAATTGATCAGTTTGCATTCATCCTTAAGAAAAGCAGTGGAAATTAGTGAAAAAAAAACACTTGAATAAGTCCTTCACATGAGCACAACTAAGCACAACATGCTGCATAAATCTAACTATAAATACATCAAAATTGCTAGATAATTTAAATTACAAACTAAATTATAAATTGCAAACTACAGCTACAATTATATCATAAATTGATCTGCTTTGTCCAAATTATTTTCCTTAATATATCCATTAGATCCAATGATCTGTGTCGCAAAGACATCCAGTTTCTCCTAAACTCTAAATGCTACAATATTTATCAAAATAAAGAACGTTTTGCTGCATTCACCAGGGTCAGGATTATGCTCCGGCTCAAACAAATGAATAGTATTTTGAAGAAATAGTCTCTTATTTCACTTTGCTGATACATTGCCACAAGCCAGTCAAAAAGAAGTTCAGAAAACACTTGAACTGCAAGTTTAAGGCAGTGGTATCACCTTGTGGTGGCAACTTGCACTGCAGCAATCAATTTCATCCAGTTTAGCCTTTTTGAAAATTTTAATCAATGGTGTTTTAGCACACATGAAACTCTATTATCATGCTTGAAAGTCTCCAATTCATGATTCCATCTGCCCAATACAGAATGTGCAACCTTTCCCACACTCCAACTATCCAAGACCAGACTGAAATATTGTCTTCGCATTGAGAATATTGTCCTTTGTGTTGTGTGGCACAACTATATTGTTAAACAGAACAAAATTTAAACAGATCTGGAAACTGGAAACTAGCCATCCATGCGGTGCTGGGGGCCATCAACAGCAGGAGAATAGTATTCAGTTACAATCTGTGACTTCATAGCCCAGCATATTCTCCACTCTACCACTAAAAATTGAAAGAACTGCAGATGCTGTAAATCAGAAACAAAAACAGAAGTTGCTGGAAAAGCTCAGCAGGTCTGGCAGCATCTGTGAAGAAAAAATCGAGTTAACATTTCGGATCTGGTGACCCTTACTCAGTTCTATTGGTAGGCTGTTTAAAAGTTGGACTTCGCCCCAGTTGTTTGCTTATCTTTTGTGCTTGACTAGGCCTCGCTGCTCACAGTGACCTCCATCCACATACTCTGCATTAATACTCCTCACCCACTTATAGAGTCATAGAGTCACACAGCATGGAAACACACCCTTCAGTCCAACCAGTCCATTCTGACCATAATACCAAAATAAACCAGTCCCACCTGCCTGCACTTGGCCCATATTCCTCCAAACATTTTTTATTCATGTACTTATCCAAATGTCTTTTATATGTTGTAACTATACCTGCACACACCACTTCCTCTGTAAGTTCATTCCACACATGAACCACTCTCTGTGTTAAAAAGTTCCCCTCTTGTTATTTAAAAATTCTAATGGCTCGTCTTCGTTCTTCAAGGAGATCATGCCCTCCTACTCACCTCCATCCCTGCCATTTTAACTTAGGAGCTGCTATCCAAACCCACTGCTTCTCAAACCCTCCATGTCAATTAATGACATTCCAAACCAGTTGAGCTGGTACACATACTATTAGACCATACGACATAGGAGCAGAAATTAGGCCATTCAGCCCATTGAGTCTGCTCCACCATCCAATCATGGTTGATAAGTTTCTCAACACCATTCTCCCACTTTCTCCCCATAACTCTTGATCCCCTGGACAATCAAGAACCTATCTATCTCCATCTTAGATATACTCAATGACCTGGCCTCCACAGCTTCCTGTGGCAGTGAATTCCATAGATACACCTCTCTCTGGCCGAAGAAGGCTGTTCTCAAAGGCTGTGCCCTCAGGTCCTATTCTCTCCTGCTCATGGAAACATCTTCCCAACATCCATTCTGTCCAGGCCATTCAGTATTCTTTAAGTTTCAATTAGATCCCCCCCATCATCCATCTAAACTCTGTCAAATATAGACCCAAAGTCCTCAAATGTTCCTCATATGTTAAGCTTTTCATTCCTGGGACCATTCTCATGAACTTCCTCTGAACCCGCCCCAGGGCCAGTATATCTTTCTTGAGATATGGGTCCCAAAACTACGCACAATACCCCAAATGTGGCCTGACCAGAGCCTTATAGAGCCTCAGAAGTACATCTCTGCTTTTATATTCAATTCCTCTCAAAATAAATGCCAAACTTGCATTTGCCTTCCTAATTACTGACTCAACCTGCAAGTTTACCTTGAGAGAATCCTGGACTAGAACTCCCAAATCTCTTTGCACTTCAGACCTCTGAATTTTCTCCCCATTTAGAAAATAGTCTGTTTCTATTCTTCTTACCAAAGTGCATGACCTCACACTTTCTCACATTGTACTCCATCTGCCACTTCCTTGCCCACTCTCCGAACCTGTCCAAATTCTTCTGCAGCCTCCCCACATCCTCAATACTACCTGTCCCTCAACCTATCTTTGTATCGTCTGCAAACTTAGCCAGAATGTCCTCAGTTCTTTCATCTAGATCATCTATGTATAAAGTGAAAAGTTGTGGTCCCAACACTGACCCTTATCGAATACCATTATCATCCGCTGCCATCCTGAGAAAGACCCTTCTAACCCCAGTCTCTGTTTTCTGCCAGACAATCAATCTTCGATCCATGCTAGTACCTTGGCACTAACACCATGGGCCCTTATCTTACTCAGCAGCCACCTGCGCAGCACCTTGTCAAAGGCCTTCTTGAAGTCCAGATAGGTAACATTCATTGGATCTCCCTGATCTAACTTGCTCGTTATTTCCTCAAAGAATTCTAACAGATTTGTCAGGCATGACCTCCCCTTGATGAAGTCACGCTGACTTTGCCCTATTTGACCATGCACTTCCAAGTATTCAGAAATCTCATCCTTCACAACGGACTCTAATATCTTACCCACGACCGAGGTTAGGCTAATCGGACTGTAATTTTGCCTTACTACCTTTTTAAACAGTGTGTCACGTTAGTGATTTTCCAGTCCTCTGGGACCCTCCCTGACTCTAGCGATTCCTGAAAGATCACCACAAATGCCACCGCTATCTCCTTAAGAACTTTGGGGTGTAGTCCATCTGGTCCTAGTGATTTATCCAACTTCAGGCCATTCAGTTTTTCTAGCACCTTCTCGTTGGTGATGGCCACGATACTCAGCTCTGCCCCATTGACTCTCTCAAATTTATAGGATATTACTCGTGTCTTCCACTGTGAAGACTGATGCAAAGTAATTATTCAGTTCCTCAGCCATTTCCTCATTCTCCACTACTATCTCTCCACCGTCATTTTCCAAAGGTCCAATGTCCACTTTTCCCTTTCCTTTGCCCTTTATATATCTAAAGAAACTCTTACAGTCCTGCTTTATATTACGAGCTAGCTTACCCTCATATTTAATCTTCTCCCTCCTTATTTCTCTCTTTGTCGCCCTCTGTCAGTCTTTGTAAACTTCCCAATCCTCTAGTTTCCCACTGCCCTTCACCACAATATATGCTTTCTCTTTTGCTTTTATGCTATCCCTGACTTACCTTGTCAGCCATGGTTGCCTCATCCTCCCTGTACCGTGCTTCTTTTTCCTAGGGATGAATTTTTGCTGTGTCTCCTGAATTACTCTTAGAAACTCCTGCCATTGCTGTTCCACTGTCTTTCCTGCTAGGCTCTTCTCCCAGTCAGTTCCACCCAGCTCCTCCCTCATGCCTCTGTAGTTGCCTTTATTCAGCTGTAATACCTTTGATTCCATCTTCTCGCTCTCAAATTGCAGTGTAAATTTAATCATATTATGATCACTGCCTCCTAAGGGTTCCTTCACCTTAAGCTCCCTTATCAAGTCTGCCTCATTGCACAACACTAAATCCAGTATTGCCTGTTCCCTAGTGGGCTCCACCACTAGCTGTTCCAAAAAACCATCTCATAGACATTCCACAAATTCCTTTTCTTGCAATCCCCCATCAACCTGATTTTTCCAGTCCACCTGCATATTGAAATTCCCTATGATCGCCATAACTTTGCCTTTCTTACACATCTTATCTACCTTCTGGTGTATCTTGCATCCCAGCTCCTGACTACCTTTTGGAGGCCTGTACATAATTCCAACTATGGTTTTTTTTAAATCTCTGCTGTTCCTCAACTCTACCCACACAGATTCTACACCATCTGACCCTACTTCATTTCTTACTATTGATTTAATTTCATTTCATACTAATAAGGCAACCCCACACCCTCTTCCCATCTGCCTATCTTTTCGATAGGCTGTATATCCTTGGATAGTCAGCTCCCAACCCTGATCACCTAGCAGCCATGTCTCCGTGGTGCCCACCACGTCTTATGTACCAATTTCGATCTGCACCACAAGCTCATTTACCTTCTTTCTTACAATGCCTGCATTCAGATATAGCACCTTCAGTCCTGTCTTAACCGTCCTTCTTCTCATTATCATTTGTTTATCTAGTGTGCTTGAAGTTTGATTCCTAACTCTTTCCAAACACTCTGTCCTAGTTGTGTCTGTGCTGGCGACTTTAATAAACTCAAAGTACTATGCAGAACTAATATGTGAAACAGCCTAACAACACCCATTCCTAATTCTCTGTTTAAAAAAAACTATTGTTACTACAAAACTTGTAAAAGTGACAATCAACCAAGCCTTTAAAGTATCACTAACAGAAGCTGTAAGCACTGAACACCTCTTCCTCCTGTGCACACATTGAGCTACTGACAATAAAGTCCAAGGAAAAAAACTTATTATCACATTATAAAGCTGTAAATCATCTTGTCATTTGTGTCAACAAAGTAGTTCATACTTTTGTGAGTCTGCATTTTCCAAAAATTGTTGTCCTTGTTTAGAATTATTAGAATAGTATTCAGCAACAATCTCATGTAATTCAATGCTTTTAAAAAAGGGAGATTATCTTTAAGAACAGAAGGCTAGCTGAAGCACACACTCTGTAACGCTAAACAAGAAGAAAACCCAAAGAACTCTGGATTCTAGAAATCAGAAAAAAAGTCAGAGATTGCTGGAAAAACTCATCAGGTCTGTCAGCCTCTGTGGAAAGAAAGCAGAATTAATGTTTTGTGTCCAGTGTCCTTTCTTCAGAACTCAGTAACACAATCTCAGTCCTGCTGAATATAGAGGGAGCCAGCCATGTAGGAAATGTTCAGCCCTACACTAAATCATGTAGATGAGGTCAGAATGAAATTCAAGGAGTGCTTATCTGTACTGGAAATGATGCAAATCACAAATCCCGGGCCTGCTTTCTTTGGGAAACTTGGTCAGTATGGATGAGTTGGGCTGAAGGGTCTGTTTCAGCTCAAAATGACTCTATGACTAATGTCACAATTTAACCTTTAGCCTCATCTCAGAAAGTAGTCACAGAACTTCCTGTTTACAAACTACCAATCGCTTCTCAATACACTGGCAGTCATTCACAATTTCTTAAATTGTGAACACCACCACAGATTGACATTGAATAGGTTTTCTGTCATTGATCACATTACTAAAGCTGCTGTGAACAGTGTCAACACAGTAATCTAATTTTGATTCTTGTACCACTTGAAAACATACAAGCATTGCTCTGACAATTTAGGAAATCAACTAACTGCTCAGTTACATTACTGTCTTGTAATCAATCCCAGGGATCCATTACTCTCCATATTATCATATCCTCTGCATATTACCCTGCAATTAAGACAATATCTAGCTTTGTGTAATCTTCAATCGGTCTCGTATCAGCATTATCATTGAATATTATTAGTTCTGTTTAATTTTTGTGAAATTACAAATTCTATTTAACAAAAAGACCCAATCAGCTCATTCTTTTCTTTCACACTGTTAAGTTTATGTTTGTCTGGCTTTTAATTCATCTTTTTTTTTAACTAATACAACCTTTCCCATATCTCTCACTCACCCCAATAACATTCCATTTTTGGGAGATATAATCCAGGACTGCTCTTCACCATACAAAATAAAGTGTAATCATGCACCACATATCCAAGATTCACAAGCACACTGAAAAGCTTGGCTCCTGCAACTTTTTTACCACTTCAACTGTCCACCCTCAATTCCATCCCAATGTTGGAGTTGCACTCTGCTATAACTTACCCCAGTGGTATAACAGCTGCCAGGACCTGCCAGACACAAAATTTGCAACAAACATATGAAAGAGCTGGTTCCTGTCCTCATATAAAAACATTCACCCACCAGTACAAGTGGAAACTCTTTCAGCTAATAATTCCTATTCTTGAATGTATTAGTCATATTTCATTAATATGTTGATGTTATGGTTATAATCTCAAACCATTTAAATTTTGCACCTTTATCCCAGTTTGGCACCAGAAAGTAGATTTAATGCCTAGTCTTCACTTTCCCCTCACCCCATGAGCATGCAAAGATCTAAATTCCATTTGTATGCAGCGTACCTGCATTTCAGTGGTACATGTGTTCTTGATTTAAACTATGTTGAGCTAAGCCTCATGAACACAAACACAGGATTATTATGGAAAATGAATAATCTTCATTTCTCAGTTTTAATCAAGGTTTTGAGCAAGGATTCGGTAACACCTTAATCTTGCTGCCATATTTACTTCAAATTAGATATGGGAAATTTGCAATTGGCATACCCAACGTGAACACACAGAGACAATATGACAAACAAGAACAGGACTGAGACTAGAAGGAAGTGTTGTTATAAGGCAGCAGTCCAAGAAACGTGAACATGAGCAGCCAATAGCAACTATACCTTCCAAGCAGTACACGATCTGTCATCTGCATTTATAACCATGATTTTTTTCTTCTCTGGCAAAGTATCGAGTTATTCCAAGCTTGCAGTAGCATAATTACATACAATAATTTCCAACTGAAACAAACACTTACATTCATCCAGTCCCAACTGGTAAGCAAGATTCTGCAGCCCTCGTACTTTCTCCATTAAGTTAGCGGTAGTAAGACTTCCCAACTCTGTGATAGCAAACACATTTAATTAGGATATTTTTATAGAAATGATATCTAAACCCATATATTCAATTGATACTCAAAGAAGCAAGTAAGAGAAAGTGCAAATTTACAACTTTACAAATAGTCTAAAGCAAACTTTCATTTAAACTCCACTTCTAAACCAATGCAACTTTTCAAATATGCATGACACAAAGTTTTAGCAGATCTGTAGCTCGGGTTGTGGGCATGGTTGTTGACTTGCTCGCCGAGCTGGGTTGTTTTCATTCAGATGTTTTGTCACCTTAGCATAGTGATGAAACATCTAAACAAAAACAAGCCAGCTTGGCGAGCAAGTCAACAACCTCGTGCATGACACATTTTTCGCTGCAGAACAAGAGAGATTCTGGAAAGAAAACTACACAAAACAAAGCGAAACCACTCACTTCCATTTAGTTTTACGAGCTTCCTATACAAAACAATGTAATACTTCACAATTAGGAAACAGATATCGGAATTGTGACAAGGATGTTTGTAGAAAATTGTTAATGCTCAGTTTTTAAACCAGAATTTAGATGATATAATAAAACTTGCATATTTAAGGGCGATTGAGAAATGGTGGCAAATTCTTCTCTTATCTCCTCTCTTAATCTTTCCAGTTTACATAACCAGGGATCAACGAATTAGCCACTTGATATGCTAATTGCAAAAGAACCAAACTGATTTATTAACCATTCCTCTCAAGTACATCTATGTTCTCATTCTAAAAATTAATGCTGAATACTGAATATCACTATCACACAATCACTCTTAAAATTTCCAATCCTGTCACTGTGAGGGTAATCTAACTCTCTCTTTATATGAACTTTTCCTTGTTTGTTTCTAAATTATCTGCTAGCTCTTTTTAAACATATTATTTCTCAGCACTAGTCATCCTCTTCACCTCCATAATGCACATTCTATGTTCTTTGTGTTTCTCTTTAGTATTCTTAATCATATTTGCACACTATATCTCCTTTATAAAGTGTTTAAGGACATTCTAAGGTTCTAAAAGGTGCTATATAAATGTAACTTGTTCCTTCTTCACAGCTCCCACCTATAGCATCTTAGTTTTGTATTGCCAAGGTTTTGTTGCTTTGAATAACACTGCATTTTACAACAAATAATTAAGGTTGATAGTAAACATAATAAATACCTTTCAGCATGTCAATATCATCTTTTTCAAGTTCTGCCATCCATTTGGGTGGAGAGCTGGTAATAGGCTACAAAACAAAAATGGAAAAATGCAAAAACTAAATCTGTTTTACTGAATTGTATATTTTTCTTTGAGAGAATGGGTGGCACAGTGAATTAACACTGCCTTTTTGCCATACAGATTGATACTCACACCCCCATTGATACTCATACCCACCTGGAATAAACAGATGAAAATAACATTACTGTACGTATCATTGCAGGAGAATCAAGAGTTGAGAAAATACCGTTGTAGTGATTGGAATAAGGGTCAGGTGGAGCTCATTGACTATGAGATCCTTGATTGGGGTTGTTAACCTGGGCCAATCGGGGATCCCTGGCTGACAGACATAAACACGAGATTCAGAGACTCTCCTCAATCGAGGGACTGGCTCTGAGCTGGCTAGGCAGAGCCCATGTACTGTACACATATAAATAAAAGATGACTTGTGACAGGATACAGGCCCCTGAAGTATTTCAACTGTCAAAGCTAATAGGAGAAAAGGGAGTGGAAGGTGTGTTACAGAGCTATTCAGTATGTACTGAGGAATGGTTAATGTACAGGAAACACTGAGTCAGCTTGAACTGGCCATTTTTTGGTTGATAGACTATAACTTAGCAGGGTATCAAAGGATCAGCACTAGAGCCTCAGCTACCGATAGTCTTTACCAGCAGTTTAGTTAAGAAGGCCAAGTGTACAGCATCTAAGTTTGCCAACAATACAACGTTAGGCAGGAAAGTAAGCAGACAGATGCAAAGAAGCCTCCAAGGAGACTTTACTTGCCCATCCCTGCACATTAGGCTTGTATTCAGCAGGCAGGGATGATGGTGGGGGTGTGGTTGTGGCAGCATGTAAAGCATTACATAGATGGGCTGGATAGGCAGATGGCAGTGTGAACAGACAGTGAGAAAAATAGGAAAGATGGGGGCCATTTCGTTTACAGGGGTTCCCTTGTGTTGTATACTGGCCTCCGCCCAGCCCCCTCACCTCACCATCCTCCCCGAAACCTTGGTATTTCATGTCAGACAGTAATATATTTTTAGACACCAGGGGAATGAAGAGACATGGGTATAACTCGGGAAGAGTAACTAAGCTCAGCCATGATCTTACTGAATCGTGC
This sequence comes from Ginglymostoma cirratum, assembly GCA_024137785.1. NCBI lineage: Eukaryota > Metazoa > Chordata > Chondrichthyes > Orectolobiformes > Ginglymostomatidae > Ginglymostoma > Ginglymostoma cirratum. The sequence goes on from JAHRHZ010000283.1 coordinate 70,917,593, forward strand.
AATATGTGCAACAAAATAGACTACTACTGCTCCTATTTCTTACAGTCTTGTGGCATTATCTGTAGGTGGGTTTCAAATTGATATAAAAAGAGAATATATCCTATGTTATTCAATTAAAGGGATTTATTTTAAAAGAAATTGTTTTTGACAAAGTTTCATTTCAATTGAATAAACAATTATGTAATTTTGCTCTAGAAACTAAAGACTCTGGAACGACTGAGCTTTTATTGTTTGATTGGAGCCAAGCATTATACAAGGGTAGATTGAAAAAAACTTTTCCCCTTGGTGGAGGGATCAATGACCAGGGCAGTATAGATTTAAAGTAAGGGCAGGAGGTTTAGCAGGGATGTGTGGAAACCTTTTTTCACCTAGAGGGCAGTGGGAATCTGGAACTCACCGCCCATAAGGGTGATAGAGGCAAAAACCCTCATTACATAACTAGTATTTAGATGTAAACTTGCGATGCTAAAGCTTACAACACTACGGGCCAAGTGCTAGAAGATGAGGTTGGAATAATAAGATACTTCACTTTTTGACCAGCACAGACTCGAAGTGCCAAAAGACCTTTTTCTGTCCTGCAGTCCTCTGTGACTCCATAAACCATCTACAATTATGGAAATGACATTCCTTTTGTAATAACTTTAGCAGGCTTTTTATTCCAACAGGAATTCTAATTTTGCACAAATTATTTACTGAAGAATTTCTCAAATTTTTGGCCTGCACTAATACTGTGGAACATAATAATAATGGAAACTGCAATAGCAACTACAATATATCTAATAATTTATCAGGACAAAGATACTTACACTTTTGAAAGATGCTGCAAATTCTGCTACACCTGGCACTGAAAGATACAATGAGATTGTGTGATTTTTGTTTAAAATGCTATCTATGTGAAAAGAGTCAGTATTGAATTACAGAATACTGTTTCTCTTGGACGACTTCATGGCAGATCCAGCACAGCACACAGGCAGGAAATTGCTCTTTCCTCTGTCCTAATATTGTGCCCCAGAAATAGGATATATCTTCAGAACCTTGTGAGATTTTTTTAGTATCTCATACCAGCTATCTCACCTTGGAATTAAACCGCCAAATTTGGAACAGTTTTTGCACACCAGGAACTGGATTTGGACATCACATGTGTATTTCACATTGGAGTCTTGCAACAAGGTAAGACAGGACGCTTTTTATCATTAATAGTCTAAGCTTAAATCTCTGCAAGAATAACGTACCATCTTATTCTCCATCCTTTTTAGGAAGCGACACTTGAGAACAATGTATTTTATACACTGAGTTTATGTCACACACGTCCCCTATATTGCATAATACAAACATTCTGCTTGTACCAATCTTCCTTACTTTCATTATTGTCTGTTAATTTTTACAAATCTCTACTGTAATTTTCAGCAGTGTGTGGCTCAGTGGTGAGGACTGCTGCCTCACAGCACGAGTGACCTAGGTTCAATTCCACCCTCAGGCGACTATCTGTGTGGAGTTTGCACATTCTCCCCATGACTGCATGGGTTTCCTCTGGGTGCTCCAGTTTTCTCCCACAGTCCAAAGACATACAGGGTAGGTGGATTTGCCATCCTAATTTGCCCATAGTGTCCAGGGATGTGCAGGCTAGGTGGATTAGCCATGGGAAAAGTGAGATTACATGGGTAGGATAGGGTGGTGGCTATGGGTGGGATGTTCTTTGGAAGGGTTGGTGTGGACTTGATGGACCGAATGGCCTGCTTCCATATTGTAGGGATTCTACGATTTGCAACAATTTAAAAAACATCTTTCGCTACTGTGAGCTATACAGCCCACCAGTTGCCTGTGGCTTTTTAGCCCATAGTTCTGCTGTAGAATGTGATACAAAAGTGGAATCCAATCCACACCCTGCATTGTCCTGTAGGGTGTGTTTACTCACTGTGGACTCTCTTGTGACAGGCACTGCTCCCTCTGTGAAATGTTTGGTTTACTTCATAGGTGATGCACCATTTGCATCACGTGGTGCTAATGAGATCTCATACTTTTAATCCATATGGTATTATATAGGGTTTTCAAATCATCATAGAAATATCTTACTTTGTTCTGGCCATAAATCTGGTGAAGCTCTATCCAACTTCTCAAAGCTCAGCAAAGACTGCTCCAAATCTGCACCTGCTGGCATTGAACCAAAATATTAGACAAGAGGCCAGAATGACTTAAATTATATACCTTACAAAAAAATGTTTTTGACTGAGTAGCAAGAACTAGAAGTGAAAAAAATTAGATGAAATTAATACATTCTAACTGTTACATGCAGTACGTGAATCTCTACAATTCTTTCAGAACTCCATATCCAATTTTCAAAACTTCAGTACTGAATTTACGTAGGAAAGTCCTGAGTGCTGAAAACATAGTTTAACCCTTGAGGTACTGGCAAACAAATGAATTTCTGAGTCTTGCTGTTATATAACTATTTTTATAACTGAGAGGGGATACAGCATCGCCTCTGCAGTGAGACAGAATAATAGAAACTGCCTCAGCAGCATTATACCCATTCAGTTTACCATACTAGCAAAGTGAGCACTACCAACTCAAGGATTTTAATTCAAAGTAATAAACTAGTAAGGCTTCTTTTTAAACACACAACAGGGTGACAGGCAGACTTCAGAAACTTGGTCCCTCACCACAAACTACCTCATAACACCTACAATTACATAGTCAATAGCCATTTTATATGTTTAAATAAGCAGTTTCGATATTAAATGTTGACATAAAAGGATTACTAATGCATGGAAACAAAGATGTGTACATAATCCGTTTTGTTGTAATAATATACTAATCAATTGGCAAGTAAAAAGTCAAAGATCACCGGAAAATAGAACAGAAAAGGTCATTCAGCCACTTGAGTCTCTTTCACCATTGAATTAGAACTTGGCTTTAGTGTATCTTCATGTATCTACCTGCCTTAGCTCTAAATTACTTAATATGCATGCCTAGCAAAAAAATCTACCAATCTCAGTTTTGGAATTTTCAATTCACTTCCAACTAACAAGCTGTCTGGGAAGAGATTTCCATGGTCCTTTGTGTGAAGTACTAAACATCACCCTTCATCTTCAAGCAACTTTTACATGGACCAGGTCTGCAGATATGAGTCAGTGTGCATTTGAAAAGTCTTGCAATGTATTGTACTATTAATGTTAGAAGTCGATATTTAGAAATTCAGTAAATTATGGCATATTTACTGGCAGTTTCCATTATACACGTTAAACATATAGCATCATTTTGATATTCATATCAACTTCGTGGGCATTGGTGGCTGGCCAGCGTTTCTTGTCCGTCCTTATTTGCCCTTGAGAAGATGGTGGTGAGCTGCCTTTTGAACCAGTATAGTCTATGTGCTGTAGGTTGCTAGGGAAGTAATTTCAGGATTTTGACCCAGCAATAGCAAAGGAAAAGCAATATTTCTCCAAGTCAAGATGGTGACTGACTTGCCGGGAAACTTGCAGATGGTGGAGTTCCCATGTATCAGCTGCCCTTGTCCTTCTAGACAGAAGGGGTCGTGGGTTTGGAAGGTGCTGTCTAAGGAGCTTAGGTGACTTTCTGCAGTGTATCTTGTAGGTAGTACACACTGCTACTACCAAGCATCCTTGCTGAAGGGCATGGATGCTTGTGGATGTGGTGCCAATCAAGTTGGCTGCTCTGTCCTGGACAGTGTCAAGCTTCTTGAGTGTTGATGGAGCTCCACCCATTCATGCAAGGGCGGAGTATTCCATCACACTCCTGTCTTGTGCTTTGTAAATGGTGGACAGGCTATGGGGATTCAGGTGAGTTATCCATAGCAGTATTTCTAGCCTCTGACCTGCTCTTGTAGCCACTGTGTTTATGTCACAAGTCCAGTCGAGTTTCTGGTCAATGGTGTCCTCCCGAATGTTGAGAGTGGATATTTTAGTGATTCATTGAATGTCAGGGTGTGTTGCTTACATTGAGTTTTATTGAACATGGTCATTGCCTGTAAAGTCATAGAAGTCTGCAGCATGAAAACAGGCCCTTCAGCCCAACTTACCCATGCGGCACAGTTATTACTTGTCATTTGTCAGCCCAAGCCTGGATATTGTCCAGATCTTGTTGCAATTGAACATGCACTGCTTCAGTATCTGAGGAGTTGTGAATGATGCTGAATATAATTCAATCATTGGCGAACATCCCCACCACTTCTTACATTATGATGAAGAGAAGGTCATTGATGAAGCAGCTGATGATGGTTGGGCCTGGGAATAACATCCTGAGGAACTCCTGCCAAGATGTTCTAGAGCTGAGATGACTGACCTCCAATAACCAGAATCATCTTCCTGTGTTGTGGAGGTGCCGGTGTTGGACTGGGGTGGACAAGGTTAGAAAGGTCAGACCTTATCTTCCTGTGTGCCAGGTGTAACACTGGCCACTGGAGAGTTTGTCCCCAATACCCATTGACTCCAGTTTTGCCAGGACTTCTTGATACCACACTCAGTCAAATGCAGCCTTGACATCAACGGCTATTACTCTCATGTTACGTGTCTTACAATCTCGAATAGCAATGTACGTGGAGAATCAAGTAAATGAATCTTGCTGTGTAGCAGTAATTAACAAGGTCAATAAAATAATTAATTGCATAGTGTAAACAGTAGATTACAAGTTGGACAAGCTAAATGATCAACCCTTATACTGCACTGGTCAAACTACATCTTGAATTCTGCATTCAGTTCTGATTGGCAAGAAATAACACAGACAGTAACAAGTCCTGGAAGCTATATAGAGAAGAGTCACAAGCTATGCTCCAGAATCAAAAGACAGAACCTTGGAGAAAATTGACATTTTAGCACTGATGGAAGATATCCAAGGATTGATTTAATAGAGGCATGCAAGGCTGGATTGAAAAAGTTAAAGAAATATTGAATTGTTATGTAATTGAATCAAACTGGTCAGTTCAAAAAATTAAGAAGCAATATAAATTCAATGGTTTAATTTTTAAGTGATGTAGTTACAGAGTGACCTGGAACAAAAATTGCTGGAGAAACTCAGCAGGTCTAGCAGCATCTGCTAAGAGAGAAAGAATAGTAATACTGAGTCCAAACTATTCTTTGGAACTGGCTTCACATACACAAATCTTTGAAGACTTTTTTTTAACAGCCTTGTCAAACAGGCCCCAAATAGAAGTTTAAAGTACAAGAGCAAGAAAATCATGATAAATCTTTATAAATTATTGGTAAAATTTCATTCCACAGCGTCCACTCTGACAACCACACATTTTAGGTAGGTTTTCAAGCCCTTACAAAGGGGATTTTATACTTATTCATTCACGGGTTGTGGGGGTATTCAAGAGTCAGCCGTATTGGTTTGCAGTCTCATTTAAGCCAGACCAGGTAGGATTATAGATATCCATCTCTAATGCCATTAGTAAACCAAATGGGACTTTCGTAACAATCGGCAGAGGTTGCATAGTCACCATTCGCTAGATTTCTATTAAATTCAAAATTTGCCCTCCACCAATGTCCAAAGAATATTATCTTGAGGTTCCAGATTATTAGGCAGTATCATTGATATTGTTCTCTTTAAACAGAGAAAGTTAAGTGTGTCCAATTCACATAACATTTGATAAAGTAAATAGGAGAAATTATTTTCATCAGCAGTCAAAATACTTGCCAAAAATGGCTGGCTGGGATGTTATGGTGTCAGAGGATCAAAAATTTTGTTTAAACAGCAACTTGACCTAGGGCATTTCAGATAATGTCAAGGAGTGGAGAAACAGATTCAATTGAATCTTTTAAAATTGAATTCATAAAATAGAGAAAACATTTTCAAAGCCATGGGGAAAGAGGAAGGGACTGTGATGAGTTGGATAACTCTCTTATATAGGCATGACAGACCGAAAATGCAGTAATGACACAATGTTTCAAGATGGCTTCAAGACAACAGAGAACTTCAATTCAATCAAAAAGTTACTGAGCAAAGTACAAGACGGTGCTGGCAAAAAAAAACCTACAACGATTCAAAACAAAAGTAATTTAGATGCTAAAGCAGGAAGTATGGATTAAAGTGGCAACAGAATACCCCTGGATTAAAAATTAAGCTTGAGGCATTCTTGGTAATGCTTTAAGTGTGTGTAACAAATAGACCTGTCAAATTCTGACAACAATGTAGTTTAAGTTTCACAGTAAAACCTTTACTCTAACATAACTAATGGGGCAGGGGAGTAAGAGGAATTAAACTCAAATTTAAATCTAGTTTTAACCGCTCCTGTAGTGATTGTAACAAGTTTAGCCAGTTGGATATCATAGAAATAACACAGTGAGGAGCTGGAGGAACACAGCAGGCCAGGCAGAGAGGAGCAGGGAAGTTGACGTTTCGGGTCGGGACCCTTCTTCAGAAATGGGGGAGGGGGAAGGGAGCCCTGAAATAAATAGAGAGAGGAGGGATGGGGCTGGGGAAGGTAGGTGGGATGGTGATAGGTGAGTGCAGTAGGCAGTGGTGGGGATTGGTCATTGAGGTGGGAGGAGCGAATAGGTGGGAGAGAAGATGGACAGGTTTGTTAGGTCAAGGAGGCAGGAATGAGAGGGAGGGTTGGTCATGGGATGTGGGAAGATTTGAAACTGGTAAAGTCCACATTGAGAACATTAGGTTGTAGACTCCCAAGGCAGAATATGAGGTGCTGCCCCTCCAGTTTCTGGGAGGCATCATTGTGACAGTGGAGGCAGCCCAGGGTTGACATGTTGCCGAATGGGAGGGGGAGCTAAATGGTTTGGAATTGGAAGGTTGTCATTTGTTCCTAACAGAGAGCAGCCGCTCTACAAAGCAGTCTCCGAGCCTCCGTTTGGTCTCACCAATGTACAGGAAACCACAACAGGAGCAGCTGATGCAATAGACGCCATTGGCAGATGAGCACGTGAACCTCTGTCTGATGTGAAAGATTTTTTTGGTTCCTTGGATGGAGGTGATGGGCAGGTGTAGCACTTCTTGAGGTTGTAGGGAAAGGTGCCGGGTGTGGGGGGGCTAGTGGGGAGTTTGGAATGGACGAGAGAGTCGCAGAGAGCACGGTCCCTATGGAAGGCAGATAGGGGTGGGGAGGGAAATATGTATTTGGTTGTGGGGTCAGATTGCAGGTGGCGGAAGTGGCAGGGAATGATACGTTGAATCCGGAGGTTAGTGGGGTGATACATGAGGACAAAGGGGATTCTGTCTTTGTTTTTGTTGCAGGGAGGGGATGTGAGGGCAGAGGTGCAGGAAATACAAGAGATGCGGTCAAGAGCATTTTCGACCACCAAAGGGGGGATGTTGCAGTCCTTGAAATAAGAGGATTCCTGGGATGTTCGGGAGTGGAACACCCCATCTTGGGAGCAGAAATGGCAGAGGCAGAGGAATTGCATTGGCTGTTCTTACTATCTCTCAGTGGATATCATAGAATATGAGTTCCCTGATTGGGGCTGTTAACCCGGTCCAATCAGTGAACCCTGGCTGACAGCTGGCTGCGACAGAGCTGGATCAATGACGAGGACTCTCCACGTGTAATAAAGGTGATTTGGTGATGGGATAACAGTCTCTGTGGAGTTATTTCAGTGGTGACGAGAGAAAAGCACGTTCTGAAGAAATTTGCTGGCAACAGTTGTCTTTAAAGTAGGGGTAAGCATTTCTGACATTATGTCGTTCAATCCTGCCATTGAAAATTGGGCCCAGTAGGTGGAAAGAATGTATTATTTTTTTCCAGGCAAATGATATTGGGGCAGATGAAAAGTAACGAGTAATTCTCCTGACAGATTATGGACCTGCAGCTTTTTTGGTTATTAGAAGCTTAACTTTCCCTGAGGCACCAGATACTAAAACCCTTCAACAGTTGTCAGATTTCATGAAGGTATATTATGACCCCAAGCCTCCTCTAATCCTGAGACGCCATCAGTTTTACTCGGCTATTTGAGCACCAGGAGAATACATATTGAGATTTTTGGCCGAGAGTCTGTTTGGGGTGTAGAATTAATGATGTGACCATGCTATGATTATGTAGGTAAATTTGTAATCATAACAGACAACAAGCTTCTGCTTGGTCTACTTAAACAGGACAAGGCAGTGCCACCCATAGCTTCAAGCCAAATTCTGCAGTGACCTCTAATACTAAATGCATATAATTTCAAGTTGGAACACTGTCCAGGGGGCCAAGTAGCAAATGCGGGTGCATTGAGCTGCCTCCACTGGCAGATACACCACAGTGGTACCACCACTGGAAGAGTCCGTAATGTTTTCAAATTTTCTGGACACGCTTGCGGTCACAGTTGACAATAGCAGACTTTGGACTCAGAAATATCCGGTCCCAGCAAAATTGAAACAGCTGGTGGTGATGGGGGAAGCCAAAGGGCCATCACAACCAAAACTGAAACATTTCTGGACCAAGAGAGACCAGATCACAGTAGATGACGGCATATTATTTGGGGAGTAAGTGTGATTGTCTCAAGCAAAGGCCAGCGCCAGGTACTAGCTGAACTCCACTGGGTATTCCAAAGAGAAGATGTTAGCAAGAAGTAACACTGTTCTGAAGAAGTGTCACTGGACGTGAAACGTTAACTTTGATATCTCTCCACACATGCTGCCAGACCTGAGCTTTTAAAGCAATTTCTGTTTCTGTTTCTGATTTCTAGCATCTGCAATTCTTTTGGTTTTAAATTGGGAAGTAATGTCTGTTGGCCAAGATTGGACACAGACGTGGCTACATTGGTGGGCAAGTGCACAGTGTGCCAACAAAGATGAAAATTACCACTAACAGCTCCCCCACATTCGTGGGAATGCCCTGGTAAACCCTGGAATTAGTTACATGTCAACTATGCAGGTTCTTTCATGGGCTTGACATTCTTAGTCGTTGTGGACACCCATTCAAAGTGGCTGCATGTCCACAGAGTTCATTTGTCAAACATGAGGATGACGGTAGAAAGACAGAGACTGCTGGAAGTATTGGTCACAGATCAACGAGCCATCATTTACTAGCAGGCAACTTGAATATGTCTGAAAAGTCAAATGGTATTTTTCATACAAGGACAGCTCCATACCATCTATCACCAAATGACGTGGCATAAAGAGCAGTGCAAACTTTGAGGACAGGCTGAAAGAAACAACCCACAACGTCACTCGATACCAAACTATCCCAATTCCTATTTGATTACAGGACCACCAGTCATGTAATCACAGGGATAGTTCCAGCGGAGTTGCTAATAGGAAGACGACTCTGTTTAAATCTTACCTTCACAGATTTGGGGGAAAAAAAAAAAAGAGGGTGAAACAGCATCACGAATGCCAATGCCGGACGCAAGACTGTACTAAGTGAGAAAGACAGTTTACTTCAAGGGACAAAATTTGGTGTAGGAACCAAAGGAATGGCCCTAAATGGCACAGTCAACACGTGTTCAGGTCCAGTGATGTATACAGTTCAGGTAGGTATGATGCTCCTGAACAAGCACGTGGACCAAATGAAAGCTGCAAACTAGCAAACGGTGCCGGAGCAATACATGTCCAGTTCCTTGACTTTCCGATTGTTCCAGAACCTGTGGGTTCACCCTCTCCATCAAGCGTTGAAGATACCGTAGAATCTGAGATGGACGTGGCAGATGTCGCCACCTTGACATCGCAGTCGTCTGAAGAGAATGAATTTCTTCCAAGACATACCGGGCACAAGTGGCGTGCTACTGTGCATTACACAGCACCCATATCCAATGCAGAGTTGGAGGAACCTGAGCCAGTGAGCTACGATAAAAGAAACACACCGGCCTATATGCTCAGACTTAGCGGGGGAGGGGTGTAATGATTGTAACAAAGTCAGCCAGGTGGACCTCAAAGAATATGAATTCCCTGATTAGGGATGTTAATCTGTTCCGAAGAGGGAGCCCTGGTTGACAGATAAAACAGAAGTGTTAGACATCCTGCTCACTGAGAGCTGGCTCTGAGTTAGCGTCAAGGACTTTCCACATCTAAATAAAGGGTGACTTGGTGACAGGATACTGGCATCTGTGGAGCTATTCCAGCTTTCCAATCTCTAACCTAAACATCTCGGCTGGTAGATTCAATTGAGGGTAAGCAGGATTGCTGTGGCGATACGCCAAAATCTTAAAGAAGGAAAGGGAATAATTAAAAGAAAACAAACAGCTGCGCACGCTGGAGATCTGAAAGAAAAATAAATAAGGAAACTTTGGAAAAACAGCGCAGGTCTGTGGGAAGAAAACTCTCCCTGACTCGAAACGTTAACTCTGCTTTCTTCCCACAGATACTGTCGAAGAAAAACCATTACAGCGTAAATAAAAGACCATAATTTTTGTTTTTTGTTCGAGTTGTCCCAGTTCTGAGAGGATGAAGCAGCCAGATAGCAAGGTCGAGTGCCCAGTATCTAAAAGCACTCTTTCTCACTCTCACTCTCACACTCTCTCTGTCGCAGAAGCAAATTAGAATTTACCCGCACTCGGCGACGCCATCTTCCCCGGACCGTCACATGACCCACCCGCCGCCCGTCCAACTACAAAACAGACACCAGCGAATTATTTCCTTTCGAACGGACTAGTCGTTTCCTATTTCAAAAGCGCCATTTAGAGGGTGTAGATTTAAAAAAAACAAAATGCGTGCAAAAAGTTAGCGCCTCGACCGTTAGCCGTCGGGAATCTCGCGTGATTAGTGCGTGGGTGGGGGCGCGTTTTCTGACGGACGTCCACATTGGCCGATTGGAATCGAGATCGGCGTGTCACGTGGCGTGGCGTACCGCCAATTGGCGTAGGGTGGAGTTAATCCCCGCCTCCTCGGGTTGCGGCTTGCGTGGTTTCTGACGGTTTGGTTCGCGGTCTCCGCCTTCGGGAGTTAGTGTTTATTGGGCAGGACAGGTTAGGGGACCGGGAGGTGCGGTTGGGTCCGTTATTGGCTTCATAATGGCAGCAGCCCTCAGGGTCACTTTCAGGCGAAAGGTAAACCGGCAGGAATCACGATGTGATTTGTGTGGGGTGGTGGAAGACGGGCAACAAAACAGAGGTTGTGTGTTGCTGTGCAGAATGTCTTAGTTCCATACACGTCGAGATCGCTTCTCGCAATCGTTTTTATTTTAACCTTAAGGGTGAAGAAATCCCGAAAATCTTATGCGCGCATTCTTCATTTCGCTAACGGGCGCACGTTAGCGTGCAGCAATTTGTATTCCATGTCGCCTTTCGTCTCCTCGTCCTTTCCAAGTGGTGAAAAGCAAACTTGTTCTATTTATATATTTTGCAGTTGTCGTTTTATTTCACTCTATATTGTGGTTGTGGTTTTCTGCATTTTTTTTGCACCTGTTCGATGCCACCCATGTATTCCCTCCTTTGCCTTCTTGCAAGAGATGAAATCGCTTATTTACGTGGACTGAGTTTTAAACGTGTCGTAGATACTTAGCAACCGTACGTCTCAGTTTCTAGTGACCACTTTGTTATTGTGCTGTTGTCTTCGTTAAACTTCCGAATATTAAACGCAGTAACGCTGCATTCGTTCGTTGCCCCCCCGATATAAAGCGTTAATGACCTGACTAAAAAACAGAATTGTTGGAGAAACTCAGCTGGTCTGGCAGCATCTGTGGGAAGGAAGGAGAGTTAATGTTCAGAGTCCTGGGATTCCTCTTCAATGAGATAACAAGGTGTAGAGCTGGATGAACACAAATCTTTTCTGATCAAGGGTCTAGGCCCGAAACGTCAGCTTTCCTGCTCCTCTGCTGCTTGTCCTGCTGTGTTCATCCAGCTGTACACCTTGTTTTCGCAGATTCTCCAGCATCTGCAGTTCCTACTATCTCCTCTTCAATGCTCTGACTTTCGGACCTTACAATTTTTTTCATAGAACATAGATTGTAACATTGTAAACATTTTGTTTACTGATACAATCTCAGATGAGTTACAAGATGTCAAAGCTAATTAGTTTCCTAATTCAATTGATCAGTGCCCACCAGTACTATTTAATGGAGATAGTATTCTTCTTCTCCTGTGGTTTGCATTAGGGTTGTCTGAGAGAAAAGCAGACAATGCTTGTTCATATAGTAGGCGTAAATTACTACAGATGCTGAAATCTGTACTCAAAATCAGCATTATCTTTTATTGTCAATGCTTGTTGATATCTTTACCCAGCATGTGGAAGCCTGTAGGTCAGATTTAGTGGGTGGTTTCCGGAGCTCCCTCGTTATTGGTTCAAACATGTTGGAAAGGGTTGTCCTTGGCTTTCTGCCCTACTGCACTGTTGTATATTTTTCTTCTTACTTATTTCATTTTCTGTGGGATAGTTTCAGGAATCACACATCTTCAAATATTGTAAGTGAGGAGGCTTAATCAAGGTTTTTTGAGATGGTATGGATTTTTTAAAAAATTGTCAGGTTTCATTAATTGTATGTAATAGTAATCATTTTAAGGACCAGTCGTTTACACCTTTCCGCACTGGAATCTTGTGTTTTTTCTCATCAGTTGTGGAAACCTTCGGTTTCAATTTCCAGCTGTATTATGGCATTCTTCATTTGTCCTCTGTCAAAATGTCTGATATGCTTTCACTGGATGTGAGTGTCATTGGCTGGGCCAGCATTTATTGACCATCCATAGTTGCCCTCACAGGTGTTAGTGAGCTGCCTTGTTGGTGACTTGGAAACTTACAAATATTGGAATTTCCATAATCTTTTGCCCATGCCCTTACATGTGGTAGGGTTATTGGCTTTGGAAGGTACTGTCAAAGGAGTCTTGGGGTTAATTTCTGTAGTGAATCCTCTAAATGATGCGAACTGCCTCTATGTCAGTGGAGGGAGCAAAGAATGTGGATGTGCTAACAATAAAGTAGGCTTCTTCGTTCTGGGTGGTGTCAAATTATTTAAGTGTTGTTGGAGCTGCACTAATCCAGGCATGGGTAATATTACATCACACTTCTGATATGTTCCTTGTAAAGGTCCAGGTCTTGCTATATCTGTGCTTGGGTTGCTTCAGTATCTAAGTAGTTGCGAATGGTGCTGAACATTGTATAATCATTTTTGAACATCCCCACTTTTGACCACCTGGAGGGAAGGTCATTGAAGCAGCTGAAGATGGTTGGGCTAGGACACTACCCCACAAATTCCTGTAGAGATGACATGGAGCTGAAATGGCCCTGATATTTCTGTAATCGTCTATCATTGATCTGGCTTCTTTACAGCGGTGACAATTGACTTCATTATCAGTTCTCCTCTTCAGGGCTTGCTTCCAAGTCTTTATTGTCCTGCTTTTGTAGTCTTTAACCTTGCTTGACTTTCAGACTTGTGCCTGATTTGTCCTATGCTTGCTTTAAATGCTGTTATCTCAACTGCTCTTTCAATACCTTTAATTACGTCAAAGATCCGTACACTGAAAATACATTTAGTTGCTAAAGCATCTTGCTGTTGCTTTCGTAGAATTACACATCGGAAATGTCTGTTCATCTTATCTGGTCTCTGCTGGTGTCTGTATTCCTTGCTGCCTCCTTGATTTAATTCTATTCCAAATCTTTCTATTCCTTTCTCCCTCATCCAGTTATTAGCCTCCCTTTAAATGTATCAAAGCTATTCACATCATCAATTCCTTATGATAATAAATTCCACATTTTATGGGTAAATACGTTTTCCTGAACCACTTGGATTGGTGAGTAACTATTCCTTTTCTTTTTCCCCTTTCATGGGATGTAAAATTGCTGGAATGGTCAGCATTTATCACCTTCCAGAGAGGTGAAGGCAGGGTCATTGAACATTTGAAGACTGATGCAGGTTGATCCTTGATAGACAAACAATTCGGTATAAAACCGATAGGAAACTGGGTTTGAAGTCGCAGTCAGATCATCTGTGATCTTACCAAACGGTGGAGCAGGCTCGAGGGACTAAATGGCCTACTGCTGTTCCTTATTTGTATGTTTATATTTCACACATATTGAACTTCTGTTCAACACACTCATTTCATCCATTCATTGAAAGTTTGTCTTTATTGAGCATGATGACTGATAGGTCTGTTTCCGTGCTGTGCAGTTCTGACTGTGTTGTTCTGTGCTGCGCTCCCACAGTGAAATTTGGTTTTGCACTTCTATTGCAGGAGAAACAATCTGGAATATTACGTAACTTCCAATTACCTCAGAATCAAATTTATCTCTCATGGTGCCTTGACAGGGTGACATTGCTGTTATTCTTAAATTTTCTATATTCTTGTAAGTTGGTGCTTTTTTTTTGTATTTCCCAGTTTTGCCCAATATTTATTTAAATCATTGTTCGTTGGCTGTGAGCACTGATGGCAGCATCAGCAGTTATTGCCCTGGAAAATTTGGTGATCATTTACTGCCTGAACCACTCTCGTCCATCATATGTAGGTACACCTACAATGCTGTTGGCAAAAAAGTTCCAGTATTTTGACACGGCGACAATGACCAAGCAGCGATTCAGTTCCAATTCGGATCTGGCTTGGAGATGGATCTTCCAGATTGTGGTCTTGCCAAATCTCTGCTGCCCTTGTCCTCCTAGATGGCAGATGAGGGTTTGGAAGGAGCTGTCGGAGAAACGTTGGTGAGTTGCTGCAGTACATCATGCTGCCACATAAGCTGGTGGTGGAGTGAGTAAATTTTGAAAGTGGTGGGTGGGGTTCAACTCCACTCATCAGTCTGTAGCAGGGGTGTACCATCTACAGGATGCAGTGTAGAAATTCACCAAAGATCCTTAAACAGCATCTTCCAAACCCACGACCACTAGAAGGATAAGGGCAGTAGATTCATGGGACATCATCACCTGCAAGTCCCCTCCAAGCTACCCACCATTCTGACTTGGGAGTATGTTGCTGTTCCTTCACTGTTGTTGGGACAAAATTCTCTCTGCCTACCACACGTGGTCTGCAGCAGTTCAAGAAGGCAGCTTACCGCCACCTCGAGCAGGTGGAGATGAGCCATAAATGCTGTCCCAGCCAACAATGCCAAGAGTAAATTAAAAACACAATAGTGCATAAATGGCCAAAACTCTTGTCGGAAATGGATCTCTCCATCACTCCGTGCACCACATTGTAAGGTTTCAGTTAGCCATTGATTCTAACCTCTGCATCATTATTGATGTTTAGTGCCGATGTAGAACTAGGGTGAAATGCTTATTCCTGCCATCATCACCGGAAAGGTGGGGTGGGAAAATAAGTTTGGGTTGCAATTTGGTACGTTGCTATTAGTCAGAAATCTGCTCTCAATTTGCCTAGTTGGCTGTAAAATGACATGTTAAATTAGGCAAAGAAGAACTTTTTTTTTGAAAGGACTTTGTTCATCCACAGATTAAAAGCTGCATATTTTTCGTCACAATTTCATTCTTAAGCTGTTAACCAGAATTTTGCCCGGTGAAGTTTCAAGGTCACTACTATCACATTTGTAACACAAAATGCAATATCTAAAGCTTTTATTCATTTACAATGTGATCCTCCTTAAAACAAATCTGTCAACTTTTAACTATTAAGGAGTATAAACTTCTTGGCTTTGGTAAGCAGACTTTCCCTTCAGGAAGGCAGAATGTACACTGCAATAAATATCTTGTTTTTGTGGCTTTGAAAAAATGGTTTTGGGTTTTTCTACAGATACTAGTCCATCAAAATTATGCAGTGAACAGCCTCGTTATCATGTTTTGAGCTTTCCAATCAAGATTCTTCTCTGCCACAGCATTCCAATTACTCTAATCAAAGCCACAAACACATTCCTCTAACTGTGATCATGGTAAATCGTTGAATGTTTACAGTACAAAAGGAGACCATTCAGTCTGTTAAATCTGTGCTATCCCTTTCGAGGAGCAATTCACCAACTGCTACTCCCATACCTTTTCTACATAGCCCTGCAGAAATTTCCTTTTTACAAAATCCAATTCCTGTTGAAATCCTTGATTGAGCTTGCCTCTTAACACGCTTTCTTGGGGTGTGCATTCCACATTTCAACCACATGTTGCATGAGAAACATTCTGCTCATGTAGTTATTGCTTTTTTGTCATTGCTTTGAACCTCTTCCCTCTGGTTCTTGATCCTTCCACTGACAGGAATAATTCCTCCCTGTGTACTCTTTTTCAGGGCCCCCATGATTTTGAATTTCTAATTTCTCAATCTTTTTCTGGCATTGTCCATCACTATCCTAGTTTTATTTTAAAACTGCCTTCACGTGATTCCCTTTCATGTCCAGCCACAGCCAGAGAATCTTCTGCAATCTCTTCACCTTGTGAGAACTTCTTTGTCTGCAATCTGTCAAGGATCTCTGGTTGCTTCCTCTTCCTCGTCTGCATTTTGCTGTTTGGCAGCATCCACAGAATGTGGATCAGCTTTTACGTGCAAGTTATGACCCCAAACTCACCCCTTCACCTCTCTTAACTGCTCCATCATATATACAGGGAGGCTATCGTATCTATTCTCAGTTGTCCCTCTAGTTAACCATCAGAAAGTTTAAAAAGTGTTATCTTTGCCTCCAGCCAGAAATATCAATTCCATGCTGTTGACATCAGTTCAGTTTTTCTCCTTGATCTTCTGGTTTCTGGTGAAGCAAATGTTCAAACCCTCACCATCTTGTTCAACCTCAAGCCAAGCATCTGTAACCTTTTTAATATTGACTACCCCTCTTCTGTTTCAGTCTTTAAAATGCTAATATTTGCATCTGTGTTTTGGCTAGTTCTCTCAGATTCAGTACTCAATTAATATCAGTTCATCCATAGTTTGTTCCTATTTTTCACCAAGTCCTATTTGTTTGTCAATCTTGCTAATGTACAGGAGTTCCTGATCCATTTTTCTTTGTTGTTTAGTGGGATCTAGGCATTGCTGGCCAGGGCAGAATTTGTTGTTTATAGCAAATTGACCTGAATTAAGTTGATAGCCTATTTCAGAGAGAAGTTAAGAGTCTAATACATTACTGTAGATTTGGAATCACATGAGGCAAGCATGGATGGTAGAGTTCCTTCTTTAAAGAACATTAGTCAACCAGATGGTTTTTTACAACAATCGACGATAGTTTCATGCTCACCATTATTTCATTACATTTAGGCTGAAACCCAGAATGAGGAATTTTGGATACAAAGAGAGTGAAATTAGGCTTATTCTTCTCAGAGCAGAGAAGAATAAGTGGTGACCTTTATTGAGATGTTCAAATAATGAACAATTTTGCTAGGATAAAGAGGATATTCTGATTCGACTAGTTGATATATTAATAGCTTGAGGTCACAATTTCAAGATGCTCAGTGAGAGAGCTAGGAGTGAGATGAGGAGAAACCTCTTTACTCAGAGGATTGTTAGGATTTGTAATGTGCTGCCTGGGAGATTCGAGGTGGATTATATAGGAGGTTTCGAAATCAAGCTGGATGCATATTTAAAATTGAGTTTAGAGGGCTACAGAGAGTGGGCTGGCCGGGTAGCACCTTCAGGCGCCAGTACAGACATGATGGATCAAATGGCTGCTTGTATTGTACAATTCCATGATTCTATTATTGAGACTAGCTTTTTAATTCCAAATTCATTAACTGAATTTAAATTTCATTATGTTTCATAGTGGAATATGACTCATTCACTCTGCCACCATCGTCTCAAATTTACTGTTGTCAAATTTTAAGATTTGCAATGTCTTGTCTGCTTTTATACCAAACTTCTGCCAAAGAACAATTTCCACTTTTTTTTCAATTTTGATGTCCTGTTCATTTTCCCCTCTCTTCACCCCATTATTGTTGTTCAGAACACAAGGCCCCTTTCTAATGTTTTATCTACATATCTCTGCATAGCTCCAACTCTTCTTAAGACCCTTCCTAGAACTGATCGCTTTGACATCCTATTAATATTCCTGTCTGGCTGGTCATACTTTTAAATTCTCACTCAGATTAACCTCTGAAGCATCAGGATAAGTTTTCTTTTTCTCTGCAAGATGATGCTGAATTTGTACTCTGAATCAAATTTTCAAACTTTCGGCCTTGAATTCATCTATAACTTGAGGGGCAGTTAGCTCAGCTGGCTGGACAACTGGTTTGCGATGCAAAGTGATGCCAACAGCATATTTAATTTCTGCACAGGCTGAGGTTACCGAGAAGGAGAATTCTTCTCGACTTCTCCCTTGCCTGAAGTGTGGTGACCCTCAGGTTATAAACCACCACCATTTGTCACTGAGAGAACAGCCCTGTGGTCTGGGAACACTGGGGTGACTTTGCCTTTTGTCTATTATAACTTGTATGTGGAAAAAAAAATTTCATGTGTCCTGTAAAATTAATTGCAATATGATGAGAATTCTGAGAAAAGTCACAGAACCCAAAACGTTAACAGATTTCTCTCTCGATGCTGCCAGACCTGCTGAGTTTTTCCAGAAATTTGTTTTTGACAGTAAGGACCGAAATCGTTTACTCAGTCTCTTGTCATGGAATGCACTTTTGCAGAGGTAATATAATCTGTGGGATTTACAGATTTTTCACTGTCTTGGGAATCTGCCATTAACTTTTTTTCCACAAAATTAAAAACAAACTTCTTAACAACATCTTATGTTCTGTTGAAATTCAGGTGAAGTAATTTATTTTCAGATTTTTTTTTGCCATAGTTCATAATGCTGCACATTACCCTTCTCAATCTCTACTCACCAAATAAAATAACAAGCATTTGATCCACACGTTACAAATCTCGTGTGTCAATGAATGTGAATTTTGTATGTAATTATCAAAGTTTTTTTTGAATCCTGAATAAACCAGTTAGCACTTCAGTTGTGTATGTAGTTTTGTTTTAATGTTGTAAAATTTCCTTCCCCATACTATTCAGAGTTGCGCTACTTAAGTAGAGTCATACATCGCAAAAAAGTTGGATTTCGATTAATTTCCATTCTTATAAAAAAGTGTTGAAATAATACAGCTATGGAAAGTGTAATTCCTGGTTTAAAGTTTGGGCATTTAAGGTTGCATTTTCAATAATTGTAGTTGAACATGCCAAAAATCTGAAGGTTTGTTAAGTATGCAGGTTGCTGATGATCTACCAATCATGGAGTGACAGGATGCTTAGCATATAACAATGATGCAGAAGTCATCCAAATATACTGTTTTACCTACATAATGAATTCTGAAGCTACCATGCACATATGTAGGCTGCTGTTGGCACATCGCTCAGTAAGAAGGTGGAAAAATTGAGAAGTCTTCCCATGATGTACAAGGTGTGCACAAAAGCAAAATACTGCTGATGCTAAAACAAAAACTGCTGAAAATATTCAGCTTGTGAGCAAACATTTATTGAGAGAAACAAAGTTAATGTCTCAGGTTGAGATTACCATGCATCTGAATGGTTGTGCACCTTCAGCTTTAGAATGACAGGATCACCTTTGAAAGGCTAAAATAATGTTTCTTCATGCAATAATTTAAAAATGAAAGATCGAGGAAAGATTGAAATAAGCTCCAAAAAGAGGAGCTAAGCCGGGAGGGTATGAGAGTTGGAGATGGGCAGGGAAAAGAGTTGAACTAGGAAATTTTCAGTGTAGCAAAACAGTGAAGGAGAAATTTTTGCATACATAATCTTTTCTCCCTTCTGGTTTCAGATCATACCACCATTGGGATGTATGTGCTACTCCTCTCCAGTAAGTTTGAGCCAGTTGCAGTTGTTGAATGAAGTTTGTTTGAAAGAAAATCATTTGAAATTGACCGATCAGTATTTTTATTGCATTCCTTTCTCGATTGCCTGCAAAGAGATGCCAAATGTTCCCTTTGTCTTGAATAAAGTGCTTGCTCCTGATTGATATTGTTGATGACAAAGCTGTATATGCAGTTAATTTTATGTAACTGCTTCTTCATACCTATGAATAGGTTGTGTTTTCTTCCACCGTTCACTTATTTTGCATTATAAGTGGAGAATAGAAAGTCACCAGAACTTCACAAAATAAGCTTGTCACTTTGTCAAGCAAGTGGTTCATGCTTTTGCTAATATCAGAAATATCTGTATTCCATACCATCTAAAGTCCAGTTGTCTGGCGGAAAAGCAGTCAACATCAAAAGTAGGTTTAGAGAAACAGTCTACAGCTTCACCTGATACCAAACTGTCCTGGTTCTTTTTTGATTATAGGACACCAAAGCACTTCCTACTATCTCTGGGATTGTATAACAAGTAATTTGTACAAATTGTGCCTCATTGTGTAATAATGGAAAATCTCGCTCACTGTGTATATTTCAAGAAGTAGTGTTCTTTTAATTCATATTTTCTTCAGTTCTCCCAAGCAGTTTCTCATCGAAGTTGGGACCAGGTATCCCCAAGTAATCAATATGCACGTGCTTTAGGGGCTGATTGTAGTCAGTTAAGGAGGGGTTTCTTCTCTTCATAAAACATAGAATCTGCTTTGTTCGCTAATTTCTGGTGAAAACTGAACTGTTTTCTGTATCACTTGAAACAAATGTTTCCAAGTTGTTCTGCAGCTAAAAACCTTCAAGCTGATTGCACCTTTCAGGGACCTAAGGAAAGACGTTGAGATATAAAGTTCTTGATTTGTGTCTGTCATGAATCCTTAATACTTTATACTTCTGATTAAAAGAACTATGAATATATGTTGAAATTGTTACTGTTAATATTCTGCCTGCAATTGAAATATTTCAATTTGGTACTTTTAAAGTTGTGTTCTTAAAAATTGGAGGTCTGGTCAAGTGTATTAGTATGTTGCTATTTATTTGCAAACTCTCTAACTTATATTTTGCAGCCAACAACAAAATTATTTATTGATGGGAAGTTTGTTGAATCTCGCACCTCAGAATGGATTGACATTCACAACCCTGTAAGCATGTATTTTTAGATTAGCTTTGCATGTAAAATTTAAATGACTGAATTGTTTACATAGCTTATTGGACCATCAGAGTGCTGAGGTAGTATTGCTTTGGTGGTGGGGGTGGGGGGGGGAGGTAAAAAGAAATAATTGGGCTATGACAGTGCAATCGCCAGATACAAACTTTGTTTTTGCTGGTTTATTCAGAGCCAGTTAAAATTATATACCGCAAATACTGCAGAGACTGTTGTATTATTTTGTGCAATTATTATAGATTTTTAATTCACTTGCCACAATGTAAATATACTTGTTCAATCGAATGGCCACACAAAATGTCAACTATTGATTCAATTTCTCCTTGAATACTACAATGTCAGAGTAGTCTGTTGAGGGTGTGAGTGAGAAGACTCTCTGCCTGTAAGTTTTAATTAAGTCAAAGTTGCATTATTATTTGTGATTTATGCTGTAAATAATGTGTAACAGTGTGTATGCCCGCTGCATTATAATTCTGTTACTTAGTGTGTGTTTCCACATTATGTGGACCTCTTGCTTATCCAGATAATTTGATCAATTGTCCCATAGATGCTAGATAAAAGAAAGTTTACTGTATTTCTCTTCCAATTTTTGCAAGTTGGGGATTTTGAAATATCAAATCTCTTCCCAAAAGTGAAAGTAGGAAATCATTAAGGAGCAGTATGTTAACTAGCTATGACGTATCTTGGGGAACCAGCATAAAGCAATCATGGCTCAGAAGCATTTTGAGCTTAGTGTTTTTTTTTCAAAATAAAAGCTCCTTTCTTTTATCTCGGTGAAGAAAGTTCTGCCTGTTGTGCCTCTGTCTTTGTAGTAGGGATGCAGATGCAGGGAATCTGACCTCCACCCTCTCAACAACGTGCCTCTCAGTGCTATCATTGCATGATGCAGTGGTTGTGTTGAGTGCTGCTGTGTGAAACTTACTGTTGTTTTTTAGCAGTTGGAACAAATAAAAAAGTTAATAATTAGAGTTGTGACTTGAATGATATCTCTCTCCTCTCATTTTCTCATGCATACTGATTCCTTCATCTATTATGGTAATTCAGGGATTTATGATAACTTTTCTTGATATTTCTGCCCTTGATGCTTCTAGGCAACAAATGAGGTGATTAGCAAAGTTCCAAAGGCCACCCAAGAGGAAATGCTTGCTGCCTTGAATTCCTGTCAACGTGCTTATCCCTCCTGGTCAGAGACTTCAGTCTTGAGTCGGCAACAAATTTTCCTAAGGTACCAGCAACTCATCAAAGACAACATGGTAAGTGATTACAGCACAGATGTGCCATTGAATTGAATGTTTTTAAATTGTTGTGGTGGGGTAAGGAGAATCCTTTGAGCAAAAGGCCTCCAGTAATAAGTCTCTTCTCATATTAAACCAGTCCCTACTGAGAAAGTTTGCATATTTTTTGAAGGGAAGATTACCTGTGATTTGCCAGGTTTTCTGTTGACTAATTTTCAGGGACGTGCTCTCTTCATTGTACCCCTGAAGCAGGTGTCGGGAGTTGTGTAAGAACACACCAATATGCCTTGGGGCTAATATTATTCTCCCCCACCTGCAAAATCTTGCACCCATCCAATTTCATCTTAAGTCATTGACTTCCAGTTGAGCAGACTTGATTAAAATCAGCAACTCTGTTCTTGCTTTCTCACTGGCAGTTGTTTGTCCTCCCATCCATTTTTCTGTATCAGTGCAAGAGAGCTTCTGAAGTTCCATAGCATGGGCTCAGACCTTCATCTGGCCATTGGCTGGGTGTTCTGCCACAGGCTTTTTTCCCCCTTCTGTTTGTAATTACTTGTTACACCAGGCAGAACAATGTGGTTTTGTCAAAGGGAGACCATGTTTAATTGATTGGAGTTCTTTGAAGAACTTTATTGATCAGTGTCTAAGGTTTTGGAGTAGATCTGTATCTACTTCCTCAGAACTCAGAAGGGTCACCACACCCAAAACATTAACTGTTCTTTCCTTCACAGATGCTGCCAGATCTGCTGAGCTTTTACAGCAACTTTGTTTTTGTTCCTGATTTACAGCATCCGCAGTTCTTTTGGTTTTCAAATGGATTCTTAATTGCCAAAGAGATGAAAGATTATTGGGGATACATAGGAATATAAAGTTGAGCTTAAAATAAAATCGCCATCTTCCTACTGAATGGCAGAGTAGGCTGGAAGGACTGAGTGGCCTACTTTTATTCCTTAACAAAAACTAAAAGAACTGCGGAAGCTGTAAATCAGGAATAACAACAGAAGTTGCTGGAAAAGCTCAGCAGGTCTGGCAGCATCTGTGAAGCAAAAAAAAAAGTTATTGGTTTCGTGTCTGGTTCTGAGGAAGTGTCACCAGACCTGAAACGTTAATTCTTGGTTGTTTGTTTTTGTTTTTGTTTTTGTTTCTTCACAGATGCTGCCAGACCTGCTGAGCTTTTTCAGTAACTTCTGTTTTTATAATTCTGTTCCTTTGTTTGAATGTTCTAATGCCAGGGTACAAAAAAATTCTGTTCAACCTTGCTGCTACTACCTACAATTCCCTGACCACAATTCCAAGAAAAATCTTTCAGATAAGAATTCTTTTAATTTTATTAACAGACTGAAATTGCCAAGCTCATCACAAAAGAGCAAGGTAAAACTTTGCCAGATGCTGAAGGAGATGTTTTCAGAGGCTTACGTAAGTAATAAGTGTATTTCTAAGTAAAAGCGTGTCTGTGATTTCTTGCTGAAACTGCAACCTCCCATAAATGTCAAATATCTCAAATATAATTACAGATGACACAAATTATTCAGCTGGCTTCCACCATAATCCATGATAACTTCCTCCAGAACTGTCAATGACTTCCTATTCAATGATATTGTTTCTCAAGTATTATTTTCTTCCTTCCCACTTGAACATCTCTTCCAAGAATTTTAATTTCTCTTGTAAAAAATCTATTCTGATTATTCCTCTTGTTCCAGTCAAGTGACAGTAAAAGAATTACCGAGCATTTAATTGGTCCTCCGTAATAATAGTGATCTTTACGTTTCTCTCCTGACAGAGGTTGTGGAACATACTTGCAGTATCACGTCTTTAATGCTGGGTGAGACCTTGCCCTCCATCACTAAAGACATGGACACGTTCACCTACCGACTCCCTTTAGGAGTGTGTGCTGGCATCACTCCATTTAACTTTCCAGCCATGATTCCACTCTGGATGCATCCTATGGCTTTGGTGTGTGGTAATACCTTCCTGCTCAAACCTTCGGAGCGTGTTCCAGGAGCAGCCATGTTGCTGGCCAAGTTATTACAAGATGCAGGAGCTCCAGATGGAACCCTTAATATTATACACGGGCAGCACGATGGTAGGAAATTTGGTAGTTCTATAAATCTTTTTAAAATGTTGTTGAAGTTGGCCTGTACCAACTCCTTTAATCATAAGTCTACTAATCATATGATTTCATATCCAAGTTTGAGTTTTGATGGCTACAACAGTTTGAAAAATAATCTGTTGCTCTCAAAGTTTGCCTCCCATTGCTTCGATGCATATGGAAGTAAATTGGATTATACTAGACGCTTTTTTACATTGTCAAACAGTGTTGATGCAGATAGATATCCATTGTGATACCCTTCGTTTGATTGTGTGGCACATAAATCTTTTATCAAGATATTCATGGGCTTTAGAAAATTCTGTTGAATGCTGTCTGTAATGACTTCTCATTCCGTTTAAAGTGGAGATGATGACATTTTATTATGACATTTCTTCGCTTTAGATATGATAGTTAGTTTTGTGAGGCAATGAATTATTGCTCCCACATAGAATGTGTTTGGCTATAATGGTGTCAAAATTCAAGAAGTGAGAAAGAAAATGACCGTTTTTGGTACTATAGTAACATTTTTCCAAGACTTTCCATCCCCCACCCACCCCAGAATCAACTCTGACGTCTGTTGCAGATATCTCCACCTGCATTCTGTGTGTTGCATTAAATGGGAATAATAAAATGCATGTTATTTTTCAACTTTTTCTTTAAAGCGGTGAACTTCATTTGTGACCAGCCTGCTATAAAAGCCATCAGCTTTGTTGGTTCCAATCAAGCAGGAGAGTACATCTACACAAGAGGTTCCAAAAATGGCAAGAGAGTGCAGTCAAACATGGTGAATATCCTTTCCACTCCTTAGTTATTGGACTTGTTCATAGTTCACTTGCAGACCAACTGCATGCAGTACGAATCTTTTACTTTTTTACCTTTTTTTTTCCACTCTTTCCCCCTTTGTATTGAAATTATGTTAATTGTTTTACCTTCTACAGCTCTATCTCTTCCCAGATCCCTCTCCCCACCTTTTCAAAAATATAGATTCTCTTCAGTAAAATTACTAGAGTCAGAACTAGGTTTATTGTCATGTGCTCAAGTTGAAAAAGAACAGGAGTACAGTGAAAAGTGTACAATGTTGCTAACACACGGCACCATCTTGGGTACAAAGTACCTTGATACAGATTAGGTATGAAAAAAGAAAATTAAAAATAGTTTGTTACATTAAAGATATACATTGTATATGTTAGGAAAATTAAATAAATCTAAAACGATAGACAGCCTTTCTATAAGGGCTCCACTGGTTCCCACCCAGTAGCCATCTTTGCTCCAAGCCCACCAGCTGCCTTCCCCATTCCGTTCCAGGCCACAGGCTGAAGAGGGAAGAAAAGGAGAAAAAGAGGAGACAGAAAGAATGGACAGAGCAGACAAGCTCCAGCTGGAGTGTTCTACTCCACTGCTATCTTGGAATCAAGTCGAATCATGAGGGGCCATCCAAGAAATTTAGGTGGAGTTTCACGATAGCCAAGGATACCCTTGTACAACCCAGTTTTCATACAAACAAGAGTTTTGAAACAAAAAAGTTTTTGTACAGCAGTAAAAATGTAAGAAAATCACTTTTTTCAAGTTGTTCATACTTAACAATCACCTGAACTTGTGCAGTAAAAGGCATTGAAGGATGTTGACAGTTGACAGTTGGCTGTGTAAGAACTTAATTGTTAAGTGCTGTCGATGGATGCCAGTGCAGTTGGATGACTTTTTTTTCATTGTTTAGTGCCTATGGCAGGTTTGGCTTCAACTAGGGAAACAGATGTGTGAGTAGACAGACATTTTTGGGAACCTTTTATTGAAGTCTTCAAGGTCGTTGGGCTCCTCGGTTGAGGAGCTACTGCACTTAAGATTGCCTCATCTGTCAATTCTTCTGTTGTGTAGCATATACCATCATCCAACTCTGCATATGTTTACATGGTTGTCTCTGCAATTTCCACACAGGCCTCCCAACAGGTGAAAGAAAAGAGTGTCAATGGGCTCGATGGCCTCTTCCTACTCCAAAAAGTCAGCATCTTGTGTAGTTTTAACTTGTTTGAACCAAATGTTGTGGAAGCAGTTAGCAATTGAGGCTTTCATCACCATCTTTCATGCCTTCTTTATCATGAACAGGTGGGTTCTTATTCACACCACCACCACCTCCCTCCACCCCCACTCCATTCCAGTGGCTGCACAGGACCAAGTGTCTGTAATGATGTATCGGCAGAGGAAGATTTTGTCCACTTTTCAGATCCAGGCCCCTCAATGCTGAAGGTCACCCAGGTTGTTTTATTAGCCACATACTGCACGGCTAGCCCCTTGTCGTTTGCAAAGCCAGGTGGCCTCCTGTTGCTTCTTGTGGTAGGGAGTTCCAACTTTTTGGCACGATCCATGTTGGCACAGTCTGCATCATGAGACACTCCTTCCATAAGTATGTATTTCAAGATGATCTGGTAACAGATAACAAAACGGTCCACGTTAGCCATGGTTTAAAACTGCTATTCATGTATGCTTGGTTGAGACTGTGATACTCAATATAGTTACCATTTGTACAGCAGTTCTCCAGTCTCTTGCACGTTGTTAGTAAATGGCTTGGGTGAAAAGGATGATTCTTTTTCAAAGGGGTATGACATTTTCAGTCCACCACTGCTGTAACATTGAAGTCTACAGACAGATTGAGATCTTGAAGTTACCTTCTGTATCTGAAAAATGCAATCAAAATCCATCTATCCTCCCGCACCAGGCATCTGCTATTGCTGCCATAATAACTGCACCTTCATCACTTACTGTGTGGAGACCGTGCTGTTCCTTAGTTTTGAATCAGTCTGGCCATCCATTTGTTACAGGTGAGCTGCTTGTGACCCAGTTCTTTACCAGGGCAAATTGCCTTTCCTATAGAATTGGATCAGGGATGGAAATATTCTCTGCTTGAACAGCCTTGAGCCAATGTTAGCAGAGCAGTTTTGTTAGGAAAGGCAGTCTTTCTCATTTTCTTCCTAGCTGGAAAGAAAGCCTGCTTGTCAAACCGTTCAAAGATTTTCTTTTCTTTTTCTTCACTTGTGTTTCAGAATATTTGACAAACTCGCTGGTGGAATCTCCCATTCCTTAGCAATGTCAGCCTTTTGAATTGCATCACAGTATTCCACTTGCTACATCAAGTTCACTTTGTCTCCAATCAGTAGCATTTTTTTCCCGTCAGGTTTTTACTACACTTGTGGAGTTTTTCAGAAATCTTTTGAATGGTGTTTGTCTATACCTGTTTGCATAGTCACATGACCAGTTTGTGTGGGTTCAACTGACCCAGTGGGAATGGCTGACAACTCCATCAAATCCAGGGTTATCCAAGTTTGACTCCCCATAGTTTCATTGTGCTTTTCCTTCCATACAATTTGTGTTTGCAATGAAGTTTTTCAGCAGTCCAACTTTTTGGTCTTTCTAAAACAAATTAAGTTGGAAACAATAAATGGGCTGGCTGCAATAGCTTCACACACCCAAGGGTTTCACTGAGATGGGTTTATTGCATGTTTAATTGAGGTCCTGCTGATGATTTGAGAAGCTCAGTCAAGCAGCATTGTTTGCTTGCTTCTCTGTTTCTATCAAGATTTTATTTTTGCCTCTCTCTTTTTATTTGTTAATTTGTGATGTTGGCCTGGCTGACGTTTTACAAAAGCTGACAGCCAGGCAGCAACAATACCTTTTCCAAACTTACACCTGAATAAAGACATCATGTCACATACTGCTGCTGTGTGCCAGGAACTAATAATGGGCGATGACGAATACAGAAAGATGTTTATATTGCAGTGCTGTCACGGAAGCGAATGACAGAATTTCTCAAAGAGCAGCTAACTATTAATTGGATTGCTTTGCACACCGTGCACACCGACCCTCTTGTGGGAGCTTGGGGGAGGAAAGAAAGAAACTGGAGTTCTACATTCTACAAGCAGAAGACAGTCCTCGAGGGATCACTGGCTTCAAAACATTAACTCTGCTTTCAATCCACAGACACTACCAGACCTGCTAAGTTTCTCCAATTTTGATTTTTGTTCTACTTCAAGCAGTACAGGTGATAGTGTGTGATCTAGCTGCTGGTTATGTCTGACCTGGGGGAGGACATCATAACAATTCCCTCTGGAAAAAAATATTATTTCCTACCCCAAGCTGTAGTTGATGACAGACCAATGTTTTACAAATGTATGGTAATGTGGAAGAAATTATTTTGAATGAGAGTCCCTCTTTTTAGTTTGTCTATTAAATAATGCAGCATACTGTTAATCTTGCCAGTTCCTGCCAGTGTTGTGACGGGGTTTTTTTTTTTCAGAAAGAAGTGGTCTGTGCTTGTATGAAGTGGTTTGAAGTTCTTATTTTCCATGTGGTTACTTGGAGAGTGCAGGAAGATGTCTTCAATCTGCCTTTTCCTTTTTTCTCTGAATTCCCTATAGGGTGCTAAGAACCATGGAGTCGTGATGCCTGATGCTAACAAGGAAAACACTCTGAATCAGCTTGTTGGTGCAGCTTTTGGTGCTGCTGGACAGCGTTGTATGGCCCTGTCTACTGCTGTCCTGGTTGGGGAAGCAAGAAATTGGCTGCCTGAATTGGTGGAACGGGCAAAGAAACTGAAAGTCAATGCAGGTCTGATTATTTTCAATGCAATGGGAGTATGAGGGGATTGATTGATTAACTACGATACTGTAGTCCAGGAGGCAAAATATGGAATATAGAGGCAATGTGACTTGTACTCATGACCACATTTTTGTTCTTTCTACTGTAGTTGCAACTACAGTAGAAATTGGGAATTCTTGGGATTTAAACCACTTAACACTGAAGGAACACTAGAAGCCAAACTTCCCTTACCTTGAACTGGACTGAAATTATTTTTCCCCCCCTTGAGAGGTTCCATTTTACCTTTCTGAATTCATTGCAACAGTAACTAAAATAGCTTTTCTAAGATCTTTTTTGGTTGAAGTAATTTTACTATTCTGTCACCTGACTGAATTCAATTACTTCTGTACACTTGGGAGAATTAAACTTTTGATTTACTAGCTCTCCTGACTAGACTGTTGGAAATACTTACTTTCTATGGGCGTTTGTGATTGAGGTTGAGGAACGAGGAACCTAATTATTATGTGCTCTGATTACAGCCTTAATGGACTGCTGTAGATTTCTCCCCCAACATCTAAACAATAGAGGATTGTCTTGGTTGAGCACATGCTTGTAATTTTGTTTACTCCCTGATCCCAGGTGACCAGCCTGGATCTGACCTTGGCCCACTCGTCTCCCCTGAGGCTAAGACCCGTGTGTGTGATCTGGTCCAAAGTGGAGTGGAAGAGGGTGCCAAGCTGCTACTGGATGGCCGGAAGATACAAGTGAAAGGGTACGAAAATGGCAACTTTGTGGGGCCCACCATCCTCGCAGGAGTCAAGGTGAGACGATCACTGTTTTTTGTCACCAGTCAATGGGCCCCAAGGCAACCCTTTCAAATTGTATCATTCTTTGCTGCTCAATACGTCAATTGATAATTTGCCCTAAAACAATTAGCAGGTATTTGCTGGCAGTATCTCTGGGCGTGGTGAGTTTCATGAATGTTTCAGAAATTGAACTAGCTTAGACTTGCAGTGAGAGGATTTAATAAATATTTCCTGTGCCCACCTCAAGAATAGTGGTTATTGTTGTTCACCAGATAAAAAGATTCCCACGTTTGATTTAGAGGCCCTGGTTATCCTCATCTTCTGATGTACTTCACTATTTAATGTTTCTAATCTTTATTGTCCAATCATAACGTAGTAGTTTTCCAGTTTAACTGGTACTGCTTAGGTAAGAGCAGATGATTGCATTCATTACAGGGAAAGAAGAAATTAAAGTAGAAAATTAAGTATTAAAATTAAATGGCAAATCAAGTGTGGATTAGTGGAATGCAAGCTCTTAAAAAGAAATAGTACAACACAATTTGCATTTATAAAGGAAAGGTTGAAAAGTTGTGGCTTTTTCATTGGAGTTGAAATGGATAAAACCTGAAAAGATTTTCAACATTGGTAACAATTATGATGGGGTGAATGGTGATGAATTGTTTCCACAAGCTGGCAAAACAGAAATGTAGATATAAATTTTATTATCACAAGAAAGGATAGAGAAGAATCTCTTCCAAATATAAATGGAACATTTATTTTTATTGCTGCATGTGTTTGAATCAGATCAAATCTTTGAGAGCTAGGTTATAATGATCATAGTGCAGAAGGAGGCCATTTATCTGATTGTGTCTACTCTGGCTTACACTCTGACTTGTCTCTTTAGATGATAAGCTTTGGAGAGGCAGGAAGTGCAATACCTGCTGCAGGATTCCCAGTCTCTGACCTGTTCTTGTAAGCACTTCTCATGTAAAGAGTAGTGTATAGTTGCCAGTCTGTTATTAAAAGGCATTATTTTTATATTTGTTGTCTCTGTGTAGCCTCAAATGAAGTGCTATACCGAAGAGATCTTTGGACCTGTCCTAGTAGTCCTTGAAGCAGAAACACTGGATGAAGCTGTTGATATCATCAACCAAAACCCATACGGAAATGGCACTGCTATCTTCACCACTAACGGTGCCACAGCACGTAAATTCACGCACCTAGTTGATGTGGGACAGGTATGTTTTTAAACATTGCTCCACAGTTTCTCAGAGTGGACATACCCACATTTATTCAAATAAATGCATAATGCTACAGACGCTGGAGACCTGAAATAAAAATGCTGGAGAAGCTCAGCAGAGCCTTTGGACTCCATACTAATTTTGTTTCTTTCTCCACAGATGCTGCAAGATGTGCTGAGTTTCTGAACCACCTTTTTATTGTTCCACATTTATTTGGATTGTTGTCAAAGTAGCTTGCTTGACTAAGAGTGGCGTACAGCTCTCGGTAGATGAAAATATTGTGATTTTCAAATCCTCAAGCAGTGGTATCTTATTGCAATGTTTGTAGTTTTGTATGCCCTGTGGTGAATTGTTACCAGGCAGTGCTTGAGATGTCCAGTCTAAGTGCTTTATCTGTTTCTGTCCTTCTGCTACCAGCATGAACCATGGAATCCCTACAGCACAGAAGCAGGCCATTTGGCCTATCAATTTCACACAGACCCTCCAAAGAGCATCCCTCCCAGAGACATACTCTTGCCCTATCCCGTGCTAATCCACCTACCCTGATATCCCTGGACACCACGGGCAGTTTCACATGGCCAGTCCACCTAACTCAGGCAGCTTTGGACTGTGGGAGGAAGCCAGACCACCTGGAGAAATTCACACAGACTCTGGGAGAATGTGTAAACTTTACACGTGAATGTGCAATAGTCATGCATTAGACAGGAAATTAGAACCATGTTTGTGCACTCCTGAGAACAGGTTTCATTTGGATTCTCCTTTTCTACATGGAACAAAATTATTACAGTGGGGGGAGGGGGTAGTTCATCTTAAGTTCTAAAGGTATTTAGGGCTGGCCTAGCTGGTGACACCCATAACCCATGAATGAACAAAAAAGGCTTTGTTGAAATTTCTCCTTGTAGCCTCTTTAAATCATAATTTACGGTCTAATGCTCCTCTGGTCTTATTGTAAGCTGCTGTATAGTTAAATCAGAACAAATTTAATTGACTTGATAATGAAATATGTAATATCCAAAATCACACTCTGTTAGAGCCATGGTTAAATAACATTCATTGTGTAAGGGAAAGGTCAGATCAACTTGAAGTTGATGCCAGTAGACCCTCTTTCACTGTTCCTCCTTTTACCATGTAACCTCTTTCAGATGTGCCATCTATTTTGTGTTTCCGAATAATTTCAGGTTTGAAGTACCAGCATGCTATGTGGTGATCTCAGAGGCATCACTTCATAACTGCTATTCGTAATTTGAAATGTCTGTTTTGACACCCGGTACTTTGCTCTTTTTTTTGTGACAATTTTTTTAAACCTTTCTGTTCAGGTTGGAGTGAATGTGCCTATCCCAGTTCCTTTGCCCATGTTCTCATTTACTGGATCAAGAGGTTCATTCAGGGGTGATACCAACTTCTATGGCAAGCAGGTATGTATGTTAATAAAGAACAAAGAAGAACAAAGAAAACTTACAGCCCAGGAACAGGCCCTTCGGCCCTCCAAGCCTGTGCTGATCCAAATCCACTGTCTAAACCTATCGCCCAATTCCTAAGGATCTGTATCCCTCTGCTCCCCACCTACTCATGCATCTGTCCAGACGCACCTTAAATGAATCTACTGTGCCTGCCTCTACTACCTCTGCTGGCAACGCGTTCCACGCACCTACCACCCTCTCTGTAAAGTACTTTCCGCGTGTATCCCCCTTAAACTTTTCTCCTCGCACCTTGAACGCGTGACCCCTCGTTATTGAATCCCTCAACCTGGGAAAAAGCTTATCTCTATCAACCCTGTCTATACCCTTCATGATTTTGAAGACCTCAATCAGGTCCCCCCTCAATCTCCTTTTTTCTAATGAAAACAATCCTAACCTACTCAACCTCTCTTCATAGCTAGCACCTTCCATACCAGGCAACATCCTCGTAAACCTTCTCTGTACCCTCTCCAAAGCTTCCACATCCTTTTGGTAATGTGGCGACCACAACTGTACACAGTATTCTAAATGCGGCCGAACCAAAGTCTTGTACAATTTTAACATGACCTGCCAGCTCTTATACTCAATACCCCGTCCGATGAAGGCAAGCATACCATATGCCTTCTTGACCACTCTGTCCACCTGTGCAGCCACCTTCAGGGTACAATGGACCTGAACTCCCAGTTCTCTCTGCTCATCAACTTTTCCCAAGGCTCTTCCGTTTACAGTATAGTTTGCTCTAGAATCAGACCTCCCAAAATGCATCACCTCACACTTGCCCAGATTGAACTCCATCTGCCACTTCTCTGCCCAACTCTCCAGTCTATCTATATTCTCCTGTATTCTTTGACAATCCCCTATGCCTTCTGCTACTCCCCCAATCTTCGTGTCATCTGCAAACTTACTTATGCCCTCTTCCAGATCATTTATGTATTATCACAAACAACAGTGGCCCCAGCACTGATCCCTGTGGAACACCACTGGTCACCTTTCTCCATTTCGAGAAACTCCCTTCAACTACTACTCTCTGTCTCCTGTTGCTCAACCAGTTCTTTATCCACCTAGCTAGAACACCCTGCATGCCATGTGACTTCACTTTCTCCATTAGTTTACGATGGGGAACCTTATCAAACGCCTTACTGAAGTCCATGTAGATGACATCTACAGCCCTTCCTTCATCTATCAACTTGGTCACTTCCTCAAAGAACTCTATTAAGTTAGTAAGGCATGATCTCCCCTGCACAAAACCATGTTGCCTAT
Source organism: Ginglymostoma cirratum (assembly GCA_024137785.1). Taxonomy (NCBI): domain Eukaryota; kingdom Metazoa; phylum Chordata; class Chondrichthyes; order Orectolobiformes; family Ginglymostomatidae; genus Ginglymostoma; species Ginglymostoma cirratum. The sequence continues at coordinate 70,950,967 of JAHRHZ010000283.1, forward strand.
CACTGATAAGCCCATTCTTTTCCAAATATAAATAGATTCTATCCCTCAGAACCTTCTCCAGCAACTAATCTCCAAAGCCAGTTAGGTAGCAGCAACGTAAGTTTGAGATTAAATGGTTAACCAGCTGTTTTTTTTATTTTTTTTTGCTGTGATGATTTTCTAACAGTCTGCCTTCTGCAGTCCTCTCTCTTTCTCAGACCCTGAGATCTTGGGTGTGCCAGAACCCTCACTGCTTCTGGACTATTGCTAGCGTGCCCACTCCAGTTAGGGGCTATCAGTTGCGTCTCAGTGGTAGTTTTCATTCTCAGCCATTCCTTTTATTGTAGAGTTTTCAACCTTTTAAGAAGTATAAAGCTTTGGTTACTTTTGAGCCCCAGTGGTTCCAGATTCTGGTTCTGGCTGTGGCTCTCAAATTTGAGAGCCAATGAAAATGTATTTAATATTGGTGGTGGAACTGGTTAGATGTTTTCCCAGAAGTTTTGTCTTGCTGCGTCCAACTATCAGAATTTCATCCTTTGTCATGCCAGTGTCGTGATGCAGACAGCCATTTTCCATAAGCGTTAGAAAGGGATTACCTGAAGAAATTTTCATGGCAGATCAGCAGATTAATTACAAAATCATCAGACACTAGAAAAAAGATGTTTGAAGAAAATTTTGAAAGCAATATTCTCCCTCTAACTTCTTTGGCAGATTTCCTTACAGCAGTGTCCTGGAGGTTAACCTTTAATTCTTCAACTCCAGAACAACCCTAGGGAGTTAGCAATGCTGTACAGAAATGGATACAGTGATTTAAATGTGAACATGTCTGGGCTGATGCCTAGTTTCGAACAGCTGAACTTGTGAAATAATGCTGAGCTCAACTCTGAAACCAAAGGCCATGCATGCATACGTACGTACAGGCTTTTAGCTTTTTTATTGTTGTCCACCTTTCATTCCAGGGTATTCAGTTTTACACTCAAGTAAAGACAGTCACATCCCAGTGGAAGGAGGAAGATGCCACATTAACCAGCCCATCTGTTGTCATGCCAACAATGGGCCACTAAGTTCACTTCGCTGAGATGGCAAGCCACGTGTTCAACACTTTCATCACCACTGACGTAATAAATCTGACGTGATGCATTTGGGCACGAGTGGATGGGCAAGTGCAACATGTTTCAATGTGGCCCTTTCAGGACATCGGCACAGCAAGAAAAAATGAAAGGAAGTTCTTTTCAACTGATTGCTATGTTCAAAATTGCTAAAAACATTCAGCAACTTGAAGTTATCCCTTCTTGAATCAGATTTTAATCTGTAGAAGTTCTCGCGTTCTGATCACTTAGCACATGGCTGGATTAAAAACAGATTTTAAACAAAAATATTTTACTTTCCTCTCAATTTGAACAGGTTGCCCAGTTTGTTTTCCAAAATATGATCCACACAAAATAGTATGACTGATCGTAGCTTGCAAAGAATGTAAGTTAAAGCTATGCAAGTGTGCAGCTTTAAACCGTTATGATTATGCCCTTTAGTGTAAAGAATATCAAATAGCTGACAGTACTTCTGTACTGTTTTTATTTTTATTTGTGGTATTGGGTGCACAGGTACCTTTTTTTATTAGGCTGAGATGCAAATGTAACTGGGCAGTTTATTTGTGTATATTAGTTTTAGTCCTGAAAAATACCATTAGGCTTAGAAGTTTTTAGTCCTTTGCCCCAAAACCATTTTCAGAAGGAAAATAATTATAAATCTGGTGCCTTGGACAGGTGTGTTTGGTCAAAAGAAGTTGGATATGAGTTAACAGCAGTGACACGTATTGATCCAATGAATTACTGAGTGTCTCATACCAGAAAGATCCCAAATTAGAAATATGGTGCCCTGAGAAGCATTAATTTAACAAGGGATTTTTTTAAATTGTTAGGTTTTTTTTTCTTTGCATCTCGTCACAACCTCTTTCAAGCAGCATGGCTAACAATCTGAATGTCATAGCTCTCAATAAAGAAATTAATAACAATCTCGCTTTTGTGGTACCGGATAAGGTGAGGGCTGACGAAACTGCGCATCTAGATTATTGGATGGTCAAACCACCTGTTTTGTGATCTAACCATAAATGGCAAAAGGAGTGGACCATTTGATTCTTTCAGCCTGCTCCACAATTCACTCAGATGGCGTCTGATCTACCTCAGTTCTCCTCTTCATATAGCCATAGACTTTTGCATACTAACAGGACACTGATTCAACTTGTGTCAAATATCCATGACATCTGAGCAGCCACAGCCCTCTGAAGTAATGTTCCAAATACAACCCTTTGGAGTGAAATTATTTCTCCTCATTGCAGTTGTAAATGGCTGACCACCTTACATGAAGTAGCAACTTCTTATCTTTAGACTCCCAGACAGGGAAACATCTTTCCAGTATCTAATCTGTCTACTTGAGTTTTGTTTCAATTAGATCAACTCTCATTCTTCTAAACTGGAATATACGTCTTGGCTACTGGAGCCCTCCTTGTAGGATAATCCTTTCATTCCAGGAACCAATCTAGTGCACTCCATCAAAGAAAAACAAATTCTTCTGTGAATATGGACACTAAAACTGTAGATACTACTCCACATATGGTCTCTCCAAAGCCCAATATAATTGTAAGATTTCTTCATTCTTTTACTTCAGTCCCTTTTGCAATAAAGTCTGTTTACTTTCATAATTGCATGTTAACTTTCCATGATTCCTGAATTAGGACACCTAGTTACCTCTTCACCCTTAACGAGAATCTTTTTTAATTCCTACCAAATTTTTTACATATTATATTCCTTCCACCATGTTCTTTATGCATTTTATCTGTACAAACTATTTCAGCCTCTTCTCATCCTCCTCTTAGCATCCTCCCATTGAGCTTTGCATCATTAGAAAACTTTAATTTATTACATTTTGAGTCCTCACCTAAGCCATGGGTATCATTATAAATAACTGATGACCAAGCACTGATCTTTGCAGTACCAGTTCACAATAGCTGTCAGATCAAAAATTGAGTTTAGTCTTCGTTTTCTATGTGTTAACCAGTCTGCTGTTCTAATCTATTATCTGCAATACCATGAGTCCTATTTTTTCATAATCTCATGTGGTACTGTATCAAATGCTTTTAAAACATTGAAATGCACTATATCCTCTCTTTCCTCACCCTTTATCCTGCTAGTTGTAACCTTAAACTCCAACAGATTTGTCATATGTTTACCCTTTCATAAATCAATGTTGTCTCTCCCAAATATACATTTAGATATTCTTATTTCTAAGTGCCCTGTTACCATGTGCCTAATAGATTCTAACCGCTTCTCTTTTGACCCAGGTAACCTGACATACACAGTTCCCTATTTTCTATTCCTTTTTCTAACTGGGTTTATGTTTTCTACCTTCCAATCTGCATAGAGTTGTAATTCTGTAAGATCCAAATCTGTGCCGTTTTCTTTGAGCAGTCAATGTGAAGTTGTGCTTAAGAAAAATTGTGAATTCATAGTGCAAATGAGCTATCCAATTAAATCTGGGTTGGAGGTTGGAGTGTGGAGTATATAACCTATATACCCAATGTTGAGATTTTCCCCTTCAAATTGAGAAGAGGTGGTAGAGAAGCATTTAGTCACACATGAAGCTCTATTTCCCTGTCTGTTTGAGTTTATGGTAACTCTGACTAATCATGTAGAAAGCATTTGCAAGTTGACAAATTAAACATTTTATAAATGCATTGTGGTTTTACAGATATGAGTTTTGCAGAAAAAAAAATATTTTAAAGATCAAAATTTTCTGGAATGCAGTTTTCATGAAGTAAAATCACAAGGGTCCATGCTCATGCTGCCTCTTGCAGCTCCCTTTAATTTGACTGGTTGATGAAGGGACTATGCACTAGAATTTTTCAGACAAGTTGTCCCAAGTCTAACAAAAACAAGTTGCTGGTAAAGCTCAGCAGGTCTGGCAGGATCTGCAAAGAAAAGTTAACTTCAGGTACGGTGACCCACCTCTGTTCTGAGGAAGGGTCACCGGACTCGAAACGTTAACTTTGATTAGCGAGGAAGAAAGATGTTCTCAATTGGAAATCCCTCAATGAATATATAGAGGAGTCTTGGGAAGGCCGTTTTCTCTTTGTCCTGTCTTCAATCTCATAATCGGGCAAAAAACATGACCCTCACTTTCTAAACCCAGATGTGAAAAGTGGTTACTTGTTATGTATTTAAGGATGTTGTAAATGGAACTATAATCCATTAGAAGATACCCTCAAGAGCTGACTGGATAAAACAACATTGAACAAAAGCAAAGGCTTCTTTATAATCTGCAGTAACAGTGAGATGTGTTTTCTTATGTAAATTTGAAAAATAAACTTTCCAGTTTGAAAAAACAAGATCTCCACTCAGTAATTTTCTCACTGATCAGGAGGCAAATAACAGCTAGTCAAGGAAAGGGGTGTATATGTACATACAGTCCTGCACTTTTTTAAAAATCTCCTCCTCGGTAATTTGATTAATCTGTTGACCTGGCACAGACCAGATGGCTTTAATCACATAACAATCAAAGAGAATTGTTACTTTTTCATCCCTTAAACAGAAGACAAGGTATGAAGGTATAATTATTTCAAAGGTACATGCTTGAGAAAAATACTCTGATCAAGAAACTGATTTCCATCACAACAGATGGTATACCAGCCATGCCCGCCATAGCAGAAATCCTGATTTCATTTTTGTTTTTGTTTTTTTTCCCCCCCCCCCGTTGTTAATTACCACTATGTATGACCCCTCAGTAAGCATTAGTAAGAGACTTCAGCACTGCTTGTTTTAAATTCGTAAACTAATCACCTCTACTGATTTGAAGGTGTTGAGCCAAGGGAAGATCCTGCAGATACCCTTTGGCATGATGCCTGAAATTGTAATTTTTCTTAAATCAAGGAATGAAGTTAGTGAGCTGTCAGACAATGCGTAGTTGCTCAATTTCAGATTCCTTGTAGACATAATGTTAGAACTGAATGGGGTTAACTGTAGGGAAAGGATAGAGGTTTAGCACGTTTTGATCTGCGAATGCAAACAAACTGAAACTGGGTCTATGGTCCACCCAGCGACTACTGCACAGTCCTTTTGGGGACAAAGTCCTGCCTTCATATTGAGAATCCATTGTGTTGCAAAGTTGGGTAGAGTATTTATGGATTAGAAGGCAGGAAGTTAGCATTGGACTTCAGTAAAGCCTTTGATAAGGTTCCACATGGTAGGCTATTGGAGAAAATGCGGAGGCATGGGATTGAGGGAGATTTAGCAGCTTGGATTAGAAACTGGCTTTCTGAAAGAAGGCAAAGACTGGTGATTGATGGAAAATATTCAGCCTGGAGTCCAGTTACTAGTGGTGTGCCACAAGGACCTGTTTTGGGACCACTGCTGTTTGTCATTTTTATAAATGACTTGGACGCAGACATTGGTGGATGGGTTCGTAAGTTTGCAGATGACACTAAAGTCGGTGGAGTGGTGGACGGTGTGGAAGAATGTTGCAGGTTGCAGAAAGACTTGGATAAACTGCAGAATTGGGCTGAAAGGTGGCAAATGGAGTTCAATGCAGACAAATGTGAGGTGATGCACTTTGGGAAGAATAATAGGAAGGCAGAATACTGGGTCAATGGAAATGGTAGTGTGGATGTGCAGAGGGATCTTGGTGTCCAGGTACATAGATCCCTGAAAGTTGCCACCCAGGTTGATAGTGCTGTTAAGAAGGCATATGGTGTGTTAGGTTTCATTGGTAGAGGGATTGATTGTGATGTCATGCTACAACTGTACAAAACGCTAGTGCGGCCTCACTTGGAATATTGCGTACAGTTCTGGTCGCCCCATTACAGGAAGGATGTGGAAGCATTGGAAAAGGTGCAGAGGAGATTTACCAGGATGTTGCCTGGTCTGGAGCGAAGGTCTTATGAGGAAAGGCTGAGGGACTTGGAGAGAAGAAGGCTAAGAGGGGATTTAATAGAGACATACAAAATGATCAGAGGATTAGATAGGGTGGACAGTGAGAGTCTTTTTTCCTAGGATGATGACGTCGGCTAGTACGAGGGGGTCATAGCTGCAAATTGAGGGGTGATAGATTTAAGACAGGTGTCAGAGGCAGGTTATTTATTCGGTGGTAAGGGCATGGAATGCCCTGCCTGCCAATGTAGTTAACTCAGCCACATTAGGGGCATTTAAACAGTCCTTGGATAAGCATATGGATAATGATGGGATAGTGTAGGGGGTGGGCTTAGATTAGTTCACAGGTCGGCGCAACATCGAGGGCCGAAGGGCCTGTTCTGCGCTGTATTGTTCTATGTTCTAATTCGGTGTTTATAACATGCAAGGAGGGAGAGCACTGTGTAGTTGCTTTAAAAGATGATGTGCTTTTTCTGTGCTTAGAAATTTGATTAAATGTCTTGGGTAGCAGCTTGTGGGTTTGCAGGTGCACAAAGTGCCCAAATTAAAACACTGATCAAAAAGCAATACAGTTAGCAGGCTAAGCAGCAGTTCTGTTTTGTTATCAATTCAAGTTTTTTTGATTTTAGCCAATCAATTTGAATCCGGCACTTAGATACCAAAAACCAAGTTAATTAAATCTGATAGTTTTGACAACATAGGACCAATCCTATTGTAAGAAATTGATATGTCATATCAATTGATATGTCATAAAGGGTATAAAAGAAGAGGACAGTTGGACAAAGACTGGAGAGTGAACTGCCATCTGCAGGAGTTATAGCTCGTGAGACAATAGCTAGATCTCAGTCTTCTCTAAGTTTTAGAGAAAGCACCATCTAAATCAAAGGTACCTACAGCACAACTAGTTAATATTCCTGACACAAGAATTTGACGGAGAAGGCACGGAACATTCTGGAGGGCATGTGACTTGGCTGTAATTTTGAGAGACTAAATTCCTTTTTTTAATATATAAATGAGACTTGTACTTATTGAACGAGCATACCATTAGAATTTTGTTTTATTTGGGAATAGTTGGTAGTTAGGAGTTTAATCAGTTTGTTAATAGTTTAGCTAATCTGTTCACTGTTAGATAAATAAATTGTTACTTGTTGATTTGAAAAGTGAATGTCAGGGTCTTATTTAACCACTAGAAATTGCTGAGAAGCACATTACACCACTCATCATACTCCTTTTTAACAGGCTATAAGGTGAGGTGCTGTTGTTTGGGTATTTCGGTTTTAGTTCTCAGGGGGTGGGGGGTCAACCTCCGCTTTATAACAAATGTCATATAGCATTATCAACAGGCTAAATTGGACAGACTCAAAACTGGCATCCAGAATTGTACTCCAGTGCAATCTGCAACCTTATGGCCCCCACACAACCATTACCATCGAGCCAAGGGCCCGATCCTCATTCAGTGGAGAACACAGGAGGGCATGCCAGGAGTGGCTCCAGGCATTCTTAAAAAGGCAAATTACCCAAACAGGACTACTTGCATGCTAAACCGTAACTATCAAGTGATAGAGTTAAGTGATCCCACAACCAATGGATCAGATCTAAGCTCTGAAGTCCCGTCACATCCACTTGTGAATGGTGGTGGACACCTAAACAGTTCACTGGAGGAGGAGGAGGAGATTCCACAAATAGCCCCATCCTCAATGAGGATGTTCAAAAACATGTGCAGCAGTCTTCAGCTAGAAGTGCTGTATGGATGATCCATCTCAGCTTCCTCCGGTGGTGTCCAGCATCACAGAAACCAGTCTTCAGCCAATTCAATTCACTCCATGTGATATTAAGAATTGGTTGGATGCAATGGACAGTGGGAAAGGTTTCAGGTCCTGACAACGTTCCAGCAACAGCACTGGAGACAGGACAAATCCAACCCAGCCAATTACTACACTGTCAATCTAATCTCAATCATCAGTAAAGTGATGGAAGGTGTCATCAACAGTGAGGTCTCTTCTAGAATACAGTGTCTGGTTCTGGTTGTCCAGTTATAGGAAGGACATTATTAAGCTGGAGAGAGTTCAGAAAAGATTTACTAGGATGTTGCCAGGTATGAAAGGTTTGAGCTATACAGAAAGGCTGGATAGGGTTGGACTTCTTTTACTGGAGTGTATAAAGCTGAGAGGCGACCTTACAAAAGTTTATAAAATAATGAAGGGTACAGATAAAGTTAATGGTAGTTGTCTTTTCCCTAGGATTGGGAATTTCACGACTTGGGGACACATTTGGAAGGTGAGAGGAGAGAGATTTTTAAAAAGACATAAGGGGCAAATTTTTTGCACAGAAGGTGGATTATGTTGGAATGAACCTCCAGAGGAAGTGGTGGATTCGGTTTATTACAACATTAAAAAAGACATTTGGAGAAGTATGTGAATAGAATAGATTCGGAGGGATATGGGCCAGGAACTGGCAGGTGGAACCAGTTCAGTTTGGGATCATGGTCAGCATGGTCTGGTTGGACCGAAGGTTCTGTCTCTGTGCTGTGTGACGCTATGACAGTGCTATCAAGCAGCATCTGCTCAGCAACAACCTGCTAACTGATGCCCAGTTTGGATTCTGCTAGGGCCACTCACCACCTGGCAGCCTTGGTTCAAACATGGACAAAACAGCTGAATTCCAGAGGTGAGGTGAGAGTGACAACCCTTGACATCAAAGCTACATTCAACTGAGTGTGGCATCAAGTAGCCCTGGCATAACTGGAATGAAGGAGAATCAGGGTGCAAACACTCTGCTGGTCATGTCATTACCCGACACATAGGAAGATTGTCGTGGTTGTACGAGGTCAGTCATCTCAGCTCCAGGACATCTCTGCAGGAGTCCCTGAGGGTAGTGTCCTCGGCCCAACCATTTTCAGCTGCTTCATCAATGACCTTCCCCCTATCATAAAGGTCAGAATTGAGAATGTTTGCCAATAATTGCACAATGTTCAGCACCATTCGTGACTCCTCAGATACCGAAGCAGTCCATGTTTATCTTGGATCACAGCCAATATCCAAGTGGCTCTTTTCAGATTTGGTTAAATATAATAAACCAAAAGCTTGACAACAGCAATTTGCTTAAATATGAATGTTTACTAAGTAAGAATAGTGATAATTGTGGTAATGATAAATGATAATAGTGGTAACAATAAAAGGAAAAAAGAAGGGAAAAAAGCAACATGTCTCATGTTTTTCTGCCTGTTAGGGACCCCTCAATTGATGGCTGGTCTGGAGGCTTAGATTCATTCTTGGCACTGTTCATAATTCTGAGCCGAAGCGAAGTCCAGCAGCAACTTGGAACAAAACTTTGTCTCTCTTCTACAGTGTGACAAACAGCCAGCATAAAGAAAGATACTGAAAGACAAAACTACTGGCTGGTACAGACAACACAGGATGGGAAAACAAGTGCATGTGTCAGCTTTGGCTCATAAAGGAATGTTCACAGGACTCATTCAAGGTCATGGAACTTGTTGAGTATCATCAACAATTTTAGCCCTTTAGCCCATCCTATACAATCTTATCTTCTCATACAGCTGTTGAATACCATCATTAACTTTTAGTCCTTAGGCCTTTCCTATACAATGTTCAAATGCAAATGGCAAGTAACATATGTGCCAGACAAATGTCAGGTAATAACTATCTCCAACAAGACAATCTAATCACCATTCCTTGATATTTATTGGTGTTACCATCATTGAATCTCCCACTATCTACATCATGGGGGTTACCATAGACCAGAAACTCTACTGGACCTGCCACATAGAAACTAGCTACAAGAGCAGCACAGAGAATAGGAATATGGCTGCAAGTAAGTCACCTCTTGACTCCCAAAGACTGTCCATCATCTATGAGGCACATATCAGTAAATGGAATACTCCACACTTGCCCTGATTGGTGCAGCTCCAACAACACTCAAGAAGTTTAACACCAGCCAGAATAAAGCAACTCACATTAGTTGGTACCACATCCATCAAACCATAAGACCATTAGACATAGGAGCAGAATTACTGCATTCAGTCTATTGAGTCTGTTCCGCCATTCAATCATGGCTGATATGTTTCTCAACCCTATTCTCGTGTCTTCTCCCCATAACCCCATACTAATCAAAAACATATCTATCTCTGTCTTAAATACACTCAATGCTTTGACCTCCTCAATTTTCTGTGGCAAAGAGTTCCACAGAGTTACCATCCTCCGGCTCAAGAAATTCCTCCTCATCTAGTTCTAAATGATTGTCCCTTCACTCTGAGGCTGTGCCCCCGGGTCCTAGAATCTCCTACTAGCAGAAACATCTTCTCCATATCCGTTCTATCCAGACCTCTCAGTATCCTGGTCAAGGTCACATGATGTCAGGCTATAGTCCAACTGTTTATTTGAAATCACAAGCTTTCGCATCACTGCCCCTTCGTCAGGTGAGGTGAGGAGAACACCCAGGCACAAACTATATAATCAGAGATCAAAAGATCATACAAATGGTCTGAGTGGAGTGTCGACAAGCCAAATGATAGGTCTCCGCAGGTGATCAAGAGTGTCAGATGGTGTGAGTAAATTACCAACAGCTGAATAATGGTGAAGGGAGGATTTATAATCTCATTAATTGAGGCAGAGAGATAATTACAAAACATTAAAAATAACGTGATGCTGGAGTCAAGCCAAATGACTGGAACAACATACTTGGTATTAGAGTCTCAGCCAATGTTGTCTACCTCATACACTGCCCACAAGGATGCCCCGAGATATGATATATTGGTACAACCATGCAGCTACTTAGACAACAGATGAATGGACACTGCACAACAATTGCCAGACAGAAACGTTCCTTCCCAGTTGGGGAGCACTTTAGCAGTCAAGGACATTCAGCCTCCAATCGTCGGGTAACTGTCCTCCAAGGCAGCCTATGAGATACACAACAACGCAGAATCGCTGAGCAGAAACTGATAGCCAAGTTCCGTACCTATGAAGACAATCTCAACTGTGATCTTGAATTCATGTTGCACTACATGTGACCCCACTGTACTGTTCTGTAAAATCTTCCTTACTGTCTTGTTTGACACTATCACCTTGATAAGTTGTTATGGTCTCTCTACCTTAATTAGTTCGTACACTTTTGGATCACTTGTTACTTTGGTTAGATCGTTGGCATGTAACTCTCATATCCATACAACCTGGTGTGGTGTGAATTTTGACCTTGTCCACCCCAGAACAACACCGGAATCTCCACATTTCAGTATCCTGTAAGTTTCAACCAAATACCCACCTCGTCCTCTAAATTCCATCAACTACAGGCCCAGAGTCCCCAAATGCTCCTCATATGACAAGGCCTTCATCCCTGGGATCATTCTTATAAACCTCCCCTGGACCCCCTCCAATGCCTGTACACCTTAGACATGGGGCCCATAACTGCTCACAATATTCCAAATGCGGTCTGACCAGAGCCTTATACAGCCTCAGCAGTACATCTCTAATCTTAAATAAAAACTGGAAGAACTGTGAATGTTGTAAATTAGGAACAAAAACAGAAGTTGCTGGAAAAGCTCAGCAGGTCTGGCAGCATCTGTGAAGAAAAGAATCAGAGTTAACGTTTCGGGT
>JAHRHZ010000283.1:70974575-71018762 GCA_024137785.1 Ginglymostoma cirratum
TATGATGCTGCTTGACCTGCTGTGTTCATCCAGCCCCATGCTTGTTACTACAAATATACTGGCTGCTCACTATCTCATTCTCGTTTGTGGGATCTTGTTGGGTGGATTTAAGCACACTTATTCCTATCGCAACAGTGACTATGATTCAAAAGTACCTAATTGTATATAAAATGCCTTAGGGTGCAAACTGAAAGCCATTATACAACTGCATGTCTTTCTTTGTACCAGAAATAAGAATAATTAAAGCATCTTCTGTGACATCACTGTCCTCTATTATTTTATCACTAGTTTCAGAGCTGTCCTGTTCTCCCAAAATAATGCCCAGAAATGCATATCACAGAATCACAGAATTGTTACTACATAGAAAGAGGCCATTCAGATCACAGCATGTGCACCAGCTCTCCAATGAGCATTACTATAAAGACTACTTTTTTATTTTTCTGACTGTGGGCTGAAATGGAAAAGGGCTATTTAAAAGTAAGGGCTGTGGAAGGAATTTCTGCAATTTTTTAACAGCAATTAGCAAACATCAATGAATGTGGTATTTACACTACTCCCTTGTTTAAGCAGTGCGGTAAATGCTTGCAGACAGACAGTCACGAGGTGAGGTGGCGGGGCATAAAGTGAGATTTGGCTGAGCAACAAGTAGTAGATTGGTTTGCAGTATTGTGAGCAGTTGTGGATGTCAAACATCAGCCTGCCAAATGTGATTGGCTCCTGGATAGCTTGTGGGTCTGAACAATACTGGCAGAAGCCTTCAGACCTCCAGAAGGGGACACAGCGCATTTCTCTTCAGTAAAATACTGAAAGCTTGAAGAAACTTTCTGTTTACCTGCATCTAAACAGACAGGTTAACTGAAGAATTTTTATGCACTCTAATAAAATCTTCAGCTTTCGTGATAACTATGGGATTGGGGACTTGAGTTCCAGCATACCACCCCACTGTGGTGTAACATTATGCCTTTGTGTTATTCGCCTGCCTTTGCCCCATACCCTTGCATGTTGTTTCTATTCAAATGATCATTCGATGAGTTCTTGAGATGCTTCTATTGTCTCTGCTTCCACCATTTCTAGACCTTGCTTGCCAGACCCAAACCACTTGATGTGTATAAAAGTTTTTTCTTGCATTACATCTGCTAAATTTGCAAATCACTTAAAATCTGTGCCCTCTTACAATCTTTTACATGCAGGAACACTTTCTTCCTATTTACTCTATCAAGGTCTCCCACAATTTTGATAATTCATTTCAGATCTCCGTGCAGTCTACTTCTCCCAAGGAGAACAGTCCAGCCTCTCCAATCTATCATCAAAACTGAAGGCTCTCATCACTGGTATCATTTTTTTTGTAAATTGCTCTGTACTCTCTCAATGTGTTCACATCCTCCCCAATGTGTGGCGCTCAAAACTGTACACAATGCTCCAGCTGAGGTCTAACAAATTTCCTGTATACGTTCAGAATAACTTCTTTGTTCTTGTATTCCATGCCCTTATTAATAAAACCTAGGATAGTGTTGGCTTAATTAACTTCTCTCTCCATTTATCCTGCCACCTTTTGTTATCTGTGCATATATACACTTATGTCCCTCTGCTCCTGCTGTGCATTGTACTTTCTACTTTTTATTGTCTGTCCATGTTCTTACAATCAAGGCATCACCTCACACTTCTCTGCACTGAACATCATTTGCCATCTGTCTTCTCATTATACCAACTTGTCCCTTTTTTTTTTTAATAGTTGTAAGCTGTCATAGAGTCATACATGTATGCAGCATGGAAACAGGCCCTTTCCCAATTCGTCCACGTTGACCAGGTTTTCTAAACTGAACTAGTCCCATTTGTCTGAATTTGGCACACATTATCCCTCTAAACCTTTCCTATCCACGTACTTGTCCAAATTTTTTTTAAATGTTATAATTATACCCATCTCTACCACTTGCAATAGCATCCTGTTCCATATACAGTCCCTGTCACAGTTTACCCTGCTTCCAAGACCCCTGTCATCCACTAACTTTGAAATTATCCCTTGCATACAAAGATCTAGATTATTAATATATGTCAGGAAATTCAAGGATCCCAATACCAACTCATAGGGATCTTCATTACATACTTTCCTCCAGCCCAAAAAATATCAATTGAACACAACTCTGTTTTCTATTATGCTGCCAATTTTGTATGCTACTCAAATGATGTCATGGGCTAATTAAGCCATACACTTCTACAATTGTTTATAAAAAATTCCATGATAACCATTTATTGCTTACTAAATGATGTTTTTTTCATGCAGAAAATATATCAAGATCTGGGAGTGGTACAATCAGAATCTTACAGAATAGCTTCAGTGTGAGCCTGTTCAGTCAGCTGAATTAGTCTTTGTTCTGCCTCCCTCTCCAAACGCATCTGAAAGTACACAATAGTAAGATAAAATCAGAACACTTCACTTAAGTTTAATGCTTGCCATTGGTTCCTTTGTGACAAACAACTGTAATACACCACAATAAAGTAGTAACCCTCATTTCCCTTTCTGTTGATTTTCTTGAAAGGAGAATTCTGTGCCATTTTTGTGGCAGAGTGCATTACTTCTCCTAAGGAAATTAGAAAGTTGCATCAGAAGGGAACTATTGTAATAAGAAAGTAGAATTAGACTAGGTAGCTCATTTGGAGAAAATTGCTGCCTCAGATTGAGTGGATCTGTTTCTGTGCTGTAACATTCCATAACTGTACGATTATTTTCCTTTAAAGTTAAGCTTTGGATGAGTCAGTTGAGTCACAGCTGGTATCCTAGGTAGCAAAACCAGTCATGCAAGAAATATACAATTAGTTGTGCCAACATTTCAAAATAAAAAAAGACAGATAACATTTCAGGTCAAGAGCCTTTGAATATTCAGTTCCAAAGACCTAACACTGAAATTCAGGATCTCCACTCTTTCAAATGCCAACAGATTTGATGTATGGCCCACATTTTCTACTTTTTTCTCCATGATTCAGCATTGGCTGTAAATCTTCATTCAGTCATGAAACAATTTCGGTGGTACATGGATTATTTCAATTCTCTAGCCCTGCAAGGCTTAGTAACCCCTCCAAATGAGTAGTCTTATTTTTTAAAACCTACAAAGAAATTGATAAATTGCTAAAGTATTACCTTTCTTTTCAATATTGAAATATTTTATAAACTGCTCCTTTTTTTCCATGTTCTTCTTGCAGTGTGCGCTGTTCCCAACATTTTACACTCAGACTTCTACAAATGCTGCTATTTGTGAGTTTTTATTAAAAGAGTCCAGATGACTAGGTCACTGCTAATTTTTCTCTGCCCCAAACAACACATCCCTCCTCATCTTCTGCCCTACCTGGAAAGCTCTGGTGGTCTTTATTTTAGGCTCAGAAGCCACCATTTAGGACACAGTAGAAGGAGTAAAGAAGGAGAATCCTCTTCAGAGTAACCCTATACCTTACAGTAAAACACTTTATTAAGTGCCATATGTGAGACTGAATTAGTTTGAGGGTAGCCTCCTGTCTCTTGTTCACATACCTTTTCTTCAAAAAATTTGTTTTCCAGTTGTCTTAGCGTTTCTTTGTGCTCTTTGTTTGTTGTGTTCATTGCGTCCTTTATCTGAGAGAAGAAAACAAGGAGGAAACTTTTGTTTTATTCTGCATCTCTTCTTTATCTCCAAAATTTGCAGAGGTACCCAGCATTCTTTCCAAGTGATAGCACATTTAGGATGCAATGTTAAATTGAAGTTGCATTTGCTCACTCAGGTACATGTAAAAGATTCTATGACACTATCTTGAAGAAAAATAGAGGTTCTCCTTAGTGTTCTCAAACAATGCCACTAATACTGGTCACCTGGTTATTTATCTCATTGCTGTTTCTGGGACTTTGCTGTTCACAATTGTGTCAACCTACATTACAAAAGTGACCATTCTCCAAAAATCATTGCATTAGCTGTAAAGCTCTTTCAACCCAAGACTGTGAAAAACGTACAGCAATGAAAGTCCTACAGGGAAACAACAGTTCACTATTCTACAGTTGTGTACTGGAAAGCCCTTTCAGAGGTGCATGTATATTTTGTTGTCTCCACTTGAAAATGCTCAATTTTTGTGCAAAAGCAGCAGCATTGGGTTCAACATGCATGGAGTTCAACATGCATGGAATATTATTAATGACACCTGCAATTACTTAGAAGTTTATTTTTATTTCCTAAATAAACTTTACACTGAGCAAAAGCTGCAAATTATTTAACCATTTAACCACAGCTTGGCGAGCCAACCAACTTCATCTACAACCTGAGCTACAAATCTGCTCTAAACCCTTAGAGATCACCAGCCTATTCAGCCTCTCCTGATAGCTCAAACCCTTCAACCCTGGCAACATCTTTGTAAATCTAAAAGGAAGGAGACCAGAATTGCATACAGTCTTCCAAAAGTGGCCTAACCATTGCCCTGCACAGCCTCAACATGACCTCCCACCCCCTATACACAATGCACTGAACAATAAAAGTAAGCATACCAAATCTCTTCTTCACTATCCCATCCATCTGGAAGTCCACTTTCAACAAACTACGAACCTGCACACCATGGTCTCTTTGTTCAGTAACACTCCTCAGGACCTTATCATCAATGTACAAGTCCTGTCCTGATTTGCCTTTCCAAAATGCAGCACCTCACATTTATCTAAATTAACTACATCTGCCATTCCTCAGCCCATTGATCAAGATCCAGTTGTACTCTGAGGTAACCTTCTTCGCTGTCCACTACGCCACCAATTTTGGCGTCATCTGCAAACTTATTAACCATACCTCCCATGTTCACATCCAAATATTTATATAAATGACAAGAAGCAGTGGACCCAGCACCAATCCTTGCGGGACACTACTGTTCACAGACCTCCAATCTGAAAAGCAACCCTCCACCACCACCCTCTGTCTTTTACCTTTGAACTAGTTCTGCATCCAAATGGCTAGCTCTCCCTGTATTCCATGTGATCTAACCTTTCTAACCAGTCTACCATGAGGAACCTTGTCAAATGCCTTACTGAAGTCCACATAGATCACATCCACTGCTCGACCCTCATCAATCCTCTTCCTTACTTCTTCAAAAAACTCAGTTGTTAGTGAATCACGATTTCCCATGCACAAAGCAATGTTGACTATCCCCAATCAGTCCTTGTCTTTCCAAATATAAATTTTGTCCCTCAGGATGCCCTCCAGCAACTTGCCCACACCAATGTCTGTTCCCTAGCTTTTCCTTACCACCTTTCTTAAATAGTGGCACCACGTTAGCCAACCTCCAGTCTTCTGACACCTCACCTGTGGCTATCAATGATACAAATACCTCAGCAAGGGGGCCAGCAAACACTTTCTTAGCTTCTACAGAGTTCTGGGGTATACCTAGAACAGGTCCCAAGGATTTATCCACCTTTATGCGTTTTAAGCCATCCAGCACCTCCTCCTCTGTAATATGGAGATTTTTCAAGATGTCGCTATGTATTTCCCCCATTCTATATCTTCCATGTCCTTCTAAATAGAACATAGAACAGTACAGGCCCTTCAGCCATGATGTTATGCCAACCTATTATCCTACTCTAAGATCTGAACTAACCTGCAATACCCTTCATTTTACTATCATCCATGTGCTTATCCAAGAATCGCTTAAATGTCCCTAACGTATCTGACTCTACTACCACCACTGGCAGTGCAGTCCATGCACCCACCACTCTCTGTGTAAAGAACCTATCTCTGACATCTCCCCATACCTTCCTCCAATCACCTTAAAATTATGCCCCCTCACGATAGTCATTTCCACCCTGGGAAAAAGTCTCTGGCTATCCACTCTATCTATGCCTCTCATCATCTTGTACACCTGTCATCATCTTGTACACCTCTATCAAGTCACCTCTCATCTTTCTTCTCCACAGTAAATACTGATGCAAAATACTTATTTAGTATCTCTCCCATCTCCTGCAGATCCACACATAGGCAGCCTTGCTAATCTTTAACAGGTCCTATTTTCTCCCTAGTTACCGTTTTGTCCTTAATGTATTTATAAAATCCCTTTGGATTCTCCTTAACCCTATTTCCCAAAGCTATCTCATGTCCCCTTCCTGCCCTCCTGACTTTCCTTTAAAGTATTCTCTGACCACCTTTATACTTTTCTAGGGATTCACTTGATCTCTGCTGTCTATACCTGACATATGCTTCCTTCCTTTTCTTTACCAAAACCTCAATTTCCCCAATTATTCAGCATTTCCAACAAGTACATGCCTCGCACTTCACCCTAATAGGAACATACTGTTCCTGGACTCTCGTTATCTCATTTCTGAAGGCTTCCCATTTTCCAGCCATCCCTTAACCTGCAAACAAACTTCACACTCAATCAACTTTTGAAAGTTCTTGCCTAGTGCTGTCAGAATTGACTTCCTCCAATTTAGAACTTGGTCTATCCTTTTCCATCACTATTTAAAAAAAGTAGAATTATGGTCACTGGCCCCAAAGTGCTCTCCCACATTTCCCAAGATTAGGTGAAGTCTTGCACCTTCTCTAGTAGGTACATCCACATACAGAATCAGACAATTTTCTTTACACACTTAATAAATCCTTCTCCATCCAAGCCTTTAACACTATGGCAGTCCCAGTCTTATAGTTGGGGTGTTACAGGTCACAATCAGAGGCATACACCAGTACACAAGCTGTGGCCAGCCAGCTCAGAGTCAGTCCTCAACTGAGGACATTCTAATCTCCTGGTTATGTTGGTCAGCCAAGACTTTCTTAATTGGCCCAGGTTAACAAAGCCAATCAAGAACCTCATAGTTAACAAGCTCTACCTGGTTCCAATCACAGCAGGTGTCCATGGCACATTTGAGTAGCTTATAAGAAAGTGAAGATGAGAAAAAAATCCCAGTGTACAAGTGGGCCTATCACTATCAACAACCTTCAAGGTTGGATGGTTGGAATTTGGGGGAAGGGGAGTTACCAACAACACTTGTTAGCTTTGGCAAGAGAGAAGTTGTGCAGTGAGCAATTCCCTGCTCATCCTTTTAGCCACAAATGGTAGATGGGAAGAGAAAATTTCTACTTTGTTCATAAGATTCTGTACCTAGGTACTTGTACCTAGGTTGGCGCCTTGTTTGGCAATATTATACACTTTTCACTATGCTCTTGTACTTTTGTCCTTGAATACACGTGACAATAAAATCAAAATCAAATTAGGAATAATTATCAGAAAAATAGGATATTAATATTGAACAAAAAAAACTTGCATTCATATAATAACTTTCAACTGAAAGTTCTCATTTCACATAAATGAAATACATTTTGCATTCCAATGACAATTGTTAATGACAAGTGATCCACGTATGCAGTTGCTATCTGCAGGAGAATGGCACAATTGCAGGCAAATATGAAAGATGGTACTGATGCAAAGGTGAGATTAACTAGTAAGTTGTCTGGAATATTGTGTTTGTAGTGTAATTACTTTAAGACTGATTATAAATGTAAATTATATGTAGACAGAGGTGGTAACAGTTTTGTATATGACTGCGCATCTTGCTTAAATATGTACATACATAACGAAACAGGAAATCTGAATAGACTCACATCATCCAATTCATTTTCCAAGAAAACTTGTTTCTTCCTAAATTCTTTGACCCTGTTCAGTTCCTCTTGAATCAGCTGTATTTCTTTTGTTTTTTGTAACATTTTGCCTTGCATTTGTTCCATCTTTTGGGTGTAGGTTTCGACCTGTAAGAAGATGAAGCTGTGAAAGAAGTTTCAGCTAACAGTGACTGTAGTGGATGTCTTCACAGATAGAGCTGAACTTCTGAGTCCTGAGAACAGAGCTGAACTTCGCTGAACTCCTTATAAATGTAGGTCAGTTGCTCATAATTACGGATCCAATTCTATTTCCCTGAAACACTGGGATACCACATATAAGTCCAAGAGAAATTACAGCACAAAAGGAGGTAATTTGGGCCATCATATTTACATCACCCTTTGTCAGTCCGATACCCATACTCTAGCCTCATAGCGTTTTTAAGTTTAATTCACTCACGTGCCCATGTAATTTCTTTTTGAAATCACTGGATTATCTCTGTTTTCACTATGCTCACAAGGTAAGAGTTCACTGCATACGAGGTAAGAACCATTCTTCCTCCGAAGATCCACTCTACAGACCTTGTCCAAAACTATGAATCTGTGACTCCTATGTCTCATTTGATCAGGTGATAAGAACATAAGACATAAGAGCAGAAGTTGGCTATTCAACCCATCGAGTTATTCTCTGAGATTATGCCCTCTGAAACAACCTCTCTGCATTTACCCTTTTAAGTCCCTCAAAAATCCTGTATGCTTCAATAAGGTCACGATTCATTCTTCTAAACTCCAATGAATACAGGGCCATCTACCTCACCTAAAGCCATCATAATCTTGTTAATCTTGAACAAATCTATAATCTTCACAGTTAGCTACACCTCCAAATCCTTTTGGTAGGATTGGCAGATGTTGAAATTTTACTCTATTCCAGATCCAAGTCATTGATATATAATTTTAAAAAGCGGTGGTCCTAGTAATGATCCTTGGGGAAACAGCACTGTTCCTTCCTGCAGTTTGAGAAGCAACCATTTAGCACTGCTTTTTATCCTTTCTTTCATATCCAACATGCCCTGGGCAAAGAGGGAATGGGGTGAATTTAATTAGGGGGATTACTTTTCTCCTCGAACCCAGGAGAGTGAGATATTGTTTATTTTGCTCCTTTCCCGCTTTAAGCCTAACCCTTACTGAGGTGGGCTAGAAGTGTTTCCAAACCCTGTGTTTTTGTTAAACCCATAGCAAAATATTTTAAAATTAAATTAAAGGTAGAGTTTATTAACAAGCATTCAAAATGCAGGTCTATTTCTTTGTTATTTCATTTCTTCACACACAGAGACACAAACACACAATAGAAAGGCATGAACGTTTGAACTTTTTAAAAGTCAATGTGTTGGTACTAATGTGCATGACTTAGAATTCAGTGAGTTAATGTCCAATTGGAAATCTGTCAATTGGTTAATCTTGTACCAATTATTTTCCTGGAAGCTGGGATGCGGTCAAAGGGCACAGCAATGTGTCTTATATTCAGAGAATTAGTCTAGATAGGCAGACAAAGTCCAAGATATTTTCTGGAGATGATATTATCGAGAGAGAAAAAAGATGGAGAGTAAGCCTCCTAGCTTCTGAGACCTGCAGCTGCTCTTCTCATTATGTTAAGACAGCAACTGATTTAGAATCCCGGATTTGTACATTTAAGCAATTCAACAAGCTCAAATTTCCTTCATGTGACAAAGACAGACATTTTAGGTGCTGAAGGACCATCTTAATGGGCTAATTGGAAGGTTGCTATGCTAACATTGTAGCATTACTTTGCCCCGTCAGAGTTTCCATTGTGAGGTGCCAAGATAACTGTAAGAGCAATAGTGCTATTTTAATTTTAAAAAATGATGTTTCCTTTTGCCCAGAGCTAGATGGAAGCAGGCTAGCCTCCAAGTACTTTGTGTCAGCTTTAGCTGGAATAGCTACACAATGCAGTCATGTGATCAGCCTTGGCCATTTAAGTTCAGCAAGGTTGTCTGTTGTTTGACACAAGCAGAATTTAAATACAAAAATAAAGAAGAGAATACAGTTTTCTTTCAGATTTCTCTTCATGACATACATTTCAACAGTGATAACAACTTCAAGTGGACTTTGTTGGATGTAAAGTGCTTTAAAATTATCTGTTAGTCATGTGTATAGATATTACATCTAGAATATATATATTCCGCTTAGTTATATTAATTTAGTGGTATATTTATTCCTTCTTCAGCAATGGTGGGGTGCTGTTGTATCTCAATGCAAGGATGATGTCTACTGTGGCTCACAAGTTTTTTCCATGAATCATTGTGTCACTCTCACACTTGCGTGCACACACACTCTCACATGCACACACACTCTCACATGCACACACACACTCACACACACCATTAACTGTGCTGAGCCTTGTCCTGATGTTGGCGCAGATTGTCAGCTTAGAACAGTGAGTCGGGCAGTGGGAGTTCTAGCTGATCAGAATGAGCCTGCACCTGGGTAGGACACACTCAGGATGTCTGAATCTTCTTGCCACAGTGTTGTCTGCCAAAATCCCTAAGCCAAAAGGGTCCCCTATAGGGCAAGTTCTCTTCAGCTGCACCTGGACACAGTAAGAGGGAAAGGAAAAATAAAACTTCTAATGACACATAAATGCCATGGATTACACTTCATTGTAAATACCTTACCAAATTTATTCAATTTTCTTCATCACCTGTGTGAGCGGAAGTCATTTTAACTACAACTACAAGAGAGGCTAGAAATCCTTTGTGCTGCACAATGTTCCAATTGCAACTGAATGATAGCTGTCCTTTCTGTAGTGCTCATTAAAATTTTGTCTAATTTGAATTAGGAAGCACCAGATGTTGTGAAGGTTTCCATAAGTTTGTTACATTACTTTTTATTAACCAACATGAAATGCATAGAAAGAGCAAAAGATTGAGCTGCTATTGCTGTTGGGATTATACAGGGGTTGCTGGCCTCAGCAGTAACAAAGCATTTACAGTCAGTGAAAGATGATTTCATGCAACTCTGTTCCACTGAACAAAGTTCACAAAGAAATCATGCCTGAGCTGCTGTGGCTGATACCTCTGTGCCATTGCATGTTAAAGGTGCTATTCAACTAAAGAACATCCTCCTGTTCCTACTTGGCGCAATGCTGCACACCACAGCCCCCGCACACCACAGCCCCCACACTCCACCCCACCCCCACGCCTCCCCAAATCCTCATTGTCTTTCACATAAACTCTGGGCGTATTCTATGAAGAGAATCCAATGACAGCAGGTGACTACTCTCCAGCAGGTCTCTGAATACCAACAAACTGGGGTGTTTCTTCCTTAGCCAGCTGCAGAGACATGGCACTAATGCACTCACCAGAATGTGTTTTCCTATCGCAAGATTCCACTGGACCATAGATATTGGACCCAGTTGGCAATTTCAAACCAGGCTGGCTGGGTCTGGGGTTGTGGTCTCCTTTTGCAGTCTTGAGAAAAGAAAATGACCCTCCTCTCCACCACCCCAACCAACAGGATTTCCAGGTCCCTGATAGCAAATCAAGCTGCCATCTGTGCAGCAATTCTTCCAACGCTGTAATTATGAACAGTTGTTCCTAGCTTACAGTGAATGACCTGGTGCACACCTAGGGTTTGCATGTGGTGGAAATCCTGGAAGTTGCAAGTACTGTGACACAAGAGAGCCCAAGAGCAGCATGATGTATGTGTGATGAGGTGAGTAGTGCAAAAATGAGATAACTCACTAGTGCTTACTAAGAGAATCCTTCATGAAACTTGCAAAATTTGATATATAACTGATAGTTGCTAAATCTTTTTGTTTATTGATTCATGGGACGTGGGTGTCACTGGATGGGCCAGCATTTATTGGCCATCTCTAGTTTCCCTTGTGAAGGTGGAAGTGATCTTCCTTCTTAAACTGCTGCAGTCCACTTGCTGTAGGTACATCCACAATGCTGTTAAGGAGGGAGTTTCAGGATTTTGACCAGCGACAGTGAAGAAACTGTGAAATATTTCCAAATCAGGATGGAGATTGGCTTGGAAGGGTCTTGCAGGCAGTGGTGTTTCCATGCATTTGCTGCCCTTGTCATTCTAGATGGTAATGGTAGTGAGCCTTGTTTAATTTCTACAGTGCACCTTCTAGATTGTACTCACTGTTGCTGGGCATTGGGGTGGAGGGAGTGAATATTTGTGGATCTGGCGCCAACCAGGCAAGCCAATTTGTCCTGGATGGTGTCAAACTTCAGTGTTGATGGAGCACTCATCCATTATACTCCTCACTTGTGTCTTGTAGATTGTGGACAGCCTTTGAGGAGTCAGGAGGTGAGTTACTCATTGAAGGATTCCTAGCTGCCATCCTGCTCTTGTAGCCACAGTATCTAGATGTCTGGTTCAGCTCAATTTCTGATCCTGGATGTTGATAGTGAGGCTTTATTATCGCTATTGAATGTCAATAGTTAAATTCTCTCACGCTGCAGTTGGTCACTGCCTGACACTTGTGTGGAGCAAGCTTTACTTGCCACTTTTCAGCTCAAACCCGGAGGTACTGGACTTCCAGGTCTTGCTGCATTTGGACATGGACTGCTGCCATATTGGAGGAGTCATGAATGGTGCTGAACATTGTCCGCTAATGACTGCACATCGCTGAATATGACTTTATGATGGAGGGAAGAACATTGTTGAAGCAGCTGAAGATTTATGCCATGACCCTGAGGAAAATGTCCTGGAGCTGAGATGATTGACGTCCAACAACCATAACCATCTTCCTTTATGCCAGGTATGACTCCAATCAGTGGAGAGTTTTCCCTCTGATTGCCATTGACTCCAGTTTTGCTACAGCTCCTTCATTCCACATTCTGAAAATGTAGACTTGATGTCAAAGGCAGTCACTCTCACTTCACCTCTGGAATAGAGTCCTTTTCTCAATGCTTGAAGCAGGGTGTAATGAGGTCAGGAGCTTAGTAAACCTGGTGAAAACCAAACTGAGCATCAGTGAGCAAATTATTGGTTAGGAAATACTGGTGATAAAGAGTTGATTGATGCATGCAGTGGTAATTGGCTGGGTTGGATTTGTCTTGCTTTTGTGCACAGTCCAAACACATAACTGAACAATTTTCCACAATGTCAAGCAGATGTCAGTGTTGTAACTGTACTGAAACAACACTACTATTGCCATAATGTTGTCAGGACCTACAGCCTTTGCAATATCCAGCGCCTTCAACCATTACCTAATATCAAGAAGTAAATCACATTGGGTAATGACTGTGATGCTGGGGACCTCTGGAGGAGGCCAAGCTGGATCATCCATTTGGCATTCCTAGCTGAAGAATGCTACTGCCTTACCTTTTGCACCAATGTGCTGGATCCCCATTATTGCGGTTGGGAATGTTTGCGCAGCCTCCTCCTTCAGCGAGTTGTTTAATTGCCCACCACCATTCACAACTAAATGTGGCAGGATTGCAGAGCTTAGATATGACCTTTTGGTTGTGGAATAACTTAGCTCTGTCTATCACTTGCTGCTTATGCTGTTTGGCACACATGTATTTTGGCCTAGTGTCTCCTTACTTACCCCATCAAAACCATTCTCATGATTTTGAATACCTTTATCAAATTTGTTCTCAACCTTCTTTCAGCACCTTAACGCCATTTACACCACCTTCTCCATATAATTCGAACCACTCATTCCTCAAGTAAATTGTCTGTGCACCCTCTCCCAAGTTTTGACATTCTTCCTAAAAACATGCTTTATTAGTCAACATACTTTAATCCAGTGCTTCCCTTGAACTTTTGGATGTCTGCAGTACCATAAATAGTGCTGTAACTGGAAAGCTGCAGTCACTTACAATTGTTTTGTTTTCCTCGGCAGCTTGTTGCTTTTGGTCCACTAATTGCTGCTGCAGTTTGTTGATCTGAAAATACAAAATCTGCAATTACATTGACAAATTTCAATGACCCATTTTAATTCCCTTCATGCAGGCAAGCCCTTTCAAATACCAAGATTCAGAATATGCCATGTCAATTCATGCACATTTTAGCCATTCTGCACCTAGAGCACTTGAATTAATCAAAGTAAAAATTAATATTGGGAAGACAGGAATAGCAGCAAGCCAGTTAGTCCTTGGAGTATACTCTGCAATTTAATTTGATCATGACTGATCTACATCACAAACTCATTTACCCATCTTTTCCCACATCCCTTGGTACCCTTACCTTGTAATAATCTATCATTCTGAGTTTTGAAAACTCCATGTGCAAATTTAAGGAGATAGATTGTAAGGATGCTCCCGGCCTTTTTGTGAAAAGATGCATTCTGATTTTGTTACTGAATAGCTTTACCTCTAATTTTAAGATTATGTCTCATGGTTCTTGATTTGTCAGCCACAAAAGAAAGTTTTGTGTTTCAGATATATCAAATCCTTTCAACATTGCAAACACCAGTAATCCTAATCATCAAGGAAATACAAGTCACAGTTATTTAATCTGTCTCCGTAACTTAATCCTTTAAACCCCATTCCGATGAAACTACAGTCTATTCTCTTCAAAGTCAAAGTCAATCTGTTCAAATTGAACACAGTTCTCCAAATGGGATCTGACCAAGGCCCGTTACAATGCAAGTATAAATTTCAGTTCTCTTGAGAAAAGCTGATAGTCCATTACCCTTTTTGATTGCTTTTTATACGTGTCAAATATCTCTTTCTTTTGTGGCTCCCTCATGCCTTATCCATAGTCCATCAAGACCATGAGATCTAGTTGTTGCTCACCCTACCCATGTTCTCACACCCCTTCTGACTACCTTACTTCCTATGTTAGTTGATAATGTTAATGATTCTTTCTCCACAGGGACTGTACCCCTCTCCATTAAATTTACTGTCACCAGGCAGTATGCTTGCGGCATTTTTGGAGGAATAAAGAGTTAATGATTGGAGTCCACTTGAAGATCACTGGACTGGAAACATTAACTCTGTTTTCTATCCAGCAGACAGACCTGCTGTGTTACCCCAGCAATTTTTGTTTTTGTTTCAGATTTCCAGCACCAACAATTCTTTGTTTTATTTTATTGTCCTATTCTTGTGTTCTGTTCCTTAACACAAAATCACTTGTTCCCACACTAGAAGATAAGTAACGTATGTTCAATTTACTTGAAAATCTCAACTGGTGTACTTATCAGACAACTGATCATTTTCATTGACTGAACAACTTCAGTACATATTTTTGGTCCAGCCTGTTGCTGCTTGGACTCTTTGTTGGTGCTGATCATGCGGTGTCATCATGGTCGGTGGCTATTAGCATACCCATGAGTCGGGACACCTCAAAGAACCAACATTAGACCCCTCTATTCCTGAAAATGGTACCTCATCTTCAATCTCCCTTTCTAAAGTCCTTGAGCATGCGGTCACCTCCGAAATACATGTATATCTTTCTCAGTCGTTCATGTTTAAATCCTTCCAAAGGGGAGAAGATTAAATACATAAATACATCCAAATTTTTAAAACATTTCATTAAACAAGTAAACAAGATTATTACCATTGTCTCTTTCTCCAAGTCCTGTTTCTTTAAGTATGAGATCACTTCCATGGCATCCTTCTCTACCTGAAACCGATCGTTCATTAAGGTTTCATTGGTCCTAGCAAGAGTTCGTGCAGTGTCACGGTACTCCATACGCGACTTTTCAGCCGCATTCAGTCTCGATTCCCACAAAGCAGCACTAGCCATTGCCTTCTCTGTATCTGATTCCATGGGTTTTGGATCAGCCTTTTCATCCTTATTTCCTTTCCTTAAAAGAAAAGGTATTTTTTGAATTTTAAAAGAAGTCTTCCAGCTATGGTAAGTCCCAACTCTCCAACACAAGCATTTGTGCCACAGCTGAGCTTACTGGCTGTCCTTCCACCAAGACAGCCTGTAGCTGTAGCCTTCTGTGAAAACAAATGCTACCATTTTGAGGCCACCGCGCTCTCTTCCGGTCTTCGAAGGTAGTGCCACCCTCTGTATGTGGAACAACTGATATGTCGATCATAGAATCCCCACAGTGTGGGGACCGGCCCTTCGGCCCAACAAGTCCACGCCAAGCCTTGGAGCATCCCACCCAGACCCATCCCCCACTAAGCTACACATCCCTGAACACTACGGGCAATTTAGCATGGCCAATCCACCTCAACTGCATCAGAGGTAAAAGGTACTGCAGATGCTGGAGAATCCGAGATAACAAGGTGTGGAGCTGGATGAACACAGCAGGCCAAGCAGCATCATAGGAGCAGGAAAGCTTGACGTTTCGGGCCTAGACCCTTCATTCATTTTTCAGCGTTTTCACGGGCTAGTTTAATCATAAAACGGCATTCCAATTAAACAAGTATGCATATGCATAGGTATTTTACCAAGGCGGAAAACTTTGACGGTAAATTTTACAGACTGACTTTGGACAGCAATCTAAATTAACCCTTTCTAAATTAACCCCATCTCCAATCATTCTCAAATTTCTCCCTACTTCCTGAAGGAAGCAAGTACCCTTCATGAACCTCGAGCTGAACTCTCGCAACTATTGCTAGTAATGGTATCATCAGCGACGGACTAAGAGCAGATGCCCGGCCTTTCATCCGGCGAATATAAATGGCACAGGGACACTCGCTTAGAAGAGAGCACTAAACTAATTCTTAAAAAGAAAATTAAATATCACCCCACTACGCACAAAGTAAAATATATATATGTTTTAAAATTATCCATCGGGTTACCGAAGTGCAGCCAACTGCGCCATCGCAACTTGGATTATGCTCCGGACATATGTTCCTACGATGGTATTTATGACTGTGATGCAGTGAGCTAACAGAAGATCTTTGTTGATTGACATACGACGAGCGTAATAATAATATGGCCGTACAGGCAAATCAAACTAGTTGGTATTCTAACAAACTACCTTGACCTTCTTGAATTATATGCTAGTTGCCACGTTCCTACAGTACACGGTTCTGTTTAAGAATAACAATACAAAATTAACCTTAACATTTCATATGTACAAATAATATTACACCTTTAACACAACTACTCTGATAATGAGTCATTTTCCAAATGTCAAACTGCTTTGTTTTTCTCTTTACAGATGTTGACCAACACGATCCTTACTTCCCAGGTATCCATTTCAGCATTTCCAAGGTAAGGGGATGGTGAGTGGTCAAAGATATTTTGCAGCACCGAAAGAGGCCCTTCAGCACATCGTGTTGGTGCTGGTAATCGAATATCCATCTCTTTTAATCCCTTTTTTCCCCGCAGTATTTAGCCTGTACCTTTGTATACTATGGCGTTTCAAGAGTTCATTTAAATAATTCTTATATGTATTGAGGATTCCCGACTCTACGATCCTTTTTAGTTCCAGATATCATAACCCTCTTTTTTTCCCCTCAAATCCCCACAAAACCTTTGCTCCTTGTCTAAAAATAAAACTGTGCCCTCCGTTCAACCACTGACCCCTCTATTCAAGGGAAATGTTTCTCCCTATCCATCTTGGTTAGCCCTTCAAAGTTTGCGCACCTCAAACTGATCCCCTCCCCCAAAGAGTTTTTGTTTATTAGTACTTCTTCATTCACCAACAGTCTTTTAACTAAATGTTCTGATGGCTTCTTCATGCAACAGTTTGAATGCAGAGGTAGCAAAACAGAGTAGGGACGGCGAAACTTTTAAAATTGGGTTTGAACAGCACCGAGTTAATCATCATTTAAAAAGAAAAATACGATTGCATGTTACCCTTTTCTCTTGTTCTTCGGCATGTTCACGGAGCGGTAAGCTTCAAAGTTGTTGTGCAATGAAGGTTTCTGCTGCAAGCAGAGAGTATCCTAAACCTCCCAACTGGGAAATAAACCTTTTTGCTTGTCACGCCTGCACAATGCTGTAGAATACAAAGGGAGGCTGCCAGCGAGGTTCTGATCACAAATTCATCCTTTCACCCCAACCAGGATGGAGCAACTTTAATGATTTTTCTCCCCAGCGCTGCCTCTTTTCTGACTAAAATATTTGAGTTTCTGAAGATGGCGGCAGCGCCTGCTGGAAGCGATCTACCTCACACTATGTCTTCGAAGGGTAATTTCTCCTGTTTCTTCCTATTCTGACCTGGGCACAAAGACTCGGTTTAAAAAACAATGGACTATAGGTAAAAGAATGGCTCCAGACAGGCGTGGAGTGGGGTGGGGGGTTGGTGACGGTGTGGAGGCAGGTGGATCGACACTGCTTAGTCGAACGACCAGGCCAGCGGAGCGTCCGTCGCCATAGAAACCGGGGCGGGGGGGGAAGGACCGGCGGCGTGGGGGGCGTGGAGATGGTATGACGTTCGACGCGCTTGACGCTTTTACGCTGCCTGCGCGTGACGTAGACACCAGGAGGCGGGCCGAGAAGGCGTAGGTAGGATAGGGGCGGGGCGGAGGTCGGGCTACCGGCCGACGGGCCGATGGAGCCGCTTTGGCCGAAACTCCGCGCGGGAGCTGTCAGCGGGGGGTAAGTGACGTCCGTTTCTGAAGATCTGTCAGCTTGTATTTCTTTTTAAAACGCGGTTGTAGTGAGGGTTTGTATCAGGTGGACAGGGCGCTGCTGTGAGTTCTCCTATTGCTATTTCCTGTCACTATGGAGTTGGCCACTGTGCTGGAAGTTTCTGTTGGTTGCTAAGTGAAACCTCTCTGCCTGTCACAGCCACAAATGTCAAGAGTCCCCCGTGCGATCAAATCCAGACCAAGGGGCTGTGCTGGATCAGGCAACTCTTGAGATAAAACAAAGAGCTGCAGGTGGTGGAGACCTAAAACAAGCAGAATCATACACTTGGCAAGAAAACAATTCTGAAGAAGAATGATACCAGACTCAAAACGTTAACTCAGTTTTCTCTCCATACATGCTGCCAGACCTGCTGACCTTCTCCAACAATTCTGTATTTGTTTTCTCACTCAGCTTGGCTAGCTCACTCAAATTTCCTCTCACTAATATTTCCTCACTCAGGTAATTAACGACAAGAGCTCAAGAAGCTTGACACCATCCAGAACAAAGCAGCACACTTGACTGGCACCACATCTATAAACATACATCCCCTCAACCACCAATACTAAGTATCAGCCGAATGTACTACCTACAAGGTGCTCTGCAGAAATTTGCCAGAGATCCTTAATGCCTTCCAAGCCCAAAATCACTTTGATCCAGAAGGATAAAGGCATCAGATACATGGGAATTACCACCTGTAATGTCCCATCTGAGCCACTCACCAACCTGACTTGGAAATACATCACTGTTTTCTCACTATTGCTGGGTCACACTTCTGGAATTCCCTCCCTAAGGGCAATGTGGGTCAACCTACAGCACATGGACTGCAGCAGTTCAAGAAGGTAGCTCACCACCATCTACTTAAGGGCAATCAGGAACAAGCAATGAATGCTGGTCAGCCAGTGATGCCCATGTCCTATGAATGAATTAAGAAAAAACTTTTTTCACTCAATCTGCTTGCATAACTCACATATTCACCCTGCTTGTCTCATTTAACTTATCTCATTCACTCATTCATTCACTGAACTTTCCTCGATTTCCCCATTCATTTGTTCACTTACTCAGCTTGCATCACTCATTCATTCACTTGCTCAATCAGCTTTCCTCACTTTATCATTAATTCTTTCACTCACTCATCAGCTGGCCTCACTCATTCACTTATTCACACACTCAGATCACAGTAAATACCCTTGGTTCTGAGAGGAGGAATAAACCAGATCACATGATTTAGCTGGTTGTTTGGCAGCATGGTTTTTTTTTAAGAAAAAAGTCAACAACAAGGAGGAAGGAAAGCAGAAGTTGGATTTTGAATGAATGTGTGAAAGGTTGTTGATGTCCTGGCAAAACAATTAAAAGTCACCATAGCCCTATTAGACCATGGGGTCGCTCTCTCATTAGACAAATATGGCGGTGGTTAAATCTGAGGATCACCATGCCTCAGATGAGGGAAAAGATTAAGAAGGAGAATCCTTCATGGTAACCTCAACCTATGCTGAAATTGAACTCATGCCGTTCGCATCACCCTGCATTGCAAACTAGCTGTCCACCAACTAAGATATCAGCCCCAGGGAACAGCAATCAAGACAAAAACGCTAGAGAAATGGAACTAAATGAATAGCTTTCTTCAAAGCTTTCTGTGAGGTACTGACTTCTCCAGTTGTATGTAGAAGATTAAGTTAATCTGGATGGAGTAGTTGAAAATCCTTTGGGTAGTTATTCATTCAGACATAAGTAATGTATAATATAAAGACAAAGTATTTTGGTCCTCTTGAGGCATCTAAGATTTTTTCTGCTTGATTACTGACATTTTTGGAAGGGATATGATCCCAAAAATCTAAATGCCATTTTTAAACTTGATTTCATGATAGTTAGGTTTTTTCTGAAGTTATTTTAAATATATTCTTTATTTGATTTTGCAAACCATGTGTGAAAGCTTTTCAGGGTAATTCAACAATAGCAATTTATTCTGGTAGCTGTCCAGTACTTACTGTTCAGTGCTGCTCATCCAGAATGAGCTTGTCAGCCAGCTAGTTGATCATAGGGAAACCTTATCTAAGCCTGTCCTCTCTTAATGATAATAATTATTTAAAAGAGATGATTTAATAAACTTTGGAAGGCATAATTGCTTGTTTATTATTTAAACCTCTACCCTCAGCCAATGTTATGGCTAAAACTGGATAACTCGGTACAGACTATTGCTCCTGGAATGTCTGAATCAGTGCCATGCCACAAGTTGAATGAGGCATTGGGAGAGCTCTGATGTTATTGTTGGTGTTTCATTATTTATTTTCCCCTCTCTATGTCTGCAAGTAAGCTTGAGTAGGTAATCTGATATTAATACTGTTTTCTGTCATTCATCTATCTCAATATTATAGAAGCGCAGCACAATCCATTTTATTCTGTGGGAGTTGTTCATGTGATGTGAAACAAGGAATGTTAAGAGACAGCAGACTAAGGTTAAATAACAGATTGAGGATGATCAGAGAATGTTGGTGCAGATGTTCCCTTGGTGGGGGAAGGTTTAAGGTACAGAATAATGTAATGGGAAGGAGCTTGATGAGTCTCGTGGCCAACTGTTATGATGTCTTCTGAATTTCTTGCTGCTAAAGTTACTTTGAAGATAAGCAACACCATTGATCTTTTTGCCATTTTTAACCTAAAAGTGTCCTTCTCAGCTGCAGAATCACAGAATTGTTATCGTGCAGTGAAGGTCATGTGCTGCAATGGCAGATTTGATCTCTTTGTGCTGAGTTAGCTGATCTCAGTGAAACCTGAAGGTGGGGGAGGCATGGCGTTAGTGTAGGCTGCTACACCTCTGTACTAGTAAGAAGTAAAAATCAGCTAGGCCTCCAAGTCACGATTGCTATAAGTAATCTCTGCTGAAATCCAGTTAACTCTAAGCATTTGTTAAAAATGAAGTCATGATCTGCTTTGATGTCCCTGATGGTATTGTGGCTTGTTAACATTCGCTACCCAAGGCCATGCAAATCAGGAATCTTCAGAAGATTTGGGAATAGTTTTTTTTTTGGAAGTGCAAGAGGATATTCCAGACAATTAGAACACCGTTGATTACCATTGTGTTTTGTTTCACTGTAACTCCTAATGGTACTGTGCAATTGTTCATCATTTTACTTCTGAAATTACTTTCTAGAACTCTCCTAACAGCTGCTGAAATGAAATTTGTCTAACGCAGAAAGAAAAAGAGAGTACGTGTTTCTGTAGTGCATTTTCACAACCTCTGGCTCTCCAAAATGCATCACAGTGAATGAAAATTTTTGAATTTCACTGCTGCCAGGTAGGCAAAATAGCAAACACTTTGCACTCAGAAAACTCCTATAAACAGCAATATGATGATGCCAAATAATCAGTTTTAGTGATATTGTTCTGAGAGATAATGTGGAATAAATGTTACACTTCTGACCCAAAAAGCCAACACTTCCAAATGCTCAGCACCCCTGTGGTTCTGCTTTGGAATGCCAATTATTGTGCTGCAGGTTTTGGAGTTGTACTTGAACATGCAACTGTCTGACTCCAGAGAAGATTTCTATCCACCGAACCATTACTGGAACCGAATGTGTTACTCAGGTCTGCTTTACTGGAAAGTTGCAAGTTTGGCCCAAAGACACTACCAATTCAGATGATGTCCTCAAGAGCACTACATTTGGCCTCTATACTCGAGCTAAGAAAGAGAAAGCTACAGAATAGTTTCCACTTTTAACTGATATGGTCTGTTGGAAATGATGGCAGGATCATGGTTCCAGCTATGCTGTTCAATTGATTACCCCAACAATCATCTTCACCAAGCTGTTGTCATCCATTTGAATTGCATCTCAAGAAGAGGATTGGTTAGCTGAATTGACTGGATGGCTGGTCTCTGATACACAGTGATGCCAGCAGTGTGGGTTCAATTCCTGCAAGGCTGAGGTTACGATGAATGACTCTCCTTCTTAACCTCTCTCCCTGCCTGGGGCTTTCTGACCCTCAGATTAAACTACCACTTCTCTCTCAAATGAGAGAGAAGCCCTTAGGGGCTATGACAACTTTACCTTTTAGCTTTTATCCCAAGAGCCATTGCATTTGGAAAGGAAGAGTAGTAAATGGGAAAGGCAAGAACAGCATTGCTTGCTGAAACCAGTCATGAAAGTGAATGCTTACAGCAAATTTCCCTATTATAACACTGGTCATTTTCTTCTTTACGCAAAATATTGTGTACACTTTATGACCCTTTTCTGTTTTATGAAAACATCTAATCTACAGCAAAAGAATCAAAGAAGAGGCAAATTGATTATGGGTTTTAAAGACATGAAAAGGAGTTTGTAGTATTACATTTCGGAATGAAGGGGGAAAAGATCCAGGTACACAATTTGATTGATGAAATTAGTACCAAATCAAATTGTTTTTAATGTGGCCTTTTTGCTGTCAGATGAAGATGAAGTTATTTACCTCCTTTTTTGTTATTCTTTAAGAAACCTTGGCAAAGGGCCAAAGTCTGGAGTACAGCACAGTACCAAGGTTGAAGAGTTGAATTGTGTAATGTGTGATGGGGTGGTGTCCTTCTTTTTTCCTTCTTTTCGGCACTTGTGGGGTGTATCATAGAGCATGTAGTCAATTGGGTTTATCATGCCTGACTGTCTTGTTGAAAGAGAAGCCCTGCTCAGGCTCAAGGCCCAAATTTTTGTTCATAGCCCTGTAAGGTTCCTCAAACTTGATGGCATTTTCTGGATCCACTTTTATTTTTTGATGCATGGTGTTGTTTCACCACCTTTTAACATACAGCATTCTAGATCTAACAATTGAGTGAAACAAAATTCTCTTCCTCTTACCCTCCCATTGTCTCCAGAATGATTTTAAACTTGTGGCTTCTTATTATTGCTTCATTCACCACAGAGTCATACAGCACAGAAACAGACCCTTTGGTCCAACTCATCTAGGTATCATAAGCTGAGCTAGTTTCATTCACCTGCATTTGGCCCATATCCCTCTAACCCTTTCCTATTTATGTACCTGTCCAAATTTCTTTTATATGTTGTATTGTACCCGGTTCTAACAATTCCTCTGGCAGCTCGTTCCGTACACACACCACCCTCTGTGTGGAAAAGTTGTCCCTCAGGTCACTTTTAAATCTTTTCCCTGTCACCTTAAACCTATGCCCTTTCAGTTTAGACACCCCTACCCTCGGAAAAAGACATTGGCTACTCACCTTATCTATACCCCTTATGATTATTTTTATTCTTTATTTATTCCAACAACTTATTTTAGTCTTGAAACCTACTATTAAGTCATCTCAATTTCTAGAAGAACAACCCTAATTTCTCTTCCTGTTCCTCTCAATTGCAGTTCCTCGTCCCCAATAAATGTCCTCTGTAACCTTTCTAATACACTTTACAATTTTCCTTATGAAGAATTACCCACAATACTCCAGATGAAGCTGAACCAGTGATTTGTAAAGTTCAGCATGATCTATATTCATGATTAATATTCTGTTTCCTCTATTTATAAACACAAGTATTCATTTGCTTTTTTTAACTACTGTATCAACTTGCCCTGCCACCTATAAGGATTTGTGGCAAGGGACTACAAGTTCTCTCTGCTCATCTGTACTTTTCAAAATCGTGCCATTTATAGTGCACAATCTTTCAGGATCAGTCCTCTATCAATTCTTCGCAATGAACTTCATCTATTATGTTTCTCCCTGTTTCATCATCCATTCTAATTCAGCTTACAGATCACAATCTACTACCGTGCCAAGTCTTAGCAGCTACAAACTTTGTAATGCTGCTGCCTGCACCTGAGTCTCAGTTGCTGTTATTTCCCTAATTGCAAATCACTTTAAAAGCCAGCCACTCTTTCCCATGTTCATTCTTAGAGTGACCACAGATTGTGCAGAGATCGTCAATTTGATTGTAGAGGAATAACAGCTGAGGCTAGACCAGTCCATGTTCGGTGTCTGTACGCAGGAGCTGTTGAATGGTGGACCCTTAAGACAACAAATCCTGTCAGATATCTGTCGTAGTTCTGATAGGAAACATTTAATTGAACGCCAAAACTCTACATTCACTCAAAAACCCTCGAGTTTCACGTGTGCATTTTCAAGAATTGAATTAACACGTCATTGCTGCTTTTAATGCATTCTTTGTGTTGCCTGCTTTGAATTTAAAAGTAATTGTTGCTTTGAGTAATGATTTGGATTTATATCACTAAACTGTAACTTAATACGGTGAACTGTTTTTTGGATGTTTTCAGAAAGATTTGAGCTTTCTGTCGTTGTAAGGGGTAAAAAGATGTTAACTAAAATCTAGTATAAGAAAGGATTGTGATTTTAAAGGAATAATTAGAATTGTTGAGCTACTGGGTAGGGAGAAGCTGACGCGTCCTTGTTGGCCAGATCATGATTTGAAGTTGTGAAATGCCTTGCATCTGATGTTGACACGCAACGTTATTTCAATGAGCAAATGCTTTGGCCCTTCAACCCTGCCCTCCAAAATGTGCTTATTCTACTAAATGTTAATCTAAAGACCTCTTTACCTATTTCTAATGCCAAAACCAAACAACATAATCAGTGCAATGTATCCTCTACATTGTGCAGTTTGGGCTTAGCCATTTAAAAACAGTAGAATCAAGTTTTGCCACCACCCAGATAACGCAGCTAATTACTGAAATTATCAGAGGATCATGGGGGAAGTATTTGTCATTGTATTGAATATGCTTTCCTGCTAATTTGTATGCCTTTAGAGCAAAATAATTACGATCTAAAACAAAATAACTCTTAACATTCAAAATCAACAAATGCTTTGGCCTTTCAACCCTGCCCTCCAAAATATGCTTATTTTACTAAAAGTTAATCTATAAACCTCTTTACCTATTTCTAATGCCAAAACCAAACAACAAAATCTATGCAAAGTATCCTTTATATTGTGCACTGTATTATCTTGTGCACTTCACTGTATTGAATATCCTTTCCTGCTAGTTTGTGTGCTTTTAGAGCAGAATAACTATGAAATAAAACAAAATAACTCTTGACATTTGCTCAGTTCTCTCCTTACATTTTTTATGCTCGTGGATCAAAAGGGAAAAAGTTCAGAAGAAAAATCAAATATCTGTTGGATTACTCATTCGTGGATCTGTTAAATGTGTACTTACTATTTAGCTGTATTTCTGCAAGAGTCAACCTTGGCTCTCACTTAAGTCAGCAGTTTCTGATTTTAAGCCTTGCTTCAGAAGTGAGTACATAATCTGGTCTCACGGTTGAGCGCAAACGTTGAAATGAGACTCGTCAAGTTTTCCTGCTCCTATGATGCTGCTTGACCTGCTGTGTTCATCCAGCCCCATGCTTGTTATCTCGGATTCTCCAGCATCTGCAGTACCTTTTATCTCTGATACTCATCTTCATGTTTGTTGTTTCTCAGAATGGACTGCATCTTAGGAATCAGTGCCATGGTCTCCATTGCTTCAACATTTTTCATTATGTTTGGAGACGAAACATCATAGAAACCATAGAAATGATGCAGCTCGGAATGGAACCATTTGGCCCATCTTCACCATGCCGAGCATGGACCAATCCAAACACTACACCAACTGTAGTCTAGTTAAAATATGTATTCATGGCCTTAAACTGTTGGAGTATTTTCATGCCTTAGGAACATGGGAACAAGAATAGGCCATTCAACCCATTGGGCCTGCACTGCCATTCATTTAGGTCATGGCTGACTTTCTATCTCATTGCCACTTTTCTGCATTATCTCAATCTCTTTTAATGTCAGTAGTCTCCAAAACCCTTTTGGTTTCTGTCTTGAACATGTTTAATGATTGAGCGTCCACAGCTTTCCATGATGGAGAATTACAAAGATTCACCAAGTGAAGAAATTCCTCCTAAATTCTGGTTTAGTTGGCATATCTTTTATTCTAACATTATGTCCCCTGGTTCAATAGTCACTAGCCTGGGGAAGCTGACATTATATGTTATCTGATACTCATTTTGTTAATTTTATTATCTCTTCAGTAACCCCTCCTTCAGAAGTTCATTCCTATTTTAGATTAATCCTCACAATTAAAAATGACTCCATCTAGCCCTTCGTCTAAATTATTTATGTTCTCATGAACAGATGTGATTCAGAACTGATCCTATTTCTAACCACCTTGAGAGATTGTTTCCTAACAGACGTTCCATATCTCCTTTCTTCCAAACAAATTTTAATCCAATTGCATACTTATCAATCTTCTTCAATTACGTATGTTTCCTTGTCAAAGGTTTTCTGAAAGTCCATTCCCCTATACCTCTTCTAAAAATCTTGTTAGGTTTATCAAGCAAGTCTGTCCTGTCTGAAATCTGTGGTGATAGGTTCCAGTTTTCTTTACATCTTAATTAAACATTGCAGTTCTTTATTCTCTGCCGCTGATTGACCTTATAATTACTGGCCTGCCACCATCTCTGGAAAAAAAACCCCTTTCATCTCACTCAATTGCTAATCCCACTATTCCTCCCACACTGCCCCTGCCACGACCTCCCCCCTTTTTCTTTTTCTATTTCAGTTTGTTTTTCATAGACTTGTATAATATCAGGGCAAGTAATTTCACAAAGCATGTTTAGTTTGTTTGACTGGTGAAGTGGGAGGGACGAATGCCACATGTTGAAACAGATTTAGAGCTTACACTGTAAGTAGCTGCTTGTTAGGCTAGCATCAAGTTGTATTTGATGCTCATCTCAACATTAACATGTATTTTATATAGGGTTTTGAGTAATCTATGAAACTATGCATTGCTTCACGTTAAGAAGAAGGTAAAAAGGATGTTACCCATGTTCTTTTTAAGGTCTTACCATTGTTAATTTTATTTGAAAGCGGAAAGCAATTATTTAAGGTTGAAACTATGCCAGTTTGCTTTTTTAAGTTCAGCTATGAAAATTCTAATTCCTACTAGATTAATAAATGTAATACTGTACCCCCTGTTTGTAGCTTAACATCCATTTCTGTTAAAGTGTAATTTTTGGAATGGTGGGCATATGGGATCTCCTTCCCTCCCACACAGCTTTTCCGCAAACCTTGGGCAGAGAAACGGCCTTCATGGGAGAGGCTGCCGGCAAGTAAATCTGGGTTAAAACTCAACCCAACAGAAACTGTTTTACAAAACTTTCTCATTCCAGATTCGTAAGGTACGATTAGATTCCAAACGAGACCTCCACTTCCATTTACAACATTTCTCCTATAAGAAAAATGGAATTCCTGGGGGACTTCTTTGTTCTGGAGTTCCTTATTACCCTGCCTTGCATTTTGTTGTCAGAAGCAGATGTTTATAGCCCGCAGTATGGAATTGAAAATCTGGACATCTTACCTTCAAGGCTAACCTCTGTAAATATGTCCAATGTGTTTTATGGAATCATGTTCGATGCTGGAAGTACTGGGACACGAATACACATATACTCTTTCATTCAGAAGGGTCTTGGTGAGTACATTTTGTTTCCCTATGCAATGACGCTGCAGGCTGGTTATGATGTTAAAGTTGCCCATGGTTGTGCATTTGACGCAGTTGAATTAACATTTATTTGAATCTAATACTAAGACAAAGTACTGCAGATCTGAAATAAAAGCAGTAAATGCTGGAGAAACTCAGCATGTCAGGCAGCATCTGTGGAGAGAGAAATAAAGTTATTGTTTTGAGTCTGTTGTGACTCTTCTTCAGAAATTCTATTGCTACTGGATTTCTCATTCTGTCTTGACACATTATGACTTAATGTCCTAAATGTCAGAACATAGAACAGTACAGCACGGTACAGGCCCTTTGTTCCATGATGTCGTGCCGAACTTTTACCCTAATCCTAAGGTCTATCTAACCTCTACCCCTACCTTATACTGTCATCCATATACCTACCTAATAGCCGCTTAAATGCCCCTAATGAGGCCAACTCCACTACCCTCTCCGGCAATGCATTCCACGTCCGGACCACTGTCAGAGTAAAGAACCTACCTCGGACATCTCCCCTATATCTACCTCCATTCACTTTAAAACTATGCCCCCTTGTAATAGCTACCTCCATCCTAGGAAAAAGTCTCTGGCTGTCCACTGTATCTATACCTCTGATCATTTTGTACACCTCTATCAAGTCACCTCTCATCCTTCGTCGTTCTAAAGAGAAAAGCCCTAGCTCTCTCAACCTTTCAAATTAGTTAGATTTCATAATTGTATAGCAAGTGCACATAATTAGAACAGGTATGCAAGGAACCTTTACAACTGCCTTTGTCTATTGTAATGAGCAACTAAATCCAAGAAAAGGTTTTTATTTTAATCCCCTTCTTCCCTGTTTGCTAAATTTCTCCTGCATTAATCCAGCCTTGTATGAATGTCCAGATGATGACGGTTGCTAATTGATTTGAGGGGCTTTTTGGGTTGTTGGTCTACATTTATTCTAAGAACAGCATTTTGTTAGCATTCCAGGCAACTTTTTCCATATATAGGGGGAGCATGAATTTGCAATATTTATAAACAAAACATGCCAAAGAAAATTGGGGCCAGTCCAGTCAAGTGTAAGTGACATTTCAGCAGTGTGATAAATCTTAATTTCTGCCAAACAACATCTCTTGCCTTCAAAAAAGAACTTTATTTATTAGAAATCTGGTGTAACTCCTTCAGATTTTAATTATTGTTAAAGATTTTAGTACTTTTTACCGTCTTTTCTCTTTTTCTCTTAATCCACCTTTTCCAATTATTTAGCAGACTTTCTGTAAATGATTTTGTTTTGAATGTTCTAACTTACACTTACTGGTTTAGGTTCTGCATAACTCAGTAAGGATTCTTCAATGAGTTGGTTGCTTAGTTGTTTGCCCAATTCACACAAGTGCCTGATCCCCTGTAGGGGCGCTGCGCTATTTGAGCTCTCTAGTTACACTAGAGTGCAAGAGTGCTCAGAAAGTCTGTAGGTAAGTGTGACGAATGGCGAGAGCTATCCATTCAACATCAACTTCAAAGTCCAGGCCAGCATACTTGTGCCCACAATCTATCAAAGCAAATTGTACACTGAAATTGAGGAAAAATATGCCTCAATTTGAGTATTGCCCAGTAACTAGTAACACCAACAGTAGAAGGAAAAAATCTGAAGGCAGGTTACAATCCCATAAATCCAGTGTGGAAAGTGGAGATCAGAAATAATAATTGGATCTCTCTGGCTCTATTCAAGGTAGAGAAGGAAGTTTTCTAGATATCCTGATCAACGTTCCTCCCTCTAAGGACACTACCCATAACAGTCAGTGTTCTTATTGCTCGTTCTAGAATATGCTATGCACTGCATTATTCTGGTGTTGCTTGCATAAGTTGCTGCATTTCGAGGTATTTAATTACATTTGAAGCCATTGGACTAATATGATAAATACTACAACAAAGCATTTCTTCCTTCTCAGATATCCCATCTGAGACAAATGCTTTTTGCAAAATTTGTTTTGAATTGTAAATTGCTGTAAACAGTTTCAAATAAGTAACCAACATGTTTTCCAAACAGAACACCCTCAAGTGGACAGTGAAATTTTTGAATCTGTAAAACCTGGTCTATCAGCTTATGTAGATGACCCTGAGCAGGTGGGTACTGCAATTCTTAATGGACATATTAACCAGTTCAGCTGGGCTGTCAATGATCCCTTGCACTAGTTTGTGTGTTCTGTACTACAATAAATTAGTGTATTGTAAGCTGTTACAGTAACAAATGTGATTTGTGAGATTGCTGGTGTAACTGGGAAAATTTATTTTATTTTGTATACACCTCTTCGAATACCAATGGACAAAGATTAACACTCTGCATTTATACTGCTGCATGCAAGTGACACAGGTCCAAGTGATATCAGCAAGTTTATTTGTTCATGTGCCTTGTTCTTTCTCTTCTCTTTCTGGGGTGTTGGGGGAGGCAATTAAGATCCTTCCCTTTTTCATTTTACACATGTTCTATGCTTGAGAGCTTCCCAAAACTGTTTACCACTGATATTATACCCTCCCCATGATTACTTAATTTTCAACAATCATGGAGATATTAAGAGCACTAGGATGGTTGACAGTGAAATTGATAAATCACGGTGATTTTTCATACTGCAGTTCCTATGTTTTTGTTTTCAACAACAGCACCGCTCTTAATCTGTAAGCTATATCTCCCAAGTAATTATTGAACAGATTTTAGTTGAACTTGGTATCCAGACAGAGTGAGCCCAAGGAAGATCTGATTAGAGAAGATTAGATACAGATACAGGAACTTTTTAAAGGATCTGTTAGCATTGGATGATTGAGTGAATTAACTGTTTTATATTATGGGTTGTTTGATTCAGAATGTTGCTAACTGTTTTGGAACATTATAGATTGTCCCTGCTGCTCTGGAGGGATCTGTCAAAATGCGAACAAAGTTTTCAGAGAGGGTTATGGGAATGTGAATTGGCCTGAATCTCCTTCAGTGAAATGGCAATTCTTAATAGATTTTAAAAAAAACTTCTTTCAGCTTCATGGCTACAGAGCATCCAACAGGCAGAAAAAAGCCTTTAAGAAGAACTGTGCACTTTTAAGTAAACAGTGTGGCAAAGGGAAACTCTCCACTGAGTGCCCTATTCACTTGTTAGAAATTGAAGTGTTGATAACAGCTATTGTATACATAAACATGTATGTATAGTTTGAACCCTATCGACGCTTGTGGTGTTTCCTTTATTGTCTAGTGGAAAATTAACAGCATTTTACTGAATCACATGCAACTTTTATACAAAAAAGGACATTGT
Source organism: Ginglymostoma cirratum (assembly GCA_024137785.1). NCBI lineage: Eukaryota > Metazoa > Chordata > Chondrichthyes > Orectolobiformes > Ginglymostomatidae > Ginglymostoma > Ginglymostoma cirratum. Next base: position 71,005,411 of record JAHRHZ010000283.1, read on the forward strand.
ACTGAGTCAAACAGTAACTACCTTCATAGCGCTGGGCTTTGTTTATTATGCTATCGTTTGAAATCACTTTCTGTGTACAAGTAATCAGCTCTGGCATGCTCAATGTATTGTGCACAATGGACAGTGGAAGGCCTGTTGTTTAAAGCCCTATGTTGTTGTATTTTAGGGTGCAGAGACTGTACGAGAACTACTGGATGTGGCAAAGCAGACAATACCTTCAACCCACTGGCATACTACCCCTGTGGTATTAAAAGCCACAGCAGGACTGCGACTGCTTCCAGAGCAGAAAGCCCAAGCTTTGCTATTAGAGGTGTGACCTTGTAATGTATTGATGCCATTGTAAAAACCCAGCTGTATTGCTATTATGTGGAAAAAGAGCCAAATTCAGTATTCTGGACCACTTCAATATCTTGGTATCAGGCAAAGTCATTTGCATGGGTGAAGTCACAGAAAGTGATCCTCAAAATGCCAATAAGCTCCTATGTAGTAAAAAGGATTTTGACTTTTCCAGTTGTCGAGAATCAGTGACTTTTTTAAACAGATCATATACTCTTTGAGCTTGGTAACACTTTGAAGACTGGAACTGTGCCATTTTATGAGGAAAATACGTTGCTTCTGCCCAAGGAAAAGTGCTCAAACCAGACTGACTTGTTTATGCTACCTAGACACAAATCAGAGATCCATGGTATTATTCCTGATTTAAACCACACCAGGGTAGTTTGCAAATTTGAATTCAGCATATTTTTAAATATCTAAAAATAAGTCTTTATCAATAAAAGAATTAAGTTATTATTACAAATATCCAATTAGTTCAATAATGTCTATTTTAGCAAATAAAATTTGCTTTCCTTATCCAAACTAACATAAATGTAAATCTGAGATAACAAGGTGTAGAGCTGGATGAACACAGCAGGCCAAGCAGCATCAGAGGAGCAGGAAAGCTGATGTTTCGGGTCTCGACCCTTATCTCAGATTCTCCAGCATCGGCAGCTCCTACTATAAATGTAACTCTAACATTTCCAGCCCGTTGAAATGGCCTCATGAGTCATTCACTTGTTTCAAATCATCAAAGCTTCAAGAAGGAGGCCTATCACCATCATTTCAGGATAGCTACAAAAGGGCAATGAATGCTGGCCTTGCCGGAAACCCCCACATTCCAAGAATGAACTTGTTTCGTATGCTTCTGAAGCACTGTGGCTTCAAGCGAATTGTATCCCTGTAGGGAGGATGATTTTTTGAAGAAGTGGAAACAGTACTGTGGAAGGTGGAAAATTGTGAGAACCATTTGATGGATGGTAAGGGGAAACAGTAAAAATGAGAATCTAACCTTGAGGGCGATTTAAAAAAATAGACAAAACCACATGGAGTTGTTGGTCGATCGGCACATTACAAAATAAATCAGTAATTGCACTAATGTGTGTATTCTCAATCCAGGTCCAGGAACTATTTGAGGATTCTCCTTTTTTAGTACCAGATGACTGTGTTAGTATAATGAATGGCACATATGAAGGTTGGTACCAAAATTTTGAGTGTGCTTATTTTCTCCTCTGTTGCTAATTGTATATCTAGATTGGGAATTACTTCCCAATTTTTAGAAAATCAATTATTTTCTACTGCACCAGTTGAATTGGAAAGGGACAATACAAATTTGATGACCAACTAGATATCATTTGAAGTCTACATTAGTTATGCTGAATTATGATAATTTAAGTTGCAAATTAGATATAATTATTTGTATTACACGAGTACTTGCTTCCTCAACAAATATGAAACCTCCTGTCTTTCCTGCCTTGAGGACAAAGGTGTGTGGTTTGCGCTGCAGTATTCTACCCAGCATTTAGAGGTGTGTGTCTGTGTGTGTGTGTCTGTGTTTGTGTGTATTGGATGCTAAAATGTATTGGTCTTGGATAGATATTTTGAAACAAACTGTTCAGACCTATTGTAACTTGAACCTAGGACTTCTGACTCACAGGCAGGCACACCAAGACTTGAACCCCAGATAACAAGCATGGGGCTGGATGAACACAGCAGGTCAAGCAGCATCATAGGAGCAGGAAAACTTGACGTTTCGGGCCTAAACCCTTCATCAGAAATGGGGGAGGGGAAGAGGGTTCTGAAATAAATAGGGAGAGAGGGGGCGGGATGATGTTAGTAGATAGGAGATGGGGGTGTGGCTTGGGGTGAGAGGAAAAACCGGTTAGGGAGGTGGAGATGAGCTGGGCTGGTTTTGGGATGCGGTTGGGGGAGGGGAGATTTTGAAGCTTGTGAAATCCACATTGATGCCATTGGGCTGCAGGGTTCCCAGGCTGAATATGATTTGCTGTTCCTGCAGCCTTCGGGTGGCATCACTGTGGCATTGTAGGAGGCCAAGGATGGACATGTCATCTGAGGAATGGGAGGGGGAGTTGAAATGGTCTTGAACCCCCTTGGGCTTTGATAAAATTGCTCCTGTGGTCAATAGGCCTTTGTTCACCCAATTCAGATTTTTGCATGAAGATTGCCTATTTGCGTGAATTGCTGGGAGGAGCTTATTTGAGTGTGTGTCCATTTCAGAAGTTGGTTAGTGAGGGAGGAGATGGCAGGAAAGCTAGAGTGAAAAAAAAATAGCAAATTTGGGCAGAATTGAATAACGTAATCATTCAAATTAGGTACATACAGCAGCGCAAGGTTTACAATTGGGGCAAGGGTAATTACAATTCTGTTAGGCAAGAACTGGATAACATAAAATGGGAACAGATGCTGTCAGGGAAGAGCACTATTGAAATGTGGAGAGAGATAATAGGAACTGCAGATGCTGGAGAATCCGAGATAACAAGGTGTGGAGCTACATGAACACAGCAGGCCAAGCAGCATCATAGGAGCAGGAAAGCTTGACGTTTCGGGCCTAGACCAAGGAATGCATACTGTGAGTGCTTGATGTGTATGTCCCTAGCAGGCAGGGAAGATGCGGTCGAGTGAGGGAGCCTTGGTTCTCAAGAAAGGTCGAACGACTGGTTAAGAGGAAGAAGGATGCTTATGTAAGGTTTAGGAAACAAGGAACGGAAAAGGCTCTAGAGGGATACAAGTTATCCAGGAAGGAGCTGAAGAAAGGGCTTAGGAGAGCTATAAGGGGGCATGAGAAAACCTTGGCAGACAGGATCAAGGAAGACTCCAAGGCTTTTTACACATACATGAGGAATAAGAGAATGACCAGAGAAAGGGTAGGGCCGATCAAGGACTGTAAAGGGAATTTGTGCACAGAGCCTAAAAAGATAGGAGAGGTCCTTAATGAATACTTTTCTTCGGTAGTCACAGCTGAAAAGGACCAAGTTGTAGAGGAGGACAGTGTGAAACAGGCTGGTAGGCTAGAGGAGGTCGATGTTAGTAAGGAAGATGTACTAGGAATTTTGAGGAAGTTGAAGGTAGATAAGTCCCCCGGGTGTGATGGAATTTATCCAAGGATTCTATGGGAAGCGAGGGAAGAGATCGCAGGGCCTTTGGCGATGATCTTTTTGTCCTCACTGTCCACGGATATAGTGCCGGAAGATTGGAGAGAGCCAAACGTCATTCCCTTGTTCAAAAAAGGGAAAAAGGATAACCCCGGAAATTACAGGCCAGTTAGTCTTACATCAGTGGTGGGCAAATTATTGGAAAGGGCTCTGAGAGATGGAATTTATGATCACTTGGAAAGGCACAGTTTGATTCATGATAGTCAGCATGGATTTGTGAGGGGTAGATCATGCCTCACAAACCTTATTGAATTCTTTGAAGAGGTGACCAAACACGTGGATGAAGGTAGAGCAGTGGATGTGGTATACATGGATTTAAGTAAGGCGTTTGATAAGGTTCCCCATGGTAGGCTCATGCAGAAAATAAGGAGGCATGGGATAGGGGGAAATGTGGCAGATTGGATTCAAGACTGGCTGACCCTTAAAGAGACAAAGGGTGGTAGTGGACGGAAAATATTCAGCATGGTGCTCAGTTACGAATGGTGTACCACAAAGATCTGTTCTGGGTCCTCTTTTATTTGTGACTTTTGTAAATGATTTGGATGAAGGAGTGGAAGGGTGGGTAAGTAAGTTCGCGGATGATACAAAGATGGGTCACGTTGTGGACAGTGTGGAGCGCTGTTCTCGGTTACAAAGGGACATTGATAGGATGCAAAGCTGGGCTCAAAGTGGCAGATGGAGTTTAACCCTGAAAAGTGTGAGGTGATTCATTTTGGAAGGACAAACTTGAAAGCGGAATACAGGGATAATGAAAAGATTCTTGGCAGTGTAGAGGAGCAGAGGGATCTTGGGGTTCATGTCCACAGTTCCCTGAAAGCTGCCACCCAGGTGGATAGAGTTGTTAAGAAGGCATTTAGTGTGCTAGCTTCCATTAATAGAGGGATCGAGTTCAAGAGCCGTGAAGTTATGCTCCAGCTATACAAAAGCCTGGTTCGACCACATCTGGAGTATTGTGTCCAGTTCTGGTCGCCTCATTACAAGAAAGATGTGGAAGAGTTGGAAAGGTGCAGAGGAGATTTACCAGGATGTTGTCTGGAATGGAGGGAAGGTCTTATGAGGAAAGGTTGAGAGAGCTAGGGCTTTTCTCTTTAGAACGACGAAGGATGAGAGGTGACTTGATAGAGGTGTACAAAATGATCAAAGATATAGATGGAGAAGACAGCCAGAGACTTTTTCCTAGGGTGGAGATATTTCAAGGGGGCATAGTTTTAAAGTGAGTGGAGCTAGATATGGGGAGACATCAGAGGTACGTTCTTTACTCAGAGAGTGGTAGGGACGTGGAATGAATTGTCGGAGAGGATAGTAGAGTCGGCCTCATTAGGGGCATTTAAGCAGCTATTAGATAGGCATATGGATGTTAGTATAAGGTTAGGGGTGGAGGTTAGATAGACCTTAGGATTTGGGTAAAAGTTCAGCACAACATCATGGGCAGAAGGGCCTGTACTGTGCTATACTGTTCTATGTTCTATGTTCTAAATTATGATAGTATTGAGTAGCAGGCTAGGCTCCAGGTGCCGCCTCCTGTTTCTATTTCTGATGTTATGCCCCTGACCCAGTTCTACCTCTCAACTCCTTCACGGCCTCTTTGGTGTCAGACTGTTAGTTTGAAATCCTAGCTAAACTAATTTTGAATTTCTATTCCTGAGGCGCCAATTCCCTGCTTACTGCCTCAGGCTGAAACAGACAACTTGCAATCTTGTTATGTTTGTTCCTAAGCTCTACTTCTGACTCCATATCCTCTCTACCATTAAGACCTGCCAGCTCCATAATATTGTCATCCTCACCTCAGCTTTAATACATATGCTACTGCAAGTCTCATTCATACTTTAGTTACCGAGAGACTTGATTGTTCCATTGTTCTCCTGCTGGACGTCCCATCCTTTTAGTCTCCATAAATTTGAGATGGACCAACTCCATTTACTTATTACTCCTGAACATTTGTCTGCATTGGCTTCCAGATTGGCAGTACTTTGAATTTAAAATTCTCACCCTCCTGTTAAAATGCTAACTACCAACCCCTCCCCATCACAACCCATTCTGTTTCCAATTCATTGGGCCCTCTATTTCTCTGTGTCCTCTATTTCTCTGTGTCCTCTTTTGATAAGGTGCTGCGCAGGAGGCTGCTAAATCAGATAAGAGCCCATGGTGTTTGGGGCAAGGCCCTGGCATGGATCAAGGAATGGCTGACTGGTAGAAGGCAAAGAGTAGTGTTAAAGGAGTCTTTTTCAGGATGGTAGCCATCAACTAATAGAGTTCCACAGAGGTCAGTGTTGGGACCACAACTATTCACGTTATACGTAAACAGTTTGAATTAAGGAACAGAGGGCATTCTTGCTAAGTTTACAGATGACACAAGGTAGATGGGGTGGGGAAAGGTAGTGTTGAGAAAATGGGAAGGCTGCAGAAGGATTTGGACGTGCTAGGTGAATTGGCAAAGGAGTGGCAGATGGAATTCAATATGGTAAAGTATGACATATACACATTGGTAGGAAGAATAAAAGCGTAGACTATTTTCTAAGTGGGGAAAGGCTTGGGAAATCTGAAATGCAAAGGAACTTAGGAGTCCTAGTTCAGGATTCTCTTAAGGTTAAACATGCTGGTTGAGTTAGCGGTTAGGAAGGCAAATGCAGTGTTTGCGTTCATTTCAAGAAGTCTAGAAAACAAGTTCAGAGATGTACTGCTGAGGCTGTATAAGGCTCTGGTCAGACCACAATTGGAATATTGTAAGCAGTTTTCGGCCTCATACCTAAGGAAAGGTATGCTGGCATTGGTGGGAGTACCTATGGCCACCCCCTTTGTCTGTAGGAAGTGGGACCCCACCACCAAAGACGTTTTTCCCTCCCCACCCTTGTCTGCTTTCCGGAGGGACCACTCTCTCTGTGACTCCCTTGTCCGCTCCACACTCCCCTCCAGCCCCACCACACCCGGCGCTTTTCCCTGCAACCGCAGGAAGTGCTACACCTGCCCCCACACCTCCTCCCCCACCCCCATCCTAAGCCTCAAGAAGACTTTCCACATCAAGCAGATGGTCACCTGCACATCTGCCAATGTGGTATACTGCATCCGCTGTACCCGTTGTGGCCTCCTCTACATCGGGAAACCAAGTGGAGGCTTGGGGACCGCTTTGCAGAACACCTGTGCTCGGTTCGCAACAAACAATTGCACCTCCCTGTCGCGAACCATTTCAACTGCCCCTCCCATTCCTCAGACGACATGTTCATCCTGGGCCTCCTGCGGTGCCACAATGATGCCACCTGAAGACTGCAGGAACAGCAACTCGTATTCAGCCTGGGAACCCTGCAGCCCAATGGTATTAATGTGGATTTCACAAGCTTCAAAATCTCCCCTCCCCCAACCGCATCCCAAAACCAACCCAGCTCGTCCCCACCTCCCTAACCTGTTCTTCGTCTCACCTATCCCCTCCTCCCACCTCAAGCTGCACCCCCATCTCCTACCTACTAACCTCATCCTGCCCCCTCGACCTGTCCGTCCTCCCTGGACTGACCTATCTCCTCCCTACCTCCCCACCTGCACTCACCTTTACTGGCTCCATCCCCGCCTCTTTGACTTGTCTGTCTCCTCTCCACCTATCCTCTCCTCTATCCATCTACTATCCGCCTCCCCCTCTCTCCCTATTTATTTCAGAACCCTCTTCCCCTCCCCAATTTCTGATGAAGGGTCTGGGCCCAAAACGTTAAGCTTTCCTGCTCCTATGATGCTGCTCGGACTGCTGTGTTCATCCAGCTCCACATCTTAAGAAACATATCAGGCATGATTGAATGGCAATGCAGACTCAATGGGCTGAGTGGCTTAATTCTGTTCCTATATCATATGGTCCTGTGGTCTCCAGCTATACATTGCTCGGAGAACTCTACATTCCTCCAGCTTTGGCTTTTTGGCCCCATCTCTTTAACATAACCATGGTCTGATGTGCCTTCAGATATCTAGGCATAAAGTCTGGAATTGCTCCATTTAACCCTGCCAACCCTAATCCTTCAAGACTACCCCTTTTGGTTGCCAGTCTTGACATCTCCTTTATTTCAATGCAGCTTTATCTGATTACATGCCTGCAAGGTACCTTGGAATGTATTACCAGTTATAAATAGAAATGCAAGCTGTAAAGCTAAAAGTGCACAGCAGATTGGGCAGCATCTTTAGAGAGAAGTTGTGTTAATGTTTCAATTCAATGGCCCTTCATCAGAACAGTAGGCCATACCAAATAATTTTAATAAATATGAACAAAAATGCAAATTATAATCGTATTCATTTTATATTTCATCTCATTCTTTTAGCAAAGTTTATTGTTGTGATTGACAATCACATGTTCCTTTTAAAAACTTTTTTAAAAAGACATTCCTTTCAGATAAAAGAAGATTAATAGATTTTATGGAATTGTTAAATTTTGTTGTGAATTACTGGTTCAGATTCATTAGCATTCACTTCACTTGTCTCCGGTTTTAGTTTTTATGAGTCAGTGAATCATACAGCGTGGAAGCAGACCCTTAGGTTCAACTCATTCATGCTAACCAGGTTTCCCAAACTAAACTAATCCCATTTTCCTGTGTTTGGCCCATATCTAAGCCTTTCATGTACCCGTCCAAATGTCTTTTATATGTTGTAACAGTATCTGTATCTACCATTTCCTCTGACAGCTCGTTCCATATACACACCACCCTCTGTGTGAAAAAGTTGCCCGTCAGGGTCCCTTTTAAATTTCTCCTCTCTCACCTTAACCCTATGCCTCTAGTTTTGAGTTTCCCTGCCATTGGGAAAAGACCTTTGCTATTCACTTGATCTATGCCCCTCATGATTTTATAAACCTCTATATAGTCAACCCTCAGCCTCCTACACTCCAGAGAAAAACATCCCAGCCTATCTAGCCTGTCCTTATAACTCAAACTTGCCAGTCACTGTAACATGCTTATAAATCTTTTCTGCACTTTGTCCAATTCTTCCTATAGCAAGGCAACTATAACTATATGCAGTACCCCAAAAGTGAGACCTTTACAGCTCCACCATGATGTTCCAACTCCTATACGTAATGCTCTGACCAATGAAGGCAAGTGTGCCAAATGCCTTCTTCACCACCCTGTGTACCTGTGACACCAGCTTCAAGGAACTGTGCACCTGAACCCCAAGATCTTTCTATTCCACAACACACCCCAGGGCTCTACCATTAACTGTGCAAGTCCTGCCCTGGTTTATCCTACCAAAATGCAACAATTCGCATTTATCTAATTTTTTTTATTCATTAACGGGATGAGGGCATCTCTGACCAGGCAGCAATTATTGCCCATCCCTGATTGCCCAGAGTGCAGTTGAGAGTCAACCACATTGCTGTGGGTCTGGAGACACATGTAGGCCAGACCAGGTAAGGATGGCAGTCTTGTTTCCTAAAGGGCATTAGTGAACCAGATGGGTTTTTCCTGACAATTGACAATGGTTTCATGGTCATCATTAGACATTTAATTCCAGGTATTTTTATTGAATTCAAATTCCACCATCTGCTGTGGCAGGATTCAAATCCAGGTCCCAAGAACATTACCTGGGTCTCTGGATTAACAGTCCAGCGGTCCCAAATTAAACTCTATCTGCCACTTCTCAGCCCACTGGCCCAGCTGATCAAGATCCCTTATGATATAACTATCTGCTTTTTATATTGGTAAACCAAAATTTGTCACTATTATAAATGTTATTATGGCTTCGACTTTTGAAATCTAGTGATTCATCGTCTTGATGTAAGTTGCTTATGAAAGGAGGATTTGGGATGACTTCAGATTTTGGATCTGTGGGTCAACTATGAGGGTGTTGCCTTTGGATTTTATAGAATCATTTGCACAGAGCCTGTACAACCCTTGGAATAATCTAAGTGACTCTGTTCTTCAAAGTTATATCCCACCTCTTAGGGTATGTGGCGGCCATTTTTTTATTTATGTATTTACTTGTGGGATGTGGCCATTCCTGGCTGGTCAGCATTTATTGCCCGTCCTTAGTTACCCTTCAGAAGGTGGCGGTGAGCTACCTTCTTTAGCCGCTGCAGTCGTGGCTTTAATGTCAAGGACTGTCACTCTAGAATCCCTCGCCTCTAGTTCTGGGCCTGAAGCCCCGGGTTAAAGTGCCACCTTCTTGAGAGGTGTTTTATGACATATCTGAACATGTCAGTGTGGCACAAAGGAAGCTGGTTGTGGTTGTTGGGGTCAGTCATCTCAGGTCCAGGCCATGTCTATAGGATTTCCTCAGGATATAGTCCCAGGTCCAACCATTTTCAGTGCTTCATCAATGACCATCCCTTAATTGTAACATCAGAAGTGGGGATGTTCACTGATGACTGCATAATAGTCGGCACCATTCGTGACTCCTCACATTCTGAAGCAGTCGAGGTCAAAATGCAGCAAGATCTGGACAATATTCAGATTTGGGCTGATAAGTGGCAAGTAATATTTCCTCCATACAAATGCCAGGTAATGACCATCTCCATCCCATGACACTCAATGGCATAATTACTGAAGCCCCCACTGTCAACATCCTGGAGGTTACCAGTGTCAGAAAACTGAACTGGACTAATCTCTAGCTAGGTGGATTGGCCATGTTAAGTTGTCCATAATGTCCAGGTGTTAGGTCCGTTTTCGGAGACCCTCACGGACTTGATGTAATAACAAGACACTGATCTGTTTAGAAAAACACAAATCCTTTATTACAAAGCAAGTACAAGCTGTGGAGGATCACTGTACTCAACCCGGCACAGAGTGCAGAGTCTCGCAAGCAATTCTCCCCGAGCAGCAGACAGCCCCCACTTTTTATACCTTATCGAGTGCATAATACACAAAGCAATTTTACATCTCACAATGGCATGTTACATGAAACAATCACTACATCAGACAATGACATGATACACAAACAATTACTACATTGAAAACATAAACCGAGCAGGATACAGTATCGATCGTTTGCGAAGTGACTGCTAACAGCAGGAGGCGATTTCAAGTTGCCGAAGTGTCTGGCTTGAACAAAAATCAGTGCCCTGGCCTCTTTAGCAGAAACAGAAGTTACATTCTTTACAGGATTTCAGAAGTCTCGCACCTTTACAAACGCTGCCCACCTAATCTTATTTGAGACAGTTTGCACATACCCCTGTGCAGGAAGATAAAGATTTACAAAGTTTATACCTAATTCTATTCAGGCAGGAAGCTTAAGGCTGTATCAGAGATAATAGGTACTGCAGATGCTGGAGAATCCGAGATAACAAGGTGTGGAGCTGGATGAACACAGCAGGCCAAGCAGCATCATAGGAGCAGGAAAGCTTGATGTTTCGGGCCCAGACCCTTCATCAGAAATGGGGGAGGGGAAGAGGGTTCTGAAATAAATAGGGAGAGAGGGGGAGGCGGATAGAAGATGGATAGAGGAGAGGATAGGTGGAGAGGAGGCAGACAAGTCAAAGAGGCGGGGATGGAGCCAGTAAAGGTGAGTGTAGGTGGGGGGGTAGGAAGGAGATAGGTCAGTCCAGGGAGGACGGACAGGTCAAGGGGGCGGGATGAGGTTAGTAGATAGGAGATGGGGGTGCGGCTTGAGGTGGGACTCCCCCCACTCCCTATTTATTTCAGAACACTTCCCCTCCCCCATTTCTGATGAAGGGTCTGGGCCCGAAACGTCAAGCTTTCCTGCTCCTATGATGCTGCTTGGCCTGCTGTGTTTGTCCAGCTCCACACTTTGTTATCTCGGATTCTCCAGCATCTGCAGTACCTATTATCACCTTACAACACCCGACCACTTCCATCTAGAAGGATAAAGGCAGCAGATACATGGGAACATCATCACCTGCAAGTTCTCTTCCAAGTGACCGTTCCTTTGCTGTCACTGGGTCAAAATCCTGGAATTGCCTCCCTAATGGCATTGTGGAGTACCTGCACCAAATGGATTGCAGTGGTTAAAGAAGCTAGCTCAGCATCACCTTCTAAAGGGCAACTAGGGATGGGAAATAAATGCTGGCTCAGCTACCATCTCCCACAATTCATGAGTGAATAGAAAAATGTTGATGAAAATATTTATATGGCCGTCCTTTTTTAAAAATTATAATTGAATCAGTTTCCTCCAAGTCAGTCAGATCTTTCAATATCATCATCGTTTGCTGTGTTTTTATTCCCACCAAAATCACCTCAGGTTCTGACCTCTCTGCAAGAGAGGAATGTGATGCAAAAGGTCAGTGGGTTATATATGTAAAGAACCAAAGGCTATAATTGTAAAAAGATAAGGAAACCATAAACTGAATGTCACCTGAGCACATTAAGCGGGTTGAAGTATTCATTAAAGAAATAATGGCCCAGTGCTTAATTTATTACAGAACTGAGAAAGGAGAGAAGTGCTGTAATCCAGAGAGTTTTGGAGAAAAGTCTTAACAAGGGAACAAGCTAAAGAGCAGTCTCCTACATTGCATTCACATTGTTTTGTGCAGCTGCTGTGTTATTAAATGTTGTCTAAATAATTTTATTGGTTATGCTGATTATTTTATTTTTTTGTAGGAATTTTAGCCTGGATCACAATAAACTTCTTGACTGGTAAGTGTGTATTTTCTCTTCTTCCTGCCGATCATCCTCACTGTTTTGTTTATTATAATGTGGACGTGCTGGTGTTGGACTGGGATGGACAAGGTCAGAAATCACACAACACCAGGTTATAGTCCGAGATAACAAGACGTGGGGCTGGATGAACACAGCAGGCCAAGCAGCATCATAGGAGCAGGAAAACTTGACGTTTCGGGCCTAGACCCTTCATGTTTATTTGATAATATAAGCTTTCAGAGCCTCAGTCCTTCATCAGGTGTGAGTGAGAGAGGTAGTATCAGACAGAATTTATAAGCAAAACATCAAAGGTTCACACCATTGATGAGGATGTACCAAACAAACCTAAGATGCTGTTAAATCTTTAATCAGTTAGAAGGTTTTAATTGATTATTATGTATATGTAAATCCCTGAATTCCTTTCAAGTCACGGTCCTGAGAGAACTAAAGGTTTTATCAGTGTTAAGAAGAGGTGACATTTTAGACCAGACAATGCATGTTAGGTGTGAGAGCTTGTTTAGAGTCTGTTTGTGGTTTAGTTTGGAGTCAGACTGGTTTTATTTCTAACGGAGGAATTTATTAAACTGTGTGCTTTTTGAACAAAATAAAATATATCTGCAAATACAATTTCACCCCATAGATACGTGTGTGTCTGTGAGTGAGAGAGAGAGAGAGAGACAGTAAGAGTGGAGGGGGGGTGCAGAGAGAGATTGGGAGGGGCCGGAGAGTGTGTGTGTGTTTTGGAGTGAGGACAGAGAAAGAGTGTGTGTGTGTGAGCGAGTGTGTGTGAGTGCGCGTGTATGTGTGTGTGAGCTCGCGTGTATATATGTGTGAGGGTGCGCTCGCGTGAGGGTGAGTGCGTGTGAGGGTGCGCTCGCGTGAGGGTGAGTGCGTGTGAGGGTGCGCTCGCGTGAGGGTGAGTGCGCGTGAGTTCGTGTGAGGGTGCGCGCGCGCGAGTTCGTGCAAGGACGCGTGTGGGGGCGAGGGCGCGTGTGAGGGCGCGCGCGTGTGTGTGCGTGAGCGCACGTGTGTGAGCGCGTGCGGGAGCGCACGCGTGTGTGTGAGCGCGCGTCTGTGAGCGCACGCGTGTGTGTGTGAGCGCGTGTGTGAGAGCGCGCGTGTGCGTGCGCGCGTGAGCGCACGCGTGTGTGTGTGTGCGTGCGCGCGTGAGCGCGCACGTCTGTGTGTGTGTGAGCGCGCGCGTGAGCGCGCACGTCTGTTTGTGTGTGATCGCGCGCGTGAGCGCACACGTCTGTGTGTGTGTGTGAGCGCGCGCGTGAGCGCACACGTCTGTGTGCGTGTGAGCGCG
>JAHRHZ010000283.1:71024040-71035370 GCA_024137785.1 Ginglymostoma cirratum
GATAACAAGGCGTGGGGCTGGATGAACACAGCAGGCCAAGCAGCATCATAGGAGCAGGAAAGCTTAACGTTTCAGGCCTAGACCCTTCATCAGAAATGGGGGAGGGGAAGAGGGTTCTGAAATAAATAGGGAGAGAGGGGGAGGCGGATAGAGGATGGATAGAGGAGAGGATAGGTGGAGAGGAGGCAGACAAGTTGAAGAGGCGGGGATGGAGCCAGTAAAGGTGAGTGTAGGTGGAGGGGTAGGGAGGAGATAGGTCAGTCCAGGGAGGACGGACAGGTCAGGGGGGCGGGATGATGTTAGTAGAAAGGAGATGGGGGTGCGGCTTGAGGTGGGAGGAGGGGATAGGTGAGAGGAAGGACAGGTTAGGGAGGCGGAGATGAGCTGGGCTGGTTTTGGGATGCGGTTGTGGGAGGGGAGATTTTGAAGCTTGTGAAATCCACATTGATACCATTGGGCTGCAGGGTTCCCAGGCTGAATATGATTTGCTGTTCCTGCAGCCTTCGGGTGGCATCACTGTGGCATTGCAGGAGGCACTAGACTATTAATTCTGAGACTCAGGAAATGATCTAGAGGCCCGGGATCAAATCCTGTCGTGACAGATGGTGGAATTTGAATTCAATAAAAAAATCTGGAATTAATGGTGACCAGGAATCTTTTGTCAATTGTTAAAAAAATGATATCAGAGATAAAAGGTACTGCAGATGCTGGAGAATCCGAGATAACAAGGTGTGGAGCTGGATGAACACAGCAGGCCAAGCAGCATCATAGGAGCAGGAAAGCTTGACATTTCGGGCCTAGACCCTTCATCAGAAATGGGGGAGGGGAAGAGGGTTCTGAAATAAATAGGGAGAGAGGGGGAGGCGGATAGAGGATGGAAAGAGGAGAGGATAGGTGGAGAGGAGGCAGACAAGTCGAAGAGGCGGGGATGGAGCTAGTAAAGAGAACAAGAACAAAGAGAACAATTATCAAAGAAAACTTACAGCCCAGGAACAGGCCCTTCGGCCCTCCAAGCCTGTGCCAATCCAAATCCACTGTCTAAACCTATCGCCCAATTCCTAAGCATCTGTATCCCTCTGCTCCCCACCTACTCATGCATCTGTCCAGTCGAACCTTAAATGAATCTACCGTGCCTGCCTCTACTACCTCTGCTGGCAACGCGTTCCAGGCACCTACCACCCTCTGTGTAAAGTACTTTCCGCGTGTATCCCCCTTAAACTTTTCTCCTCGCACCTTGAACGCGTGACCCCTTGTTATTGAATCCCTCACCCTGGGAAAAAGCTTATCTATATCAACCTGTCTATACCCTTCATGATTTTGAAGACCTCAATCAGGTCCCCCCTCAATCTCCTTTTTTCTAATGAAAACAATCCTAACCTACTCAACCTCTCTTCATAGCTAGCACCTTCCATACCAGGCAACATCCTCGTAAACCTTCTCTGTACCCTCTCCAAAGCTTCCACATCCTTTTGGTAATGTGGCGACCACAACTGTACACAGTATTCTAAATGCGGCCGAACCAAAGTCTTGTACAATTTTAACATGACCTGCCAGCTCTTGTACTCAATACCCCGTCCGATGAAGGCAAGCATACCATATGCCTTCTTGACCACTCTGTCCACCTGTGCAGCCACCTTCAGGGTACAATGGACCTGAACTCCCAGATCTCTCTGCTCATCAACTTTTCCCAAGGCTCTTCCGTTTACAGTATAGTTTGCTCTAGAATCAGACCTCCCAAAATGCATCACCTCACACTTGCCCGGATTGAACTCCATCTGCCACTTCTCCGCCCAACTCTCCAGTCTATCTATATTCTCCTGTATTCTTTGACAATCTCCTATGCTTTCTGCTACTCCCCCAATCTTCGTGTCATCTGCAAACTTACTGATCAGACCACTTATGCCCTCTTCCAGATCATTTATGTATTATCACAAACAACAGTGGCCCCAGCACTGATCCCTGTGGAACACCACTGGTCACCTTTCTCCATTTCGAGAAACTCCCTTCAACTACTACTCTCTGTCTCCTGTTGCTCAACCAGTTCTTTATCCACCGAGCTAGAACACCCTGCACACCATGTGACTTCACTTTCTCCGTTAGTTTACAATGGGGAACCTTATCAAACGCCTTACTAAAGTCCATGTAGATGACTTCTACAGCCCTTCCTTCATCTATCAACTTGGTCACTTCCTCAAAGAACTCTATTAAGTTAGTAAGGCATGATCTCCCCTGCACAAAACCATGTTGCCTATCACTGATAAGCCCATTCTTTTCCAAATATAAATAGATTCTATCCCTCAGTACCTTCTCCAGCAACTTTCCCACCACTGACGTCAGGCTTACTGGTCTGTAGTTACCTGGAATATCCCTACTACCCTTCTTGTACAGGGGGACAACATTAGCAACTCTCCAGTCCTCCGGCACTTCACCTGTGTTTAAGGATGCTACAAAGATATCTGTCAGGGCCCCAGCTATTTCCTCTCTCGCCTCCCTCAGCATCCTGGGATAGATCCCATCCGGTCCTGGGGATTTGTCCACCTTAATATCCTTTAGCCTACCCAACACATCTTCCCTCCAGTAAAGGTGAGTGTAGGTGGAGGGGTACTATCTCCTCCCTACCCCTCCACCTACACTCACCTTTACTGGCTCTATCCCCGCCTCTTCGACTTGTCTGCCTCCTCTCCACCTATCCTCTCCTCTCTCCATCCTCTATCCGCCTCCCCCTCTCTCCCTATTTATTTCAGAACCCTCTTCCCCTCCCCCATTTCTGATGAAGGGTCTAGGCCCGAAATGTCAAGCTTTCCTGCTCCTATGATGCTGCTTGGCCTGCTGTGTTCATCCAGCTCCACACCTTGTTATCTCGGATTCTCCAGCATCTGCAGTACCTTTTATCTCTGATATCATTTTTTTAACAATTGACAAAAGATTCCTGGTCACCATTAATTCCAGATTTTTTTATTGAATTCAAATTCCACCATCTGTCATGACAGGATTTGATCCCGGGCCTCCAGATCATTTCCTGAGTCTCAGAATTAATAGTCTAGTGATAATACCACTCGGTCATTGCTTGCCCAAAATGTGTGAATGGGTTTCTGGAGGAGTGAAGGAATGGACTATCATCCTCCAAGGTGTTGGCACACTATGATCCCAAGGGAGATCCGGTTTTGACATGCAATGCTTCCCCGTATGGCATCGCGGTAGTATTAGCTCATATTTGGCCCAATGGACAGGAACACACAATAGGGTATGCATCATGGATTTTGGTTAATGCAGAGTATAAATATGCCCAAATAGAAAAGGAAGGTTTGGCAGTCGTATCTGGAGTCTGGACGTTCCACCAATACCTTTACAGACATAAATTTGTAATACTAATGGACCACAAAACCTGCTAGATCTTCTTAAAGAGGACAAGGCAGTGCCACCCATAGCTTCAGGCCGAATTCAGAGACTCTAATAGTAAGTGCGCATAATTATAAGTTGGAACACCATTCAAGAGGCTAATTAGAAAATGCGTTGAGCCACCTCTCACTGGCGTATACACCATTGGTGGTCCAGCCTCTGGATGAGTCCGCAATGGTTTTAAAATTTACATAGAATCACTTCCAGTCATAGCTGACAATATCAGACTTTGGACGCAGAAAGATCCGGTTCTGGTAAAACTGAAACAGCTGGTAGTTATGGGGGAAACCAAAGGGCTATCACAACCAGAATTGAAACCTTTTTGCATCCAGAGAGATCATAAAGTATGGCGTACTGTTACAGGGAGCAAGTACGATTGTCCTGAGCAAAGGTCTGAACTCCACCAGGGTCATCCAGGGGTTTCCAAAATGAAGATGTTAGTGAGAAGATATATTGGTGGCCAGAATTGGATGCAGATGCAGTTGTATTGGTGGCACAATCCCCAAAGTGCCAACAAGGACAAAGCTGCCACCACCAGCTCCCCCACATTCATGGGAATGGCCAGGTAAATCCTGGATTCGGTTACACGTCAACCCTGCAGGTCCTTTCATGGTCTCAATGTTCTTGGTCATTGTAGACGCCCACTCAAAGTGGCTGCACATGCATGGTTTATTTGTCAAAGAGGGGTCGACGACAGAAAGACTGTGCACATTTTTTTGGGGAGGGATGTGATGATTATAATGAGGTCAGCCAGGTGGGTTTCATAGAATGCACGTTCCCTGATTGGGACTGTTAACCTGGTCCACTCAGGGAGCCCTGGTTGGAAGATCTTAAGAGGAGTGTTGAGGTTCTATTCACTCAGAGCTGGCTCTGAAGAAGCTGGATCAGTGTCAAGGACTTTCCATGTGCAAATAAAGAGTGACTTGGTGAAGGGATACTGTCCTCTGTTGTGGTATAGTATTATACAAAATAATCTCAGGTACAGGTTACAATTGTCTATTTTGTCAATGCATTAGGACAGCTCCATCTCAGAAAGATTCTGAAGCAGGACCCTGCCCAGCCAGGGTCAGATATTTAAACATTGAGAAGCAGTAGGCAGTAAATTACTTGAATTCAAGCATGGTCTGCTTAGACTTATGTTAATCAAAATACCTTGCTGCAGGGTGTCAGATACCCCTGTCCTTATCTACCACTCCTGTCTTTCTGATGCAGTCCTGTCTATCCTCTGGAGTCTCTGTTTGTTATTAATTTGCACCCTTGAGAGTCCAGCTTTGTCTACAACATCATATTGCCCAGTAGCTCAGGGTGGTATCAAGGTCACTAGACATTCAACCTACTGATAAGGACTCAAAAGATACTTTCAGTTTAGCTGCCTGGCCTCTGTTTCTGCTTTATCATCATTTTATTTGTGGATTCAATATAATTATAAAACCTTTCTTAATTCAGTCAAATGGGAATAAGTTAGCTATATCAATGAATTTCTCTTACTCAACTAGCTAATTTCACTAGTCCTTTCAAATATAACCACTTAACTCCTCTTAAGACTTTTATTGATCTTATTCATTCCCTCCCTCACTGAATTGTTGTGGAGGTAACTCATATTCAGTACTATCCCCTTACACCCCTGATAATCTTTCATCCCCTTGGTAATTAAGAATCTATCTTCCTCTGTCATAAAAATATTTAACGGTTCTGCATCCACTGCCTTTTGAGAAAAGAAATTCTGAAGACTCTCAACCCTCTGCCTTAAATGAGCAACCCCTTATTTTTAAACTGTGACCTCTATTTATAGGTTCTCTCACAAGAGGAAACATCCTTTCATCATCCACCCAGTCACGTCCCCTCAGGATCTTATATGTTTCAATTAAGTCACTTCTGACACTTCTAAACTCCAGACGGTACACACCTAGCAGGTCTAGCCTTTCCTCATAGCTGGGTATTATTCCAGTATTAGTCCAGTGCCTAGTTTTTAATCAGGTCCTGTCTATTTCTAGTATGTGTGGGGCCAACTCATGCACCTGTGTGTTCCAACAGATATTTGCCCAAACTTCTCAACCTTAGTTAACTAAGTATTGTCCCAAAGAGGAATTGACAGGGGAATATCTGTATTTAACTTCGTGTGTTGAGTTGACATTTTTTTTCAATCTTGCAGAGTACACTTGAGGCTGCACCTAAAGATTATATCAGTTCCTTTGAAATGTTTAACAATTTCTACAAACTGTACACCCACAGGTATGTTACATAATACTGACTTTCAACAGTTTTTGCATTGAAGATAAAACCCATGATAACTAATGTTGTTGAGTGCACCATAGTTATTGTAGAGTATTGATGACAAATCTAGCTAATTGTAACTCTCCATCTTTGTTTGTCCAGGTAATCCAGTTAAGGGCTTACTAAGTCAATTGTCTGAGACCCAGATGCTAGTACACATTATTGAATATTTAAGTTTGACTACTTTAATAAAGATTTAAGTTGTGCTGTAAATGCATTAGCATATTGAATCAATTGTGTCCTTGATCAATTAGGTATTGTACAATATCCTCCAATGATTTCATTGAATTTATCTCATCTTTCCTGGAAATCCATTGCATGTGTTGACTGTTTCCTGTGTGACAAACTTCCTGACAACAGTGAAACATTTGCAGGAAATATTGAGCCTTGTTACACCCCTCTAACTGGGGACAGAACGTGACGTTTGTAGCCTATCATCCCTTGTCCCAAAGACTTCTGAACTGCGTCCAATCCAATATTCAGTCAGATGATGTCTCAAGTTCCTGACAGTCACAATACAACTGTTAGGTTCATGTGAGTCTCAATACCTGACCACTAACTACATTGAACTAGGCCTCCTCCTCCCAGGTTTGTTCATTTCAACTGGAGTAGTGAATTTCTATCCCTTGTAGTTTGCGCCAGTGCCCTGTTAACCTGCTGTTGCTGTATTTAGCTTGGATTTTCAATGCTATTTACTGTTGTATGTATCTCTCCTAAGATTGACAGTGTAATTTTTTCCATTTGGATGCCTTGTGAAGTTAGTGATGTATTTTCTGATTTTTATCTATATCATTATTCTATCTTTTCTATATCTCGGTGACCTAACTGACTCATATTACACTATTATTGCACAGATGCTTGAAGCCTTCTGCAAATGTGCATAAGGATTCTGAGGGAGTTAAAGGTGGAAATTGTAGAGACACTGGCCATCATCTTCCAATTTTCCTTAAATACAGAGATGGTGCCAAGGCACCAGAGAATTGAAAACATTATGCTTTGTTCACCCTTGAAGTGCTTTCCAGGCAGTTTAAAAGCAAAGGAAGTTTTGGTGAATCTGTATAAAACATTAGTTCGCCTCAGCTGGAGTATTGTGTTCAATTCTGGGCATCATAATTTTAAAAAGGATGGAAAGGCAGTAAGACAGTATGCCAAAAGATTTAAAAGAATTATCAAATTTTGAGGAACTTCACCCACGAAGATGGATTGCAGATGCTGGCCAGCTCTTCTGAGAGAGGATCAAGAGATTTGATAAGAGATATTCAATATCATAGGGGATTTGGACTGAGTCAATCAGCAGAAAATGTTCACATTGACAGAAGGGTCACGAATCCGAGGCTATACTAATTTAAAGTGATTGACAAAAATGATGGCAACGAGAGGAAATACTTTGTTTTTGCAAAAAATGACTGTGATCTGGAATGGGCTACCTGAGAGTATGATGACGCCAGATTCACTAGAGGCTTTGAAAAGATGACTTTCTGAAGAGAAGGAAATTGCAGGGTGATGGGAAGTGGGACTAAGTGAGATGCTCCTTATAAGAGGTGACATGGCCACAGTGGACTAAAAGTGTTTCTCCTGCCCTGATTCTGTTTCTAAAGAATGTTTTCTCTTCCATTGTGAACTTGGACGGTAGATTTATTAAGAACATCAGAGGTCAGCCTGACCTGTCTTGTCTCGTAGCACGCCCTTGTACTCTCTAGCTGTGGTCAATTGACAGTGACTAGGGAAAAGAACCTTTTTATCCTGTTTTTCCTTTCTTCTCTGTCATCCACCACTCTTCGCATGCTCCCCAATCCTTTCAACCATGACATTTAGTTCAGGAACACCAGGGTCACTTGTAGTGTGGCAAGATCAACTAAACCATTTCAAAGCATGGATTGAACTTAGGACTTTTCTTGTCAGCAAAACCACATTCCATATCTTGCAGTCCATATGCTACCCAAGTTCCTTTGAAGAAAGTTTGAGTGCATTTACAATAGCATTGTTAATGCGCTGCCAAATTAACCAGTCTCTTCAGCCAAATGTAAGTTTAGATCCTTTTTATTCTGGTTCCCAAGGATTAGTAACAGCGATCAATATTGAAAAGTTATTTTCATATAAATTTGCAGAAACAAATTGATATTGCATGTTTGCTAGAATACTAGTAAGAATTCTCACCAAAGGTCCTGATGTATTTGATATTCTTGACTGTCAGTTATTTAGGTTTTGGACTGAAAGTAGCAAGATTGGCTGTACTAGGAGCATTGGATGCAAAAGGCAAGTGTAATCTCATTTTAAATTACTGCCTAAATATTTCTTGGTTATGTAGTTCAGAGAAAAATTGGAAGTGCCGGAGTTTTGCCTTGCTCCAGTTGTTTCTGGATTTTACCTGATTCTTCATTGCGTTAGGACTCCATAGAGTCATACAGCATAGAAACAGACCCCTTCAGCTCACCGTGTCTATTCCAACCAACAAACACCAAACTACACTGATCCCATTTACCCTCTACTTGGTTCATAGCCTACTATGCCCTGGAATTTTAAGTGCTCATCGTGATGTTTCTTAAATGCTGTAAGAGTACCGGCCTCCACACACATCACACCACCACCACCACCTCTCCACCCCAGCGCAGCATGTTCCCTGTATCCGCTACTGTCCAGGTGAAAAAAAATTATCAGATCGCCTTTAAACTCGGTCCTTGCCTTAAACTTATGCCCTCTGTTCTTAGACACAGCTGTCATGGGGAAATACCTCAATCAGATTCACCCCTTCAGCCTCCTCTGCTCCAAGGAAACAAACCCAGCCTTTCCAGTCTCACCTCATAACTGAGACTTTTCATCCCAGGCAACATCCTGGTAAATCTCCTCCGCATCCTCTCCAGTACAGTCATTTCCTTCAAATAGTATGTCGACCAGAGCTGAATACAATATTCCATCTGTGGCCTACTCAATATTTTATAAAGTTATAACAAGACTTCCTTGCTCCTGTATTCTAGGTCCCAGCTAATGTAGGCAAACATCCCTTTTGTCTTCTTCACCACCCTGTGTATCTCTGCTGACGCCTTCAGGGACCATGGACTTGTACACAAAGGTCCCTTTGTTCCTCCGTACTCCTTAGGGACCTATCATTCATTCTGTATATCCTTCCCCTATTAGACCCCCAAAATGCATCACCTGACACTTATTCGAATTAAATACCATCTGCCATTGTTTGCTCTACCCAATTTAGCAGCTTATCAGTATCAGTCTTTAGCCTGAGACCATCCTTCTCGCTATTAACAACATCACCAGAGTTACTAATTAAATCTTCTACATTCACATCCAAGTCATTAATGTACATTGCAAACAGCAGGGGTTCCAGCACTGATCCCTGTGGTACATTGCTGGTCACACGCTTTCAACTATAAAACCAAACATCCACTGTCACCCTTTTCCTCCTATTTGTAAGCTAATTTTAGATCCAGTTTGTCAACTTACCTTGGATCCCATGGACTGTTACTTTTTGGACCAGACTTCTCCGTGGGATCTTGTCAAAGGCCTTACTGAAGTCCTGTAAACTACATCAACTGCACTACCCTCATTTAAACTTAGTCACCTTTTCAAAAAACTCAATTAAATTAGTCAGACAAGATCTCCCCCTAACAAATCCGTACTGACTATCCCTGATCAATACCCGCCTTTCCAAGTATTGATTAATCCTGACTTTCACAATTTTTTCCAATAATTTCCCTACCACTGACATCAAACTAACTAGTCTTTAATTACCGGGCCTATCCCTGCTGCCCTTCTTGAACAAGGGAACCACATTAACTATCCTCCAGTCAGCTGGCACTTCACCTGTGGCCAATGGGGTTTTAAATATATCTGCCAGGGTCCCAGCAATCTCCTCCATTGTCTCCCATAGCAGCGCAGGATACATCTCATCAGGCACAGGGATTTGTGTGTTTATATACCTGCTAAAACATCTAATACTTCCTCCTTATTATCGTTAACAAATTCTAAAATTCCAGGTAAGCTTGTTTGAATTAAGGTTGGGTGTGCAGGAAGTTGGGGTGAATTCATGTCGTACACCTTACTTCATGTTGTGGTAAGTATATGTGTGGATTCCTGGTGCCCTGGAGTTTACCCCATTTACACTGGAAAAATTGTTTGTGTTTTGGGCAGTAACACAGAAATGACTCAACAATTTTTAAATGTCATGTGATGACCATATCCAAAGTAAACCCAGTTTTTGTTTTGTTCAAGTTCTAATATGCATATTTTCTCTCTGCTTATACCTCCTGGTTCACCCCCAGCCCCCACCTCTTCCCCCCCCCCCCCCTCCCCCGCTATTATTGGGAAGCAGTTTAAAAAAGTGTAATTCCCCACCGTCACCCTGACTACCACACAGGCTGGAAGATGAATCCTGAACACCTCTGGTTTCAATGGGCCACTGCTAAACCATGTGGTGCACCTGCATCCTGAATCATTGGGAATGCTCAGTAATTCTGAGGTTAGGGTGGCTCTGTTGCTTGTTTGTTTCTGATTTCCAATTCATAAAAATGACACAAGTTTCATTTTTGTCAATTCATTTTGCAGTAGAATTCCTACCTTGCACTTTTCCTAGGTTTTTTTTCCTGGTGGTACAGACTTGTTTGGTGCATCATTGCAGTAAAACTGCCTTGAAATCAAAGTTATTGCAGATGTACACTCATTGGAACTCAGTGGTTTGTACAATGTCCAGTTGCTTCCCATATAATTTAATTATTGGGTCAGAATCCATGATCAGGGTGGCACGGTGACTCAGTGGTTAGCATTGCTGCCTCACAGCGCCAGAGACCCAGGTTCGATTCCAGCCTCGGGGTACTGTCTGTGTGGAGTTTGCATGTTCTCCCTGTGTCTGCATGGGTTTCCTCCGGGTGCTCCGGTTTCCTCCCACAGTCTAAAGATGTGCAGGCTAGGTGGATTGGCCATGTTATATTGCCCACAGTGTTCAGGGAGGTGTAGGTTAGGTGGGTTATAGGGGGATGGGTCTGGGTGGGATGCTCTGAGGGTCGGTGTGGACATGTTGGGCCAAAGTGCCTGTTTCCACGCTGTAGGGGTGATGATGATGAAATTGTCAAAGGAGGGACTTTGAGATAAACCCTCGATACTCTAAGATAACAAGGCGTGGGGCTGGATGAACACAGCAGGCCAAGCAGCATCGTAGGAGCAGGAAAACTTGACGTTTCGGGCCTAGACCCTTCATCAGAAATGGGGGAGGGGAAGAGGGTTCTGAAATAAATAGGGAGAGAGGGGGAGGCGGATAGAGGATGGATAGAGGAGAGGATAGGTGGAGAGGAGGCAGACAAGTCGAAGAGGCGGGGATGGAGCCAGTAAAGGTGAGTGTAGGTGGAGGGGTAGGGAGGAGATAGGTCAGTCCAGGGAGGACGGACAGGTCAAGGGGGTGGGATGATGTCAGTAGATAGGAGATGGGGGTGGGGCTTGAGGTGGGAGGAGGGGATAGGTGAGAGGAAAAATAGGTTAGGGAGGTGGAGATGAGCTAACAAGCATGGGGCTGGATGAACACAGCAGGTCAAGCAGCATCATAGGAGCAGGAAAACTTGACGTTTCGGGCCTAAACCCTTCATCAGAAATGGGGGAGGGGAAGACGGTTCTGAAATAAATAGGGAGAGAGGGGGAGGTGGATAGAGGATGGA
>JAHRHZ010000283.1:71035470-71082779 GCA_024137785.1 Ginglymostoma cirratum
GGACAGGTCAAGGGGGCGGGATGATGTTAGTAGATAGGAGATGGGGGTGTGGCTTGAGGTGAGAGGAAAAACAGGTTAGGGAGGTGGAGATGAGCTGGGCTGGTTTTGGGATGCGGTTGGGAGAGGGGAGATTTTGAAGCTTGTGAAATCCACATTGATGCCATTGGGCTGAGCTGGGCTGGTTTTGGGATGCGGTAGGGGGAGGGGAGATTTTGAAGCTTGTGAAATCCACATTGATACCATTGGGCTGCAGGGTTCCCAGGCTGAATACGATTTGCTGTTCCTGCAGCCTTCGGGTGGCATCATTGCGGCACTGCAGGAGGCCCAGGATGGACATGTCGTCTGAAGAATGGGAGGGGCAGTTGAAATGGTTCGCGACTGGGAGGTGCAGTTGTTTGTTGCAAACTGAGCGCAGGTGTTCTGCAAAGCGGTCCCCAAGCCTCCGCTTGGTTTCCCTGATGTGGAGGAAGCCACAACGGGTACAGCGGATGCAGTATTCCACATTGGCAGATGTGCAGGTGAACCTCTGCCTGATGTGGAAAGTCTTCTTGGGGCCTGGGATTGGGGTGAGGGAGGTGGTGTGGGGGCAGGTGTAGCACTTCCTGCGGTTGCAGGGAAAAGTGCCGGGTGTGGTGGGGCTGGAGGGGAGTGTGGAGCGGACAAGGGTGTCGCGGAGGGAGTGGTCCCTGCGGAAGGCAGTTAAGGGTGGGGAGGGAAAAATGTCTTTGGTGGTGGGGTCTGATTGCAGATGGTGGAAGAGTCGGAGGATGATGCGTTGGATCCGGAGGTTGGTGAGGTGGTATGTGAGGACGAGGGGGATTCTTTTTTGGTTGTTATTGCGGGGACGGGGCGTGAGGGATGTGTTACGGGAAATGCAGGAGACACGGTCGAGGGCGTTCTCGACCACTGTTGGGGGGAAGTTGCGGTCCTTGAAGAATGAGGACATCTGAGATGTACGGGAGTGGAATGTCTCATCCTGGGAGCAGATGCGGTGGAGGCGAAGGAATTGGGAATAGGGGATGGCATTTTTGCAGGAAGGTCGGTGGGAGGAAGTGTATTCCAGGTAGCTGTGGGAGTCAGTGGGCTTGAAATGGACATCGGTTTCTAGGTGGTTACCCGAGATGGAGACAGAGAGGTCCAGGAAGGAGAGAGAAGTGTTGGAGATGGTCCAGGTGAACTTCAGGTTGGGGTGGAAGGTGTTGGTGAAGTGGATGAACTGTTCGAGCTCCTCGTGGGAGCACGAGGCAGCGCCGATGCAGTCATCAATGTAACGGAGGAAGAGGTGGGGTTTAGGACCAGTGTAGGTACGGAAGAGGAATTGTTCCACGTAACCTACAAAGAGGCAGGCGTAGCTTGGGCCCATGCGGGTACCCATGGCCACCCCCTTTGTCTGTAGGAAGTGGGAGGAATTGAAAGAGAAGTTGTTGAGGGTGAGGACGAGTTCGGCTAAGCGGATGAGGGTGTCGGTGGAGGGGGATTGGTCAGTTCTGCGGGACAGGAAGAAGCGGAGGGCCTTTAGGCCATCTGCATAGGGGATACAGGTGTATAGGGACTGGACGTCCATAGTAAAAATGAGGTGTTGGGGACCGGGGAATTGGAAGTTCTGGAGGGCGTGGGTGGTGTCACGGACGTAGGTAGGGAGTTCCTGGACCAAGGGGGTGAAAATGGAGTCTAGGTAGGTGGAGAAGAGTTTGGTGGGGCAGGAGCAGGCGGAGACAATGGGTCGACCAGGGCATTCAGGTTTGTGGATTTTGGGAAGGAGATAGAAGCGGTGCGGGGTTGGGGAACGATGAGGTTGGAGGCGGTGGGTGGGAGGTCACCTGAGGTGATGAGGTTGTGGATGGTTTGGGAGATGATGGTTTGGTGCTCGGGGGTGGGGTCATGATCCAGGGGGCGGTAGGAGGAGGTGTCAGAGAGTTGGCGCCTGGCCTCAGCAATGTAGAGGTCAGTGCGCCATACTACGACTGCCCCTCCCTTGTCCGCGGGTTTTATGGTGAGGTTGGGATTGGAGCGGAGGGCTGCACGTTCTGCCGTGGAGAGGTTGGAGTGTTTGAGAGGGGTAGAGAGGTTGAGACGATTGATGTCTCGACAGCAGTTGGAGATGAAGAGGTCGAGGGAGGGTAGGAGGCCTTGGGGTGGTGTCCAGGAGGAGGGCTTGTGTTGGAGGCGGGAGAAGGGGTCAGTAGAGGGAGGGTTAGATTCGCGGTTGGATTCTCGGATTCTCCAGCATCTGCAGTACCTTTTACCTCGATACTCTAACTTTGTTCGTAGGCTCATAGAAGTCTACAGTACAGTCAGCTCATTATGTACACACCGATTCATAGAGATCCGTGCCCTTGGTTATTGACCTCTTTACTAATGGAAAAAGTGCCTCCCGTCCACTCTATCTATGCCCCTCATAATCTTATGCACCTCTATCCCTCGCAACCGTCACTACTCCAAGAAAACAACCCCACCCTGTCCAAACGTTTTCATAGCTCAGACCCTTCAGTCCAGGCAGCAAGTTAGTAAATCTCCTCTGCATTCTCTCCAGTGCAATCACATTCCTCCCACATTGTGACCAGAACTACAAGTTGTTGAAGTTGTGGCCTAACCAGCGTTTTATACAGTTCCAAGATTACCTCCCTGCTGTGGTATTCTGTGCCTTGATCCATAAAGGCAGATATCACATGATCCTTCTTAATCACCTTATCAGCCTGTCCTGCTTTATTCAGAGACCTGTGGATTTGCTCACCCCTGACCTTCATTATTTTCCAGGGGTTTACTATTCATAGAGTAAGCCTTTGCCTTGTTAGCTCCAGTGCATTATCTCACTTATTTTCAGGTTGAATTCTATTTACTACTGCACTGTCTACCTGACTAGTCTGTTAATATCCTCCTGCAGTTTACAGCTATCCTCCTCACTGTTTACAACATTACCAACTTAAGTATCAGTGTGATTGGGAACAAAAATAGGTTTTACTTTACTTTGGCAGGACTTTTAAAGCTTTAGTGTCAGTGTGGACTGTTTGCATTTGTTTTTGTTAAACCTTGTGGATTTTTCTTTTTTTTTTCAGTTGTACCCTTCTAAACATTGTCTGTACTTGCTTTCAGATGTTGACAACAGAAGATTTACGAGTTCATGTTTACCACAGTCTTTGAAGGCTGAATGGAAATTTGGTGGAATTAACTATAAATTTGGAGGAATGAAGGAAAGTAAGATAACATTGCCCCACAATTGGGCAACTGTGATTGTACAAAACTTAATTCAATATGCAAAGTATTGCATTTTGGTAAGATAAACTAGGGCAAAGCTTGCACAGTTAATGGTAGGACCTGAGGAGTGTTGTCGAACAGAGACCTAGGGGTGCAGCTACATAGTTCCTTGAAAGTGATGTCGCAGGTGGACCGGGTTGTGAAGAAGGCATCTGGCATGCTTGCCTTCGTCGGTCAGAGCATTGAGTACAGGAGTTTAGACATCATGTTACAGCAGTACAAGACATTGGTAAGGCCACATTTGGAGTACTATGTACAATTCTGGTCACCCTGTTATAGGAAGGGGGGTTATTAAACTGGAAAGGTTGCAAAAAAGATTTACAAGGATGTTACTGAGACTGGAAGATTTGAATTTTAAGGAGAGGTTAAATAGGGTGGGTCTTTTTACCATGTAACATAGGAGGTTGAGGGGTGACCTTATTCGAGGTTTATAAAATCTTGAGGGGCATAGATAAGGTGAATAGCCAAGGTTTTTTCCCCAGCTTAGGGGGTCCTAAAGTAGAAGACATAGGTTCAAGGTGATGGGGAAAGATTTAAAAGGGACCAAAAGGGCACCTTTTTCACACAGATAGTGGTCCATGTATGGAACAAACTGCCAGAGGAAGTGGTAAAGCTGTGTTCAATTACAACATTTCAAAGACATTTGGACAGGTACTTGGATAGGAAAGGTTTAGCGGGATATGACCCAAATTCAGGCAAATGGGACAAGTTGAGTTTAGAAAACCTGGTCATCATGGACGAGTTTCCATGCTGTATGACTATATGGCTATATTCCCATCGACTGGATCTCCATGATCCAGGTAGATAGATTTTTGAACAGTAAAGGAATATTAAGGATTTTGGTGAGCAGGTGGGTAAGTGGAGCTGAGTCCACGCAAAGATCAACTGTGATCTTATTGAATAGTGGAGCAGGCTGAACGGGTCAGATGGCCTACTCCTGCTCCTATACTTATGTTTATGTGTGTCCATGCGGGTACAGTTACAACATTTAAGAGATATTTAGGTAAGCACATGAATAAGAAATGTTTGGATGGATATGGGAGGGAAATGTTTGGAGGGCCAAGCGCAAGCAGGTGGGACTAATTTAGTTTGGGATTATAGTCAGCATGGATTAGTTGGACCGAAGGGTCTATTTCCATGTTGTATGACTCCATGAATGAATGAGAATATCGCAGTCACCCATGGACATGGCCTTCATGGCCTAAAAAGAATGATCTGTGTAAAGATGCTTGTGTTAGCAATTGTTCAGTGGATAGCACACTTGCTCTGATTTATAAGATTGTGGATTCACGACCTACTCCAGAGAACAAAGGTTTAGGTTGATACTGTAGTGCAGTGCAATGGAGTAGAAGTACCTGTTTTTTATGAGACTTTACGCAGAGGATATGTTGGCTTTCTCAGGTAAGCATGAAAGAAATCATGTCATGTTCGAAGAGTAACATTGGAGTTGTCTTGGCCAATATTTTATTCTTCAATCAACATCACTAAAACAGATGATCTGATTGTTATCACATTGTTGTTCGTACGAGCTTAATGTGCTTCCTCCATTCAATGAGATCATGGCTAAACTGATAATCCTCAATTCCACTCTGCTCTCTTCCCCCTCATTCTGTTAAAAATCTGTCATTCTCAGCCTTTGATGTACTTGATGATCCAGCCTCGACAGTAAACAATTCCACAGATCCATGTCCCTCTTAGAGAAATTCCTCCTAATTTCTGTCCCAATTGGATGACCTTACTCTGAGATTATGCCCTCTTGTTCTAAACTCTCCTACAAAGGGAAACCTCTCTGTATCTTTCCTATCAAGCCCTTTAAGAATCTTTTTTGTTTCAATAAGTTCTGTGCTCATTCCACTCCAATGAGCATTCAACCTCTTCTCATAATTCAATCCCTCCATACCCAGAACTAGCCAAGTGAACCTCCACTGGACTCCCTACAATCCTGTATTCTGGTAATATAGCACCCCTAACACTCTATTTTTAAGTGGTCTAATGTGTAGTCTAATGTGTTTGTCAAGGGGAAGTAATCCATAGACGCCCTGACAGTAGTTTTACAATAGGTCAGAATAAATTAGGAGATAATTAAGTTATGTAAATAGGGCAGTTCATTAATCATGATTGACTTTAATCTTCATTTTTTTCTTTACTTGTGGGATGAGAGTGTTGCTCACTGGCCAGCATCTATTGCCCATCTCTAGTTGCCCTTGGGAAGGTGGTGTTGAGCTGTCCTCTTGAGCTGCTGTAAATTGACGCACAATGCTCTTGGGGAGGGAATTCCAGAATTTTGACCCAGTGACAGTGAAGGAACAGCGATATATTTCCAAGTCAGGATGGTGAATGGCTTGGAGAGTAACTTGCAGGGGCTAGTGTATCTGCTGACCTGTGAATGAGAAAGTCAAATTGGCAGTATACAAATGCAAGTATTTGTTATTTATTTGTAATCACAGTTCCTTCTGGCTTCCAATCCTGCTACACTGAAGTTATGAAGGTGATACAAAAGAAACTTGATCAGCAAGATGAAATCAAGAGGAGGACATTCTATGCATTTTCGTATTACTATGATCGAGCTGTAGATGCAGGAATTATTGGTATGTGAGCAGCTAAATTATGTTTTTGTTCTCATTTTCCTACACATCTCTAAACTGGTTTTCAACAGGTTTATTTCTCATTTATTTTAGATGTTGAGAAGGGTGGCATTATACGTGTGAAGGATTTTGAAATGAAGGCAATAGAAGGTATTTTTTTAAATGTGGTCTCTTTAAATAGGAATATTCTGTGCTTGAAAGTAATTCTGCCAAAGGTTTGTACCCTAATCTTAACTAAATAGAACTGGTAATAAGAAAATAAGAACAGAATTTTCTACACTCGCAGTAATCTTCAGCATGATTCTATTCCAACTCTGACTAAAACTAACTTCCAAAGCAAGATTTTATGAGCTAGAGAGGAAAGAGTGTATAAAGAAGTAATTTTCAGAGTGAATTCTTTGCTTTTGTCAGGGCCTATTACCTTCCTAAATGAAGGGAAGTGGTTTTTTTGTCTATTCATTGGTGCGATGTGGGCATCGCTGGGTGGCCAGCATTTCTTGTCCATCCCTAGTTTCCTCTTGAGGAGGCGGTGGTGAGCTGCCTCCTTGAACTGCTGCAGTCCTCCTGCCGTGGGTTAACCCACAATGCTATTAGGGAGGGAATTCCAGGATTTTGACCCAACGACAGTGAAGGAACGGTGATATATTTCCAAGTCAGGATGCTGAGTGACTTGGAGGGGAACTTGGAGGTGGTGGTGTTCCCATATATCTGATGCCCTTGTCCTTCTAGATGGAAGTGGTCATGGGTTTGGAAGGTGCTGTCGGAGGATCTTTGGTGAATTTCTGCAGTGCATCTTGTAGATAATACACACTGCTGCTACTGAGCGTCGGTGGTAGAGGGAGTGAATGCTTCTGGATGTAGTGCCAATCAAGCGGGCTGCTTTGTCCTGGATGGTGTCAAGCTTCTTGAGTGTTGTTGGGGCTGCACTCATCCAGGCAAGTGGGGAGTATTCCATCACACTCCTGACTTGGGCCTTGTAGATGGCGGACAGGCTTTGAGGAGTCAGGAGATGAGTTACTTGTCACAGTGTCCTAGCTTCTGGCCTGCTCTTGTAGCCACTGTGTTAATGTGGTGAGCCCAATTGAGTTTCTGGTCAATAGTTACCCCCAGGATGTTGATAGTGGGGGATTCAGTGATGGTAACACCATTGAATGTCAAGGCATGGTGATTATGTTATCTGTTATTGCTGATGGTCATAGCCTGGCATTTACGTGGCACGAATGTCACTTGCCACTTGTCAGCCCGGACTGCTTCAGTATCTCAGGAGTCATGAATGGTCCTGAACATTGTGCAATCATCGGCAAACATCCCCACTTCTGACCTTATGATGGAGGGAAGGTCACTGATGAAGCAGCTGAAGATGGTTGGGCTAAGGACACTACCCTGAGGAACTCCTGCAGAGATGTCCTGGAGCTGAGATGATTGACCTTCCACAAACCACGACCATCTTTCTATGTGTCAGGCATGACTCCAACCACCAGAGCCCCCTGATACCCATTGATTCCAGTTTTGCTAGGGCTTCTTGATGCCACACTTAGTCGAATGCAGCCTCGATATCAAGGGCTGTCACTCTCACCCCATCTCTGGAATTCAGCTCTTTTGTCCATGTTCGAACCAACGATGTAATGAGATCAGGAGTTGAGTGGCCCTGGTGGAACCCAAACTGGGCATCACTAAGCAGGTTATTTCTGAGCAGGTGCTGCTTGATAGCACTGTTGATGACACCTTCCATCACTTCACTGATGGTCGAGAGTAGACTGATGGGGCAGTAACTGGCCGGGTTGGACTTGTCCTGCTTTTTGTGTACAGGACATACTTGAGCAATTTTCCATATTGTCGGGTAGATACCAATGTAACTGTACTGGAACAGCACATTGCGGAGCACAAGTCTTCAGTACTATTGCCGGAATGTTGTCAGGGCATGTAGCCTTTGCAATATCCAGTGTCTCCAACCGTTTCTTGATATCACATGGAGTGAATCGAATTGGCTAAAGACTGGTATCTGTAATGCTGGGGACCACTGGAGGAGGCCGAGATGCATCATCCACTCGGCACTTCTGGCTGAAGATTGCTGAGAATGTTTCAGCCTTATCTTTTGCACTGATGTGCTGGGCTCTTCCATCTCTGAGGATGGGGATATTTGTGGAGCCACCTCCTCCAGTGAGTTGTTTAATTGTCCACCACCATTCACGACTGGATGTGGCAGGACTGCAGAGCTTAGATCTGATCCGTTGGTTGTGGGACCACTTAGCCATGTCTATTATTTGCTGCTTTTGCTGTTTGGCATGCAAGTAGTCCTGTTTGGTAGCTTCACCAGGTTAATACCTCATCTTCAGGTATGCCTGGTACCCTCCTGCACTCTTCATTGAGCCAGAGTTAATCCCTGGCTTGATGGTAATGGTTGAGTGGGAGATATGTGGGCCATTCGGTTACAGATTGTACTAGAGTACAATTCTGCTGCTGTTGATGGCCCATACCACCTCATGGATGCCCAGTCTCGAGTTGCTGGATCTGTGCAAAGTCTGTGCCCCATTTAGCATGGTGATAGTGCCACACAACATGATGGACGTTGTTCTCAATGTGAAGGCAGGACTTCGTCTCCACAAGGACTGTGCAATGATCACTCTTACCAATGCTGTCATGGACAGATGCAGCTGAAGCTGGCAGATTAGTAAGGATGAGGTCAAGTATGTTTTTCCCCCATGTTGGTTCCCTCACCACCTGCCACAGACCCACTCTAGCAGCTATGTCTTTTAGGGCCTGACCAGCTCGATCAGTAATACTGCTGCCAAGCCACTCTTGATGGTGGACAGTGAAATCCCCCACCCAGGGTACATTTTGTGTCCTTGTCATCCACAGTGCTTCCTCCAACAACAATGTTGCTCAACATTGAGGGTACTGATTCATCAGCTGAGGGAGATCGGTATGTGGTAATCAGCAGGTGGTTTCCTTGCCTATGTTTAACTTGAAGCCATGAGACTTCATGGGGGTCTGGAGTCAATGTTGAGGATTCCTAGAGCAACACCCTCCCGACTCTATACCACTGTGCCGCCCCCTCTGCGGGGTCTGTCCTGCCGGTGGGACGGGACATTGTCTGTAAGGTATGATTCTGAGTATGACTATGTACAGCTGTTGCTTGACTAATCTGTGAGACAGTTCTCCCAATTTTGGCACTACCCCCCAGATGTTAGTGAGGAGGACTTTGCAGGGTCTACAGGACTGTTTCTGCCATTGTCTTTTCCGGTGCCTAGGCTGATACCAGGTGATCTGTCCAGTTTCATTTCTTTGCGTCTCTGTAGCGATTGGTACAGCTGAGTGGCTTGCTAGGCTATTTCAGAGGGCAATTGAGAGTCGACCACATTGCTGTAGGTCTAGAGTCACATGTAGGCCAGACCAGGTGAGGGTGGCAGATTTCCTCCCCTGAAGGACATCAGTGAACCAAATGGGTTTTTCTGACAATCGGCAGTGATTTCATGGTGATCAGTAGATTCTTAATTCCAGTTCCACTATCTGCCGAAGCAGGATTTGAACCCAGGTCCCCAGAACATCAGCTGGGTTTCTGGATTAACAGTCTAGCAATAATACCACTAGGCCATCGCCTACCCCAGAAGGTATTAAGGTGAAAAAACTAATAATATTGTGGAAACGTCTTCTCTGCACACACTGCAGATCTAGAATAGAATACACCACCTCCTTCTTATGGATAACTAGGTAATGCTTAGTAACTGGCAACTTCGGCAATAACATAAGAACTAGGAGCAGGAGTAGGCCGTCCGGCCCTTTGAGCCTGTTCCGCCATTCAACAAGATCATGGCTGATCTTTTTGTGGACTCAGATCCACTTACCCACGTTCTCACCGTATCCCTTAATTCCTTTATTGTTCAAATAAAATCTACCTTAGCTTTAAAAACGTTTACTGAAGTAGCGTCAACTACTTCACTTGGCAAGGAATTCCATAGATTAACAACCTTCT
This sequence comes from Ginglymostoma cirratum, assembly GCA_024137785.1. Taxonomy (NCBI): domain Eukaryota; kingdom Metazoa; phylum Chordata; class Chondrichthyes; order Orectolobiformes; family Ginglymostomatidae; genus Ginglymostoma; species Ginglymostoma cirratum. The sequence goes on from JAHRHZ010000283.1 coordinate 71,045,284, forward strand.
GGGTGAAGAAGTTCCTTCTCAATTCAGTCCTAAATCTGCTCCCTCTAATCTTGAGGCTATACTCTCTTGTCCTAGCTTCACCTGCCAGTGGAAACATCCGCTCTACTTCTACCTTATCTATTCCCCTCATAATTTTATATGTTTCTATAAGATCCCCCCTCAATCTTCTGAATTCCAATGAATATAATCCCAATCTACTCAGTCTCTCCTCATAAACCAACCCCCTCAACTCCGGAATCAACAATCACATTCCAAACACTGAAACCTATCTAGGTATTGTTAAGAAACCGAAATCTATTCAAATGGTTATACAATGGCAAAGCAATAGAGCACAGTTCTAGTGTCCATAATTATGAGAAGGGCATGGAAGGTCTGGAGAAAGGTACAAAAGATGATTTACACAGATGAAGTCAAAAGTTGCACGACACCAGATTATAGTTCAACAGATTTATTTAAAATCACAAGCTTTCAGAGCATTGCTTCTTCAGGTGAAGTGGAGGGAGGTGTACTGATAAACTAAGACGTTGTACATGTCAGGAAAGACTGAACTGACTGGGTTTAATTTTGTCTAGAAAAGAGAGGGCTGAGGGGTGACCAATAAGACATTTTTAAAATTATGGTGAGATTTGATAGCGTAGACTTAGAAAGATGTTCCACTTGTCACAGAGTCTAGAACCAGGAGAAACTGAAATAAGAAAAATAAAAGATGCTGGAGAAACTCAGCAGGTCTGGCAGCATATATAGAAAGAATGTTTCCAGTCCAGTATGAAACTCCTCATTAGAACTCAGAAAAAAGATCTACATTAACACATTCAGCAGAAAATTCTTGATCATCTTATCATATCGTTAGTGATGAATTGCATTAATGTATTTTAGAGAAAGCTAGATGAATACCAGGAGAGAAACGGTTAGATAAAATACAGTGTGAGAAGGCTCATGTGAAGCATGGACCTGTTGGATAAAATGTTATTTCTATGTTGTAACTGCTATATATACTTTTCTATGAATGTAGTGCCCTTTTTAAAGGAGTAAAAATATGTATATTAAAAAGTACAGGAAAGTAACGGCTAGTTGTGATGTGTTTACAGTACAATTTCTCCTAAAAGATCAGAGTGAAAGTAAATCACTCCTGTTTTCCTGTTGCCTAATTATGAATTTTGAATTCCTCAGTGTGTGAAAACTTCAGTAAAGCAACCAAAGGTAGTCCCTTTCTATGCATGGATCTGACATACATTACTGCCTTACTCAAGGAAGGTTTTGGATTCCATGATAACACAGAACTACAGGTAAATGTGCTGCCTATTCGACTTCATTTTCTGATGTACTATAGACAGACTGTAAGAACAGTCGTTAGTGGCTCAATTTTGGGTTTTACAGAAATGGTTCCTTTCGTTATCAAGTTTATAAAGTTAGTCTAGACTATTAAGAATACAGAATCCCTCTATCAAATTGTCTTCTGTTTATTCCAAGTCACTGATAATTCAGTACAGCTTAAATGTGTAAAAATCTTTTTAAGACCATAAGATATAGGACCAGAACTAGACCATTCAGCCCATCAAGTCTGCCTCGCCATTCGATCATGGCTGATGTTTCTCAACCCCATTCTCTTGCCTTCTCTCTGTGACCTTTGATATCCTTACTAGTCAAGAACAATAAGGGACTTGGGACCAATTACAAACTAGAATTTTTTATTTTTTTCTTGGCCAGAATGACTAGATGGTTTTTGAACTTAAGTAGAATTTTATGGTTCCTATCCGAAGACTTGCCAGAGAATTTGGAGAATATAAAATTCTGCTTTTAAGTTTTAAAATCATTCGGGCATTATATCTTAAAAAAAAGTAACTTTTGTTTGTAATTGGTGTCAAGTGCTCTTGGCAGTTTGTTCTGTGGATCTTGGAGTAGTTCCAGTAGTGTCTATTGCTGCTAGTGGTATAGCTGGGAATAGTGACTGTCAGCCAATCCCTAAGATGGGAATTCCTTCCCAGATAAAGTATATTAAATGTTTGTGAGATATCCGTTAGGAACAGATAGGGGTGTGGTGATGATGGATTTTTTTTTAAGGCAGGGGGATGTGAAGGTTCCTATTGACTTTCAGTGGTAGTGCAGAAAGTCCAACTATCTAAAGACTTCTGCCCTATAAGTAAAATCTTATGGTGTTTGTTGTGACTTCCCACTCAATTCTGCCCCAATCTTTCCTGGGCTTGCTGAAGATTGACGTTTATTGTATTGTATTATTTATCATTCTTGCATTTATTGTTTTCACAGCTGACCAAGAAAGTAAATAATATTGAAACTAGCTGGGCACTAGGAGCAGCATTCCACCTCATCCAGTCACTGAGGAGCACTGCATGAATTGTAAAGCAAATCTAATGAGACACTTTATTTATGGGGGCACTGACCCACATGATTGTTACCTGTTTTAAGTCTGAGCACTGATTTATGTCTGCATCCAAACTGGACTCCATTCACTGAAAACAAGTCAGAGATATGCTCCCTTCTACTGACTCTCATTATTTCATGAGGAAGTAGGCTGGGAGGAGACTATGCTATATTGCCACATTTTTAACTTGTCTTGGATAAAATTAGCAGAAAAATAAAATAATCAACTTTAATAGACTTTCAAAAATATATTTTTGATGGCATTGCCATCTGATAGTGGAAATCCTCAATCCCAAAAAGTCAATAGGGTAGTAATTGTGCTATGCTGTCTTCTACTGGACTTGCAGAGAAACTTTGATATACTTTAATCCTTTTCAAAATTAATAACTTAAGTTGGTTTGTGCTTCCTCCTACTGTAACAAAACTCAAAAGTCTGCAAAAGAAAATGTTGACGTAAATCAGCTCTAAACCTTCATCAATTACAACAGATATTTTTAAACATGTTCAGATTAGAGTTTCAGTGAAAACATGCCTGGATTTTTAAAAATTACTCAAATTAAATATTGCAGCAAATTTGATTTTACACGTAGAATTTTCTTAGAAGAAGGTTGATTTCAAAGTTGATGGAATTTTTTTTAAATCACTTACAATGGTAGAAGCACAAGAACATTAAACCTTCCTATTAGAACCAGCGTTGGTTGTACAAGTAAACTGAGAGAGTTTGGGGGGGGGGGGGGCCCGGGGGAAGACAGGGATTGGTATTTTAACCTGAAGAATGTGGGAGGTTGTTATTCTCAACCAAAATTGAATGCCTCCCAGTGACTTTTAACTTGGCCCTGTTTTGCCAGGAGACCATTATCTGATATCAAATTGTTTGGAGGTGGTAGGAAATGGGAAAATAAATATAAAGCAATTAAGCACTGAAGAGATTGTTGGGAAATACTGTTCCTCGAAAACCACAAATGTATTTAAATCTAGATTTTTAATTGTGACTGTAACAGATATGTTACCTTTTAAGTCAATTTAGCTCTTTGATAAGTTTGAATTTCAAAAGGTTCAAATCACTGTGGTACATCCAAGGTTCTGCCTTAACCAGACTTTCATCTGTTACATAATTTCCTTACAAGTTGCAACTCTATGAAAACCTGGAGCAGTATGATGTTGTTTATAAGACCACTCAGGATTCTGCTTACCATACTGTTTTGAACTGCAGTTTTAAGTAACTGTAACAAAAATTGGTCTGATCAGGTATTAAAATTATGTAACTTAAACATTTAATTCAACTAGCTTACTTCCAGTAATCCAAATTGTGCCAGAAAGTTGCCAAATTTGACTGGCATTTTTGGTAAATGTAGTGCCAAGAGTAGGTTTCACACTATTTATAGATCTTCTGATCTATACAGCTGGCTGCTGGGTTTGGCTCATCAGATTCTCTTGTCCAATCACTGTCTCAGAAATTTAAACATCTCTGACCAAAGTTGTCTCATTTTCAGAGTCTAGCTTTTAACCAACAAAAGCTCTCAAAGTAGTAGAGTATTGTTGGCAGAGAGAGATTCTCACGTGTCTGCTGTGTGCCAACTTATTGTGGTTATATTCTATCTCCTGGTACGAATTGTTTTGCTGCTTTTATTCAAAAATAATGTATATTGCACTTGTATGACATTTAACTGCATGATGGCTGTAAAAAGTGATTTTTATATAAAATGTTCACTTACAATAATTTCATTAAGCAATTCAGGACACCTACACACTGTAATATTCTCAATGTCCTGATCATATGGTGTGAATTGAACTTATGATAAATTTAAACACATTTAATGAATTAAACCTACAGATTTTTTAAATTAAAAATGGTTATTGAGAAGTAGGCATAGTTCTTGCTGTTTTCCTTCCTTTCTACTGCTTCACCCACATTTAGAAGCAGCTCCACAATCTCCGAACGACAGACAATTCCATTTTATCTGTACCAGTTGGGGCTTGTGGTGCAATGCTGACGTCCATACATCTGGGTCAGAAACCCTGGGTTGAAGTCCGACCTGCTTCAGCAGTGGCAATTTAAAATAAAGTTCCTGCACAGCTATTCACTTGGTTTACCACTTTGAACATGGTCACTTCAAGGTGAAATAAATCTATATTTAATAAAATATACTTAGCTTCCGCATCTCTGATGCAAACCAAAGACAAAGCTGGAACATGTTTTACTGACAATACCTTCCTCTTGAATTTGAAGGATGGGTTTATTTGAAACAGGTAAGGATGCCTAAGGTGGGCTGTTTGTTGTGCAACATGGTTTTTAGTAGACTATGCAGCTAAGAAGCTAAACATTAATCTTTAATCCTTCTGGAATACAGCTCTATAAGCAGGGAATACTATTACATATTGAAGCACACAGGATCATATATATAGCACAATCACATCCTTTATAATAGATTCTAGCATTTTCCCTATTCTAACACCAGGCGACAGGTCCATTAGTAGTCTGAAGTTCCCCTTTTAAACACAATGGCACTAAATTTCAGACTTAATAACATTTTAAGAAATAAAAGGACAAAGATCATTAGGTCCTAGGGATTTGTCAATTTAAGCCGAATTGATTTTTCACATTACCTGTTATCCAAAAATACTAAGTAGCCATAGTGCATGCAAGAGTATTGGCCAGTGTCTCTGTGGCAAAGACAGTATGTATAGATTGAAGGGCACACCATTCCAAATCAAGCATGTGGCAAGGCAGGGAAGCCTTGGAGACCAGAAGGTCCTTTGTGAATTACCACAGCTGGTACAGTTGAATCTGCCCCATTTGCATCACACTGCATGGCACATCAGCCATCTGCAACAACTGATCATCCCACTATAATTATACAATCCGACAGAAATGAAGGGAAGACATCACAACTGGTGGGAGTCTCTGAAATTTGTAGCAAAGCTGTATACCACCGACGTTATTCTACAATAACTAACTGTCATAACTAAATTAAAGTATCACTTTAAATGGAGAAACTGACTTCAGCGCTGTAATGTGCAACTTGAGACTGAAGTGTGAATTTAAACTTTTAGTACAAGTCAACCAATGCATAAATGTGTAGAACATAAATTTACTGGACTGAAATAAGACAAACAAAAACATCCAATAAATCTCACTCATTAGAGCAGATTATCACTACAGAACATTAAAACCACTGGTATCCCTGTTGATTCTAAGACCATTTAATGGGCTAGAAAACTCTTCCAAATCTTCCACTGGGCACGAGATACAAAAGCTTAAACACATGCCAACAGATTCAAGAACTGCTTTTCCCCCCACTGTTATTAGACTTCCGAATGGACTTCTCAAATTTTAAATTTAATACTGATCTCACTCTTTGTGTGCCATTCTCTGCAGCCGTAACATTGTATTCCTTGCTCTGTTCTATTACCATAATGCTCTTTGTATGGTATGATCTGTCTGTACAAAACTTTTCACTGTACCTAAGTACATGTGACAATAATAAATCAAATCAAAGTCAAAAAATGGTTCAGGGGAAAATCTCTTATTTGGCAAGGAGATGTCTTCAGACCCATGAAACATTAGCAAGCAGGCTGTTAAATTACCAACTGGTACTGTACTAAAATAATAGTGATTTATATTAAAACAGGACAATGAATATGCTTTTGGAGTGCAATAACTTTTCAACAATAGTACCTATTAAACCATTGTCCAGATTAACAGATAGCAAGGTAACTTGACTAAAAAAAAAAGTTAACAGACAAAGTGAGATTTTCATCTATTTGGCCCTTACAGTTCACCGTATTCATGGAAGTATTAAAGCTAGATTTTAAAATTCACAGCACTCAAAGATCAGAAGTTGAACTCTGGAAGCAAATGCATCCTGCTCCAGTAAAAATAGTAGGAAAGTCTGGAAAGTCAATCTATACCCAAGTTCACTGATGGACTGAGCCCAAGTGACACACAACCACCTGTGTCTGCAGTTTACCCAGGAAACATCTGCTTAATTTGCAATCTTGACTTTTAGAAACCCTGCTATTTTGTGACCATTCACTTCAGAAGTTCTGTCACTTCTGAAGATACCACTTGCAATATCAGTCCATCAAAATTAGTAAGTTTACACATCACAGACCAAGAGTGTTACTTTAGTCTCTGATCTGTAATTTCACTCTTTGGCCTTATTTTATAAAAGTACCATTTGCAAGTGTTAATTAGCCCTCTTCTAGTGTTTGTCTCCGTTTGCTTTCTCGCTTTACCCTAACCCTGCACTGACCCAGACGGCATCAGATACAACAGGTTCAGATTTCTTGAAACACAGTAATAGTTCAACATACACCACTATCTGAAGTTCGTGCATACAGTTCACACAAAACAACTTGCTGTGCTCCCTTCCCATAAACAAATGACAGCGATCACAGTGTACATTTTGGTCTAAAGCAGAACACTTCAATACACGTAAGCATTCAAGTGGCCTCTCTTTTTAATCTACTTGTTAAGATTTATGAGCCTTCTCTCCTTTTAATCCAATTGTTCAGATTTGTGGGCCTGAATTAATTTGTGTTTTTCTTTATACAGTGTATCAATGCATTGGACTGTCACAAATCACAAACAAACTTCATCAATGATTGGGTGATAAGGTCATTCTAAATGTTTCTGGATTTCTTGCACCATTCACCACCTATGCTGTACACAGCTCTGTGCCATACTGTATGTTAGACTCAGCCTAACAAGGAATTTTTGATAGTAAATATTTGATTTGTACCGTTCTATGTATTCAATTCCAATGTAATAAATTAGAAAAGATAACAAATCAGTCCTTTACAGTGAACAGCAGGAACCCAAAATAAAAATTTCCTAGCAGCCAGACTTGCAGCATCCTCCAGAGATAGAAGAAATCCAGGGTAGATGCAGAATACAATTCACCTACTGGCAAATGCCATGATTTGCTCCTGAAAAATAACAGAAGAGGTGTTTTAATAAAATGTCAAACATAACTCAAGCCAGTTTTATTCAAATACTTTGTTTAAAAAGTATCCTCGAAATGAGAGCACATGATCCTATCCCCAGGCTTCCGTCAATGTAATTTTACAATGGCCTCTAGGTTGTGTAAGAGCGACATTGGCTGAAACAACTCTTTTTTCTGCAGCTTTTAATATTTATCGTCCAAGCACTACTCAAATTAACTAAATCCACCAGCAAGCTCACATTCTGATAACCCCGCAAAAATGTATGCCCCATTCTCCCCTTTGTTTCTCGTACCAAACCAAATTTAGGTGTTAATTCTTACTAATTAATTGACCTGTGGAAATGTTCAATCGGTGTCTTAAAGTGTTTTATTCCATAACTTTCATCCTGACAAAAATAAATTGATTACCTTAATAGGTACAAATGCATTTGTCGCCTGCAGACCAAGACTCCTCAGCAAGACCAGTGGTATACTTTTGGTTGAATACAACCTTTTCAACAAGTCTATTGCAGCCATGACAGGGAGATTATGTCTCTGACGCTCTATTTCAAATGCATTGAGGCGGTTGGTGGACCCTGGATAAACAAGAGAAGACAGTGGCTGATGAAGGCAATGGTTAAAACACAGAGCAGTCAACTCAATTCCACTAGTTAATGGTACTTGCATAAACAAGTTATAAAGCATTATAAGTAAAAGACTGAGGACTATAAAGCAGACACAATGGGGTCCCCATCCTGCACAATTCTGTGAACTGCTGGAAGTCTCACCCCAACTCTGTGATGGCCTATAAGGTTTAAGTGCTACCAATATTCATGCTGTTGCCCAAAGCTGCTAGGTTCAATTTTTGATCTGTGCTGAGCTGGTATCAGTTTGAATACTGAAAATGTCAACAGCATCCCTGGCTAGTGCGAGTTTTAAAAAGAAAAGGTCAGCGTTGCTGACAACTATTCACCTGCACTATTATGCAGTATTAATGGAGAGGAACATCATGCACAAGATTATCCTGACTCTGGGAGTGTATTATTTTGGCAGACCCGAGTCCAATTATTCCTAGTTTTTAAACAGTGGTTCAACAGAATGCTGTATTTGCTCATAACTGCCTGGAGGAAGACTCAACGAGACGAAGCTTAGTTAATCCGCCAGGATTTGGGAGGAAAATGCAGACATACTAATCACACACATGAACCTCCTACCTCAGGCAAGTTACCTGCTCACATTCAGCCACACTTGGCAGATAAGTGGGTCAGGGAAGGGAGTAAGAAATCATGTAAGTTATAGGAATGAGCACCCAAATCAGATATCCAGGGAGCAAACTTGCAAAGTCTACAAAGACAGCATTAAATTGAGAATTCTCAAGAAGAGAGCCTGGTGCTTTTTTGCCAGCCATCTTTGCCAAAAATGACCCCATTTACAGTTAAACTAGCCAGAGACAAAGGTTTTCCTACCTAAATCTTCACCATTGTAGGCTGCCTCACTGAGATGTTGAGAGAGACTGGCAACATCCCCAAAGCCCAGGTTGACTCCCTGCCCTGCTAATGGGTGAACTCTGTGTGCAGCATCCCTATAGAAGTAGAGCAATTACAAATTAAGAGAATAATTTATTAAGCAAATGAAACAAATTTTCCTACCAAGTCACTAGGAGGAGGACCCAGTCATATCAAGACAACCAGATTTTACTTGCATCATTTCTAATCGAGAAAGGAAAATCAAAATATAACACCAAGACCTTTTCGCACACTATCTGTTCAAATTGTTCAGAAGTCTCATGTTTATTTAGCAGGACAATGATTTTGGATTTTTCACCTGGCTTATTGAAAAGGACTTTTATTCATGCAACAGATAACGATAATATAAAAGCGAAGCTAACTAATCAAATTATTGAAGCCCACAAAAGGAGATAAACTAACATTAGCAGAATATCTCTCTGTACATTTCTCAACCTATAACAGCAAAAACAAATTAACTGTTTATTCATCTGAATAGGGCTTGTGGTGGTGCTGATCCTTATTTTCAGAAAATGGGAGTGTTTTCTAACTTCAAAATTGTCAACCATGGCTCACTTGGTAGCTCTCTGGCCTGAAAAACTTGTGGGTTTAAGTCCTAGTCCACAAATTTGAGCATAAAAGTCTCAGCTGACACTCCAGCACAACACTGAGGGAATGATGCACGATAGGAAGTGACACCTTTCTGATGAAACATGAAATAGATATTCATCTTCACTCTCAGGTGAATGCAATGACACTTCTTATCCCAAGCAATGTCATTACATTAAATTCTTGTCCACAGCACATTGTTGTTTGTGGAAGTTTGCTGTGCACAAATTGGGTGCCTGTTTCCTACATGATAGTAGTGCCTACATGATAGTATTTTTAAAAAAAATTCACTGACTCCAATGCACATTGGCATGGTCTGTGTTCATGAAAAGATCTGAAATCCAAGTACGTTTTCATGTTTAAAAACTAATTTGTGTAAGTGTTGACAGACATTCCATGGATGCTATATGAACCAAAGGCCCACTTAAGATCAGGTCATTTTATCAGTATTGTGTGTACTAATACAGCTCCTTGCATCATAGTATTATATTAACTATTTAGTCAGTTTCTCCAGTGACAACTTTGGTTCTTGCTACTTAGTAAAACTTAGAATAATACAGCAAAGACAACTATTTGGTCCATTGCACCTGTGCTCAGCGAAAACTACCAATTACTCCCACTCTTTCCTATGGCTTCCCAAGTTAAACAGAGATCAATTTCCTGTGGAAAGTTATTGTTGAATTTGCTTCCATCAGTCTTTCTCATCCTCTGTAAAACTTGAAGCTGGATCAAAATCTTGGAATCCCCTCCCTAAGGGCATTGCGGGTCCACCTATAGCAGGTAGACTGCACAGTTTAAGGTGGCAACTAACCACCACCTTCTCAAGGGCAATGAGGGATAGGCAATAATTGCTGGCCCAGCCAGTGACATCCACATCTTATGACTGAATTTTTAAAAAAATCCTCTCTTCGAATTTTGCAAAAATTTTGATTTTGAGATGGATAAAATGTAGGTGAACAAATAAATAGCTATTCAGCCCATCAATTTGCTCCACTAACAATAGGACTTGTTTAAATTTGCATTGCCCAACAGCAGTTTACATTTAAATTACGAAGGGAAATTAGAGTTAACATTCCTCAGAACTTCTGAAGGAGGATCACTAAATTCCAATCATTAACTGTTTTCCCTCCACGGATGCTGCCAGACCCACTGGTTTTCTCCAGCAATATCTGTTTCTTTTGCTTCAGATCTCCAGTAACCGCAGGGCTTTGTTTTACATTTAAACTCTACTGTTCATACAGTGAGATATCCCAAGGCACTTAACAGGAGCATTATCAAACAAACTGAGTTATATAAGCAGGTTTCATAAGGATCTCTTTAAAAGGAGAGAGGCTGAGGGAGCAAATTCCAAAACCTAAAGAAGCTAAATATAGATGCAAGGTCACATGAGAACATAATCATGGATGGAGCAGACATCTGCAGCATTCAACCTGCCTTGCTATGAACAGATAAGGTACAAGGATTCTTCAAAGGGCAGCTTCAAGTTTTTGCTGTCCTGTCCAAAGACCCACAGAGCAGTTGCGTGCAGCATTCAAAGTATCACCTCCCAAAGTTAATACCAGCACGCAAGTTGGCTTCCTAGACTTTCGGTTATTATGTAAGGAGATGGGAAGAGGGAATTGATTTTCCATTATCTTACCCGATGAGAGCAACATGTGGTCCAACGTAGTTCGTGGCATGACCCAGTCCAAGTGGAAATATAGCCCTGCTTTTTGGGTCAATGTGAGCCACGCTTGGCGGCAGCTGGCGTACTGATGTGCCCGATGGCATCAGGAACGTTAAAGCTGTCTTTAACATGGAGCTTGCAGTGTCAATGAATTCAGAGTGATTCTCATTGCTCCACTACAAAAAACAGCAGAAGATATCCACCGATAAAATTTTTCTATTTGCAGAAGTCAGGGCTTTAGCCCCATTTTATCACAAATCAACCTGTTATCATAATGCAATTGTTACAAATTTAAGGTACGTCTTAAATGTTTGCTCAAGAACAGAGGTAAAATCGCCATGGTCCCAGTGGACAATAACACTGCTCTCTCATTAGAGCGAGACAGCGAGTGCTGAGTTTAACCTGAGGGTCGCCATGCCTCAGGCAAGAGAGAGGTCAAGAAGGTGGGGCCTTCATGGTGATCTCAACCAGTTTGGGAATTGAATCCACACTATTCGTGACACTTTGCATCACAAACCAGCTCTCTGGCCAACTCAGCTAACTAACACCCAAGTACAGAGGCACCAACCTGGTGAACTACAATAAAACTGAACAGTTTTCTGCATAGTAAATTGCCGATTTTGCCACAATGATGAGGCAGAGCCAAATGAAAGGTATGCATTCTCTTCAAGGAATTGATGACTAATGTATGAGAACGTTCTGGAAAAGGCAAATCAAGTTTAGCTGAAATGTCCACCATCTCCCCCACGGACAAGCAGCCTACCACACATGGATTCCACTATCAACAGGCAAGTGCTGGAGGGCTGCCAGTCCTGTAGAAACACAGCAGCATGAGTAAATATGCAAGTGCAGAGGACAAAAATAAAAGGTTAATTGTTTCAATCAAGTCTCAGCTGGCCTACATAGGAGAATATTCACAATCTGGAAGAATTCAAGGCAATACAGAAAAAAATAATCACAACCTGTGTTGTGAAATAGTAAGATAGGTTTGCAAAGTGTACCTTCACATGTGTCCACTTAATACATAAAATCTGATCATGTGAAGGTGATTTTTTTTAATTCACAGCAACAGAAGTTTCAATTCTTTCCCCCCTCAATTTTCACCCTCTCTTGAAAGAGAAATTTTGCTTTCAGGTTTCCATTTCAGAGTCTTTACAGTAAACATTGACTTTTAAATAATAAATATCAGAACTTAGGAACAGGAGTAGGTATTTCAGTCCACTGTTTCTGCCCGGCCATTCAATATGGTCACCGCTCATCAAACAATTCAATGCCTTTTACCCACCATATCCTTTTACTCTGAATGCCATAAATAGAAATAATTGCTGATGGATTGTTCATCGTCTTGCCCTGTTTCATTGTCTAAAGTAAACAGCGACAAAACAGGAAGACTTCAGATATTGCTCCATAGTGTCACCTAATAACCAGAACCCCCAATTACCTGTTCAAAAACTGCTATTTACATATAAGATTTCAAATCTAAGTGCTTGCACAGATAATTTGGAAATTGACATACAGATGTGAACAAAACCTGTGACAGCAGGCGTTAGACAGGCCGCATTCCTATGCACCAATGCTAATAACAGACAATTAGATAGGCATTAGAGCTCAACTGAACAGAAACAGCAAGTCTAGTTTATTTATTCCTTTCTCACATGGGTGAACATCACCTGCACTCTGCATGGACTAATATCCAACCTGTAAATCCCAATTCAACTGTAGCCCCATCTTCACATTCCACTTACAAAAGCTGAATTAATGGCATCGACAAAAGTCTCTTCATCCATACTGAGCAGGTCGGATGCATGCTGGTGAGAAGTTGACCACACCAAGGAACTGAGATCATCAGAGAGCTAGAGAGAGACAGTTCAAGGATTGTATCAATAGGACATAATCATTCTTACATAATGATATCAAAATGCAGCCTACTCTTTGCCAAAATTAGTTAGTTACAGCTGGTCACAACTCCCAAAACAATTGATTTGTAACGTCCATTGTAAAGACCATGTCTTTTTATTTTTATTTTTGTTTAAATTGTGGGCTGAAAGAAGAAAGAACTGTTTTAAAACCAGGGAATAGAAGGATTTTTGCCTGGTTTGAAAGCAAATACTCATTGTGAACCCTGTTTGCACAGCTGCGGGTTAGTTATAGCAATGGTTGGAGACAAACTGGAGCCAAGGGGTTGTGTACAAATGGAACTTAGGCTGGCAACAAGTAGCAGATTACTTTGTAAACTAGTGACCAGTTACCGACGACAAACATCTTCTGCCTGCCAACAGTTATGTGATTGGTCCTCATGTAGCTGAACAGCTTGTAAACAAGCCTTCAGATCACCAGAGCTTAGCACCTTTGTCTTTCCTTCAGCTGTTGCTGTTGCTGTAAGCTGTGACTTTTAATTGATGTGTTAGAGACCTTTTATAGTGAACCAGCTACCCTGTGCCTCTTGCAAATCGGTAAAGCATCTGAGTAGGATGACTGAGAAGCATCATACTAATCAGCAAAATAACGATGAGGCACCCTTGAACCACTGAACAGCCTTCCCAGCATTCTTCTCCGCCCTTAGCCCAGTTTTTTTTTCCTTTGTGTATTGTGTACCCAGTACAGATTTATTCACGTGCAAACAGAATAGTCATGTCATCTGAAACATGACAGATGGTTAAGTGCAGCATGCTTTTAAGGAACAGGTGGCTTTGAGTCCAAACATTCCCAAAGTTCTCCACCACTGGAGGTTTCCTCATCTTATGTCTGGACCAGTTGGTCACTACAATGAGTCAACAATTGTCATTATCTATGTACCACGTGATTAGTAGAATTGTGGAAGGAAAACAAGATAGACCTTGGCCTTTTACTGTTGAGGAATCCCTGCACCAAAAGCATTGATTCAAGCACTTCATAAAGATGAATATACTATCAGAAAATATAGTTGAGGCAAAAAGCATTGATGCATGAAAGGGAAAGTTAAATAAACACACAAGGGAGAAAAGATTAAAAGGATAGGTTGACGGGGTTTGATGAGGGAGGATCATGTGAAACAAACAATAGTAATAATTTGTTAGGTAATGAACTGTTTCTAAACTGTAAATACTATATTTTCAACATGATGTACTAATTAAATGATTGCACAATCAGGAACATTTTAATCAAGATCTTTGATTTCATGACAAAAATTTTTAATGCAATGATTTTAGAAATATCTCTCTCTTAGAGAATCTGCATCTTACTTCAGAAAGTAAATTCAAATTGAGAGTGAAGCGTACCGGAAGCATTGCGATCGGCCCAGTCACCAGAAACCTCTGCCAAGCCACATTGTTGTCAGTAGGCTAAAGATTTAAAAGGAAAAAAAATTAGTTGGAACCAATGACAACCTCACACTTCATTCACAAATTAAATAGCTATGCAAGGACATCTGTCAACTGTTCAAGTACATTCCCAGTCATCTACTTACTTCAGCAAGGCGAAGAGTAGCAACCACAGCAGACTGATCATATTTCCACTGCATAGTCTGAATACCAGCAGACTGCCGTACCACTGAGTTTGGACCATCTGCACCAATCTATTTGGATGAAAGATATTACCTTGTAATGTAATCGAGTTTAACGGATCAGAAAACAGCCATTACATCAACATGGACATGATTCGTTACCCATCCCTTTACCCAGATCCTCTAGTCCATACATTTTAGATGACTTTTGACATTACATTATTGATACATCTTGGGTAAACTTAATTTGGAGATAATTATGACAATGTAATCAGTTCATTCATTGTGCACAATGAAGTACGTACAGATATAGAGGAGCATGTAGACCTTCATTTCCTAGCTACTAGTTCCAGAGAATCACTGTTAGGGAGCGGATCATTAGACTCCTATATTAAACTCCCTGCCGGAAAGATATTGGAAATGGGGAAAGCTACATTGTTTCGTGCGTGTGCGCATGTGCGTGTTTAAAAGGGGATTAGTTTTAATTAGTAGGGCCGTTTGCCAACAGTTCATAATTGTTTACCTGTAGATAGACTCTAATTACTTGTAATAAATAGCAGTTTTTCTTAAGAGCAAAAACCTAGTCCATGTTTTCCATCAATCTGGGTCCAAAAGACAGGTAAAATTGGGAAAGAGTAACTTTAACTTTTGTGATGACTCTAGGAATAGCGGGGCTCGACTTCCAGTGCACTATCCCAAGAGACATAACACCATGCACTGCACTCCTTGAACACCTCAACTCACCCAGTGTGCAAGCTATGGAATGCACATGGGGCAAACCTTCCTGCTGCAGATCAATAAGAAATAATAAAGTTGACCAAATATCGATTAAAAATAACAGCATAATTTGTGGGATTTGTCATAAACTGTGCACCTTCAAGGTGATCTACACATGAAGCCTTAGCATGACATTTCTCTTTACAGATTCTAGAGCCTTGAGCACGTTTTCTGAACTTCGTTTCATATTGACACACCCAAGTTTCAATTGCAAGGTAACGGGTGAATGTTTGCAGTTAGGCAAGAGCACCATCTTGCACGGAACACAATAGAAGGTCCCAAGATTAAAATGCAGACTGTTGGGACAGTGCCAGGGACATTCCATTAGACCTTCATACCTCCAAACTTGGATGGGAGAAGAAAGCAAAGGAAACACAGACAATTGGTCAGGCTTCATCTCTCAGAAAGCATGATCAGATGCCAGGTGAGGGTAGGATCAGAATCAGCTGGGACATCCGACCCAATATTGAGGAGTCTGTCATTTTTTTTTTAACAACCAGTCAAAGGCACCAGAAAGACCATAGTGCCCAATGAAAAAAGAATACAGGCATGGACTATTTTCTGAACGGTGAGAAAATTCATAAAGCCGGAGTACAAAGGGATCTGGGAGTGCTAGTACAGGATTCTCTAAAGGTTAACTTGCAGGTTGAGTCTGTGATTAAGAAAGCGAATGGAATGTTGTCATTTATCTCAAGAGGGTTGGAATATAAAAGCAGTGATGTGCTCCTGAGACTTTATAAAGCTCTAGTTAGGCCCCATTTAGAATACTGTGTCCAATTTTGGGCCCCACACCTCAGGAAGGACATACTGGCACTGGAGCGTGTCCAGCGGAGATTCACACGGATGATCCCTGGAATGGTAGGCCTAACATAAGATGAACGGCTGAGGATCCTGGGATTGTATTCATTAGAGTTTAGAAGGTTGAGGGGAGATCTAATAGAAACTTACAAGATAATGCATGGCTTAGAAAGGGTGGACGCTGGGAAGTTGTTTCCGTTAGGTGGGGCTACTAGGACCCGTAGGCACAGCCTTAGAATTAGAGGGGGTCAATTTAGAATGGAAACGAGGAGACATTTCTTCAGCCAGAGAGTGGTGGGCCTGTGGAATTCATTGCCACGGAGCGCAGTGGAGGCCGGGACGTTGAATGTCTTCAAGGCAGAGATTGATAAATTCTTGATCTCGCAAGGAATCAAGGGCTACGGGGAGAGTGCGGGTAAGTGGAGTTGAAATGCCCATCAGCCATGATTAAATGGCGGAGTGGACTCGATAGGCCAAATGGCCTTACTTCCACTCCTATGTCTTATGGTCTTATGACGTGTACTCCATAATGAAGTGACACCTCTAGCTAGGAAGAGGACAGTGTAAAAATTTAAAACATCGCATCTTCTCCACATGCTGAGAGTTTTGATTTCACTATTGCTTACCAGTACTGATGCCTGAAGTTTATTCCCATCAGCCAGTTCAATTTGCACCCATGGGTTCATATCAGGTGACAGGCATGGTCGTGGCCAGGTATAGTTCACCGCTTTGCTTCTGTATAACACATGCACCCTGTCTGAGAAAAAGAGCACAAATCTATATCAAGCTTCTCTGCAGTTTCACCACCTGCCCTAGAGTTCCTTCCTGGCCTGTGGGAAGGATTCCTAAACCGCACCAAGTTCCATTCCCTCCCAACCGCCATGCTCACTGACCTACACTGGCTCCAGGTTAAGAAACACTTCAAATTTACAAATTCTCATTCTTGTTTTTAAATATCTCACTCACCCTTCTGTACCATCCTCCAGCCTTCCAATGATAGCTGTGTTCCTCCAAATCTGGTCACTTGTGCATCAATCACTTCATCAATGGCAAACATGACTTCAGCTGCCTTGGCTAAGCTCTGGAATTCCCTCCCTAAAACTGTCTCAGAAGAGAACTAAAGAGGCAAGTTGGACAGCTCTGCAATATTTTGGTGCTCCTCCAATTTCGGCCTCTTGCATATCCCTGATGTTTGTCACCATCACCATTGCTGGCTAACTTTAACTGGCTGGACCCTAAGTCATGCATGCCCTTTCATCAGCTCGCTGCTAATGTCTCTCGGCTCTAAAGCTACCTCTTTGACCAAGGTTTTGATTGTATGCATTGTGGTTCCAAGTCAAATTTTACTTGGGAGCTTCTTGTGAAGTGTATTGGGATTTTTTTGAACTGTGTTAAAGGCACTGTATAAATGCAAGTTATTGCTCCTGAAGGAGAGCAAAATTTCTCCCTGCTCCATCCAGCAGCAGCAAATCTTTATAAAGCAATGAGACTATGACCAGTTCATCTAGTCAAGCACCGACACCACAGTGGCAGCAGTGTATACCATTAACAGGAAACAACCCACCAATGCTCCTTTAGCAGCATCTTTCAAATCTGCAATCTCTACCACCCAGAAGGACAAGCGAAGCAGACACATGGCAGCACGACAATCTGCAAGCTTCCCTCCAAGCCACATGCTGTCCCAATTTGGAGCAATATGACCATGTTTTTCATTTTTGTTGGGTTATAATCCTAAACTGCCTTCCCAACAGCACATGGTGACTCTACAACACCTGGATTGCCATAGTTCAGGAATGCGCTTACCATCACCTTCCAGAACCAGGAGTCATAATTTAAGGATAAGGGGGAAACCTTTTAGGACTGAGATAAGACAAACCAGAGAACAGTGAGACTCAAATTTACTACCACAGAAAGTGGCTGAGGCCAAAACATTATGTGTTTTCAAGGAGGAAGCAGATATAGTTCTTGTGGCTAAAGGGATCTAAGGATATTTGGGACGGCAGGATTAGGGTATGAGCTTGATGATCAGCTTTGTTTATATTGAATGACAGAGCAGATCCAAGGGGTCGAATGGCTTATGCTTGCTCCTATATTTCTCAAGAACAATTATAAAATGGGTGATATATGCTGACCTCACCCTGATCCCATGAATGAATGTTTAAAAACTTTTGTTGAAGGGATAAATTTGGCCATATCGAAGGACTTACTCCACCTTTTCTTCAAAACAATGCCATGGATTTTTCTTTATGCTCCGAGATCAGATGGAATCTCAGTTTAACGTATCATCTGCGAAAGACAGATACTAAAGCCAGATACTGAAGGATGGGTTAAACTTAGGGAATCACATCAGTCAGTACCTTTAGAAAAGAAGTGAACGAATTCAAATGGAAGTGAAACTACAAAAACACACTTGACACATTGCTTATTCTTCACAGCACTGTAATTACCTCAGCACCCAGTTTTTAAAACCTTCAGAGAGGTCAACACCTACCAGCAGCAGTCAGTTGTTTAGACAAAGCTGACAATATCACATCATTCTCAACGATGAAGCCCATGTCCTCCAACAGGTTAGCTTTATCAAATGTAATCATTGCATCTGAGCATTCATCCCAAACCTGAGTAGAAAACAAGTGAAATTTGGAGTCACAGTTTACTCTTGCTTAGGTAACAGAACATGGTATAAGCAAACCATTCAAGAAAGGATCCAGGAATACCGGTTTGTTCACCTCTGTCCATCAGCTGGGTCAATCGATAGGTCTGTTTTCATGTCCTTTCTTGTCTTTCATGTCAGGTCATAACAGTACAAATTATGGTTGGCTTGCACTCATCTTAAGATTGCTTCATTTTGCTCCCAGTTCATAAGCAACTAGAAAAGATTCCTATCTTTACCACCAAATCACTTTACGAACTTATAAAACCCTGATCAAGACTCCATTTTGTCTTCCCAATTTTCTATTTTCTTCCTCTAGCATATCAAGTTAGGTGATGAGATTAGGCAAGGAGAATTTGTGTAATCACTTGGAAATGCAAACTATGCTGTCCTTTCTTCCATTGCTCACATTAATAATCATCTTCTGAAGTCTCAAATTTTGCTCTCTTGTTTTCAGTAGCAGCAGCGCGAGCCAGAGTGCCGACGGGAAGGTAAGGCGGTTTCTGTTTCTCCCTGTATAAAAACTTACCTCGTGCAGCAAGCGGCCCTCTTGTTTTCCACGGCGGATGTGTGGAGGGAACGCGAACCAGGAAGAAACTGATAAATTCGGGTATTGGCTAAAACCAAAGCACTACACGTGTGGTGTCCCCCACCCGTCCTCCTCCTCTAACCAAAAAAGACTGTGGAAGTTCGGTAAGGTAAGGCTTTTTCTTATTCTTCTTCTGGAAATCTAGAGTAGAGGGAATGGAAGCTAGGGCAGTTGCATGCTCCACTTGCAGGATGTAGGAGGTAAGGGTCCCCTCAATAATAAGTATACCGTTTTGGATATTGTTGCGGGGATGACCTAGCAGGGCAAGGCCATAGCGGACAGGTCTCTGGCACTGAGCCTGACCCTGTGGCAAAGAAGGGAAGTGGGGGGAGAATAGGAGAGCAATTGTAGTGGGGGATTTAATAGTAAGAGGCACAGTTCTGTGGACGCAAACAAGATGAAAGGATGGTATGTTGCCTCCCGGGTGCCAGGGTCCATGATGTCTCGGATCGTGTCTTCAAGATCGTTAAGGGGGAGGGTGAGCAACCAGCAGTCATGGTACACATCGGTACCAATGACATAGGTAGAAAAAGGGCTGAGAATGTGAAAAACGAGTACAGGGAATTAGGTTGGAAGCTGAAGTCCAGGACAAACAGGGTAGTTATCTCTGGATTACTACCAGTGCCACGTGATAATGAGGTAAGAAATAGGGAGAGAGTGCAGCTAAACACGTGGCTACAGGGCTGGTGTAGGAGGGAGGGCTTCCATTATGTGGATAATTGGAGCACATTCTGGGGAAGGTGGGACCTGTACAGTAAGGATGGGTTGCATCTGAACCGGAAGGGCACAAACATCCTGCGATGGAGGTTTGCTAGCGCTGTACGGGATGGTTTAGACTAGCTTGGCAGGGGGTGGGGAACTGGATTTATAATTCAGAGGATGAGGCATTCGGCCTTCCAACAGACACAACAGGGAGTGAGGTGGCTTATAAAGAAATGTGGTCGAAGGAGCGTAATTGCTGACACCGAGATGGTTTGAGGTGTGTATACTTCAATGCTAGAAGTATCAGAAATAAAGCGGATGAACTTAAGAGCATGGGTCGGTACTTGGAACTATGATGTTGTGGCTGTTACAGAAACTTGGGTATCTCAGGGAGAGGAATGGTTGTTGGAAGTTCCGGGATTTAGATGCTTGAACAGAAATAGGGAGGGTGGAAAGAGAGGTGGGGGAGTGGCATTGCTAGTCAGGGCGAGTATAGCAGCTACTGAAAGGCAGTTCGAGAATGATATGTCTACAGAGTCAGTTTGGGTTGACGTCAGGAACAAGAAAGGAGCAGTCACTTTGTTGGGGGTTTTTTACAGACCCCCTAATAGTTGCAGAGAAGCAGATTGGGAGGCAGATACTGGAAAGGTGCAGAAGTCACAGGGTTGTAGTCATGGGTGACTTCAACTTTCCAAATATTGATTGGAAACATTTTAGTTGTAATAGTTTAGGTGAAGCAGATTTTGTCCAGTGCATTCAGGAAGGATTCCTGACACAGTACGTAGATAGACCAACACGAGGAGAGGCCACTTTGGATTTGGTGCTTGGCAATGAACCGGGCCAAGTGTTAGACATGTTGGTAGGAGAGCATTTTGGCGGGAGCGATCATAACTCTGTTTTTTTCATGATAGTCATGGATAAGGATAGGTACATACGGCAGGGTAAAGTTTACAGTTGAGGGGGGGGAAGGGTAATTACAATTCAGTTAGACAAGAACTGGGTAACATAAAATGGGAACAGATGCTGTCAGGGAAGAGCGCACAGAAATGTGGAGATTGTTTAAGGAATGCATACTGCGTGTGCTTGATATGTATGTCCCTAGCAGGCAGGGAAGATGCAGTCGAGTGAGGGAGCCATGCTTCTCGAGAGAGGTCAAACGACTGGTTAAGAGGAAGGAGGAGGCTTATGTAAGGTTTAGGAAAAGAGGAACAGAAAAGGCTCTAGAGGGATACAAGTTAGCCAGGAAGGAGCTGAAGAAAGGGCTTAGGAGAACTATAAGGGGCAGCACGGTGGCTCAGTGGTTAGCACTGCTGCCTCACAGCGCCTGGGACCCAGGTTCGATTCCAGCCTCGGGTGACTGTCTGTGTGGAGTTTGCACATTCTCCCTGTGTCTGCGTGGGTTTCCTCCGGGTGCTCCGGTTTCCTCCCACAATCCAAAGATGTGCAGGTTAGGTGGATTGGCCATGCTAAATTGCCCGTAGTGTTCAGGGATGTGTAGATTAGGTGGGTTACAAGGGGACAGGTGTGGTTGGGATACTCCAAGGTTTGGTGTGGACTTGTTGGGCCGAAGGGCCTGTTTCCACACTGTAGGGATTCTAATGAGAAAACCTTGGCGGATAGGATCAAGGAAAACTCCAAGGCTTTTTACACATATGTGCAGAACAAGAAAATGACCAGTGAAAGGTTAGGGCCAATCAAAGATTGTAAAGGGAATTTGTGCACAGAGCCTAAAGAGATAGGAGAGGTCCTTAATGAATACTTTTCTTCAATATTCGCAACTGAGAAGGACCTAGTTGTAGAGGACGACATTGTGAAACAGGCAGATAGGCAAGAGGAGGTTGATGTTAGTAAAGAAGGTGCGCTAGGAATTCTGAGGAAGTTGAAGATAGATAAGTCCCGCGGGCCTGATGGGATTTATCCAAGGATTCTATGGGAAGTGAGGGACGAGATCACAGGGCCTTTGGCGATGATCTTCTCGTCCTCACTGTCCACAGGTATAGTGCTGGAAGATTGGAAAGAGGCAAACATCATTCCCTTGTTCAAAAAAGGGAACAGGGATAACCCTGGAAACTACAGGCCAGTTAGTCTTACATCAGTGGTGGGCAAATTATTGGAAAGGGCTCTGAGAGATAGGATTTATAATCACTTGGAAAGGCACAGTTTGATTCCTGATAGTCAGCATGGATTTGTGAGGGGTAGATCATGCCTCACAAACCTTACTGAATTCTTTGAAGAAGTGACCAAACACGTGGATGATGTTGGAGCAGTGGATGCAGTATACATGGATTTAAGTAAGGCGTTTGATAAGGTTCCCCATGGTAGGCTCATGCAGGAAGTAAGGAGGCATGGGATAGGGGGAAATGTGGCAGATTGGATTCAGAATTGGCTGACCCTTAGAAGACAAAGGGTGGTAGTGGACAGAAAATATTCAGCATGGTGGTCAGTTACCAGTGGTGTACCACAAGGATCTGTTCTGGGTCCTCTTTCATTTGTGATTTTTGTAAATGATTTGGATGAAGGAGTGGAAGGGTGGATTAGCAAGTTCGCGGACGATACAAAGGTGGGTCACGTGGACAGTGCGGAGGGCTGTTCGAGGTTACAAAGGGACATTGATAGATTGCAGAGCTGGGCTGAGAAGTGGCAGATGGAGTTTAACCCTGAAAAGTGTCAGGTGATTCATTGTGGAAGGACAAACTTGAAAGCAGAATACAGGGTTAACGGAAAGATTCTCGGCAGTGTGGAGGAGTAGAGGGATCTTGGGGTTCATGTTCACAGTTTCCAGAGAGCTGCCACCCAGGTGGAGAGTTGTTAAGAAGGTGTTTCATTAATAGAGGGATTGAGTTCAAGAGCCGTGAAGTTATGCTCCAGCTATACAAAAGCCTGGTTCGACCACATGTGGAGTATTGTGTCCAGTTCTGGTCACCTCATTACAGGAAAGATGTGGATGCGTTAGAAAACGTGCAGAGGAAATTTACCAGGATGTTGCCTGGAATGGAGGGAAGGTCTTACGAAGAAAGGTTGAGAGAGCTCGGGCTTTTCTCTTTAGAACAACAAAGGATGAGACGTGACCTGATATAGGTGTACAAAATGATCAGAGGTATAGACAGAGTAGACAGCCAGAGACTTTTTCCTAGGGTGGAGGCAGCTTTTACAAGGGGACATAGTTTTAAAGTGAAAGGAGGTAGATATCGGGGAGACATCAGAGGTAGGTTCTTTACTCAGAGAGTGGTAGGGGGGTGGAATGTATTGCCAGAGAGGGTAGTGGAGTCAGCCTCATTAGGGGTATTTAAGCAGCTATTCGATAGGCATATGGATGATAGTGTAAGGTAGTGGTGGAGGTTAGATAGACCTTAGTTTAGGGTAAAAGTTCGGAACAACATCGTGGGCCGAAGGGCCTGTACTGTACTGTACTGTTCTATGTTCTATGTTCTACAGACAGCATCCCCTCATCCAACTGTCTAGTCTTCACATTAGCTTGAATGGTTGATGTTAGGGATGGAGCAGGAAACACAGTATTGATTACCACTGAGCTGGATTCTGAGCTGGGGGTGTCCATCATCAAAGCTCAGTGCAGAGTGCCAGAGCAATGATTCCAATTGGTTTTTCCAGTCTCTAGTTCAGGGTTGCTCAGGCCAATTAATAGCGACTTCTTGCCCAAGCCATAAATCAGGTAACTCATAGTTCATATACACATCCTAACAGCAACCCTCTTATTCACTCACCAAACCAGGATTAAGTCACCCAAATACCTTCATCCCTCACTCCAACAGTGACTCCTTGGTACAGCAAGGTTCCATAGGTGCAAATTATTCTCCGCTGTTTGCACAAGTGGCCATTGTTTATTGTTAACGGTGAATATCAAGGAGTCTTATCTTCAGAAGTTGATCCTAATTCCAATATTTTATTATATGAATTCATGGATATGGATATTGCTAGCAAGGGAGCATTTATCACCCATATTCTTGTTAAGGTGTTGGCAATCTGCCTTTTTAAAAGGCTACAGTCCATTTAGTGCAGGTACATCCATGGAGCTGTTAGGAAGGGAGCGCTAGGATTTTGGCCCAGCAACAGTGATGTAGTTCCAAGTCAGAACGTTATTAAATTTGGAGCGAAAACTTGCTTGGAATAGCACACCCATGTATCTGCTGTCTCAACCTTCTAAATGGTAGAGGTCAAGAGTTTGGAAAGTACTGTCAGGAGGAGTCATGGTGAGCTGCTGCAGTGCAACATGTAAACATTGCTGCCAGTTTGCATTGGTGATGGAAGGGGTTAATGCTGAAGGTTGCCAATCAAATGGGCTGCTTTGCCCTGGATTTGTTGAGCTATTGAGTCTTGTCAGTGCTATACTCATCCAGACAAGTGGACAATTTTCATTTACCTCCCTGACTCACGTCTTTTAGACAGTAGACAGGCTTTAGGAGGTTTGGAGGCCAGTCACCCATCATATTTGTGTGCGCATGTGCAGTCTTGTTAAAGGTCTGGCTGATAGTGACCCCCTTTATGTTACCAGTGAGGTTTCAGCACTGGTAATATCATTTAACATCAAGGAGAGACAGTCATTTCCTGGCACTTCTGTGGTATGAATATTTCCAGCACATATCAACCAAGACTGAATCCTGTCTAAATCTTGCTGTGTGTGAGCACAAACAGTTTCAGTCTCAGAGGGGTTGTAAACAGTACAGAAGAATCATTGGCAACCATCTCCACTTCAAACCTGACTACGGATAGAAGCCATTGATGAAGCAATGAAGACTGCACTGCCCTCAAGACTCTTGTTACAAAGTCCACAGATGGTTTTTTAACCAGTGATACCTAATCAAAATATATTGACGAAATAGGAGTACTTGCAGTACTGCCAGTAGCAGCCGGGCTAGAATCCCTGTCTCTTCACAGGTACTACCATTGCCTACACCATCACTCTAATGATCAACATTACGTGGCTTTAAAGACAAGAATTAGGCAATAGGCACCTTCCTCCTGAATGCCATAATGCCATCAGGATTATGATGTAATAGTCTCCATTTGCTTGGATGAGAGCAGCTCCAAAAACACTTAAGGAGGACAACACCATCCAGGACAAAGCAACTCATTTGACCAGCAGTCCCACCACGGCAGCAGTACGTGCCATCTACAAGCTAGACTGCGATAACTCACCAACACTTCTCACAGGCCAGAGGTTGAACCATGAGCCTATCCCCTTTGTAAGCCTGCACCTCAATGGCCAAATTCCCAGTCATTAATGGAACACAAAAAAATTGATGAAATGAATCAGGTAAACATGCCACTGCAGCAACAAGGGGCTTTACCTGCATTCTCTTGAATGGCTTGTACCTCATGTTGCATATATGATCCCAAGCTCCCAAACCTACAGAGAGGAAAGTGATATAAACATAAAGCTGAAATAACAAAATAGATCTCTTTTCGGTGTTTTGTTCTTGTGTATGCATACATTGCACAAGCAATACTGGTCATTTAGCACCTTCGTCCCTTTACCTCAATGATCAAAAATAGGAACTGAAAAAGTAACTTGGCATTTTACTCTTTGTATAGAGGAATGGTTCCCAAACCATGGGTCACAATCTAAACTGGTGTGACAGAAACAGCAAATTGTATCACAAGGAATTAAAAATATCATATTAGTCACAGACGTCATATCGTCCCATCAGTGGGAATTAACCAATCACAAGACAAACTCCTCAGGTTGGACATTTTGATTTACGGCAGTGGCTCTAATCAAGCATGCTGTGACACAACCATATAAATACGTATTTAAATACAAAAGATTTCCTAGAGCAGTGGTAAAAGCAGACAATTAGGATGTGATGACTGATAGCTGCCATCTTCTGACAGCCTGAGACTTTCACAGCAGGTTTCACTGAATAGCTCATTTACATATATGATTATACGTTGATCTCTAATCCGTGACCTTTAATAATTATACACTGAAGTGAGCTGTTTTATTTCTGTTGGGTTTTGTTTGGCCTCTGCGGCAGCATTAATTGTCAACATTAAAATGGGTTTTGGAAATTAGTTGAGGAAGCACCAAAGAGGCAGGTTGTCCAGAGAGAATATTGAAATACATCCCACAGCCACTTAGGCAAGTAACACAAGAATAGCTAACTGCAATGCTCAATAGCACCGACTAATTTTAACACAGCTATGCTACTTCTCCACAAATGAACAACTGCATAACAACACCAACTGAAATAAAAAGTATAAAGGGCCCACCGAGACTTACGGCTTAGGAATGCTGCACTGCCTGGAGTAAGTGCGCTCACCCGGTTACTGTACAATTCTGGCAGCTGTCCATCTGCTTTCTTATTTCCAGCCTCCAAAAGCAGGATCTTTTTCTCTGACAGATTTGGATCATATGCTGCAGAGAAATAAAAATACTGTATTACAGATGTTAATTTGAATATTATTTAATATTAGTATACAAGACAGTCATTGCATAAAGTTCATTCATATGAACATTCAAAATAGTTAAAAGTGGAACTTTCAGTCCCTCAGGCCTACTCAACTATTCAATAAGATTGTGACTGATCTGCTGGTTTTGAATTCCACATTCCCATCTACCTCCCAATAACTTTTGAATTCCAAATTTATTTGTTTTTTGAAAGCAGTAATCACGTTATATATACAATAGTTCCTGCCATGGATCAAAAGACAAAATGGCTTCCTTCAGTGTTGTAACTTTTCTATTTCTATAATTAGTTGATTAGGATGACACATTTTGAACCAGATTCCTTTATAACATATTTCAGGCTTGCTCGGACATATTTGTACTCAGAGTAACTGGGGACCTCACTCCAAAGACTACTTATTTAATTCAAAAATATTTGGATGCCCTGACATTGTAAAAGACACTGTTTCAAGTCCTCTTTTCTTAGCAGTCAGAGGAAGCCTGGAGCCGAATAATAACTTCAGAGTAAAGTACAGATGTACTTCAAAATGGTTAAAACTCTGTTCATAGTCTTCGGATCTTCCTTGGATTCTGGACTGGCATTACAGGACAGAACAACTGCAAATGTTACTACTTTATAAAAGGGGAAAAGTTAAACCCACAGATACGTAGGAGAATGAAGGGTGACTTATTGAGGTGTATAAAATCATGAGGGGCATAGATAGGATGAATAAATATAGTCTTTTTCCCCAGAGATGGGGAATTGAAAACTTGAGGGCATAGGTTTAAGGTGAGAGAGGATATATTTAATAAGAACCTCATTTATTTATCTATTTAATTAGATTTAATAATAATGAGGGGCAACTTCTTCACGCAGACAGTGGTGCATATATGGAACAGGCTTGCCACAGAAAGGGGTTCAGGCAGGTACAATAGCAACATTTAAAAAATATTTGGTTACGTACATGGATGGGAAGGGTTTACAGGGATATGGACCAAATGCAGGCAATTGGAACTAGCTGAGCGAACACCATGGCCAGCATGGACCAGTTTGGGCCGAAGGGACTGTTTCCACTCTATGACTCTAGGTACTGGTCAATCAGCATAACCAGCAGTGAGAACAGCTTAGGAGACAATTTAATTCATTGACTTGATAGCAAAAGTAAAATCCGTGGGATTAAATGGGCAGCTGGCAGCATGGTTACAAAACTGGCCAACAACAGAAAGGGGAGAGTAGTGCTGAATTTCTTTTTTAAAGCAGACTGCAAACAAATATGCAGAGGTATTCTGTGAAATCATTATTAATTAGTCTGCTCTTTTTAATGTACATTAATGATATAGATGTGGTTGTATATTAGATACAACTTCAAAGTTTGCAGGGGTTATTATATGTAGAAAAATTCTAAACATCAGGACGGTTAGCAATAACCTTCAGGAGGACAGATCACTGCCAAACATTCAATGCAGAGAATTATGAGGAGAGGCAAGGTGAATGCAATAGTACAATAATAAACAGGATATAGGAACAGTAAGGTCTCACAGTGAATCACAAGTTTAAAAAGAGATTTTCAATTCTCTAGTGCTCTTCATAACTACAAAATATTCCACAGTGCTTTATAGTTAAAGCATTTATGAAGAATAGTTGCTGTTGTAACATATTAAATAAGACAGCCAATTTGCTCATAACAAGCTCTTACAAACAGCACTATGAGAGTGACCAGATAACATTTTTTTGATGTTGATAGAAGGACAAATATTGACTAGGACACTGGGGAGAACACTCTTGCTCTTCTTCAAATTACTGACATAGGAGCGTGTACTACCACTCAGATAATGTTTCATTTTAACATCTCTTGTGAACAACAGCAATTCCAACAGTGCAGCAGTCCCTTGATTCTACACTAGAGGGTGGCTGGATTTTTATAGTCAAGTCTCAAACATTGTGGCTCAAAGACAAAAGTGCTCCCAACTGAGCCACAGAGAAACTGCATTCAAAGGCAAGGAATTTACCCTAAACCTCGGAGACTTGTTGCGGCCTCAACTAGAGTTGCATTCCATTGTTAAAGTATGGAGCCCAGAATGATGTTGAGGCCTTGGAGGGGATGCAAAAGAGATTCACTAAAATGATACTAGGCTTAAAGGAGATAACACGGCGTGGAGCCAGAGGGACACAGCAGGTCAGGCAGCATCAGAAGAGCAGGAAAGTTGACGTTTCTGGTCAGGACCCTTCTTCAGAAATTTCTTAATTTCAGAAAAAGGCTTAGAGGAGCTCAGTTAAGTGGAGAGATTAGAGAACATGGGGTTATTCACTTTCCTATATAGAAATTCCAAAGGAAATTTCATAAATGGCAAACACCATGAATAGGTTTACGAGAGCAGATAAGGATAAATAAACTTTGTCAGTCTAGATCAACGAGTCTGCAGTGGGGTTTGGATCTACAATGTTCAGGCTCAGCACATTAAACAAACAAAAAGCCAAAGAGCCTCAGGTGCTGGAAATCAGAAATAAAAACAGAAATTGCTGGATAAACTCAGTTGGTCTGGCAGCATCAGTGGAAAGAAAGCAGAGTTACTGTTTTTAGTCTAGTGACCCTTCTTCAGAATTGACTGTAGCTAGAGAAAGGTTAATATTTAAGCTAATGATGGGGAAAGGAATAAATGATATATTGCGATGAAACCCAAAGAGAAAGAGAAAAATACAAAGAAATTGGGTAAAGGTCAGCCTGGGAAATTGAATAGCCACTAATGGGGACCATTATGACTGACAATGGGTTGTTTGTCGTAATAACCCAGGTGACAACAAGACCTGGTTTCTGTGGGGGTTGGGGTAAGGACGTGGGACAGGGTGTTCAAAACCTAAAACTGGTGATCTCAATATTGAGTCCAGAAAGCTGCAGGGGTTCCCAAATGGAAAATGAGGTGCCGTTCTTCCAGCTTGTGTTGAACTTTGCTGGACCAAGCTCAAGACAAAGATGTTGGCCAGATAACACAGTGGTGCGTTGAAATGGCAAGCAAACGCAAGCTCAGAGTCATTTTTGCAGACAAAATGCAGGTGTTCAGCAAAGCAGTTGCCCAGCCAATGTACAAACCACATTGTGAGCAATGAATGCAACTGGCTAGGTTAAGGGAAGTGCAGGCAAATCACGGTGTCACCTGGAAGGTGTGCCTGGGGCTTGCATAGTACAGAGGGAGCAAGTAAACAGACAGGTATTACACCTTCTGTGATTGCACGGGAAGGTGCCACATGAGAAGCTGTTGAGAGTGCAGGAGTGGACTTTGAATGGTCCTTACAAAGGCTGACAAGGGAGGCGACGGGAATAACTTGACCAGATGGGCCAGTGGACCGAGAAGTGGCAGATGGAACAAAAACAAAGTTTTTGCAGAAGCTCAGCAGGTCTGGCAGCATCTGTGAAGGGAAAAACAGAGGTCTGTTTTTCCCTTCACAGATGCTGTCAGACCTGCTGAGCTTCTCCAGCAATTTTGTTTTTGTTCCTGATTTACAGCATCCGTAGTTCTTTCGGTTTTTATTAAGTGGCAGATGGAGTTTAATTTAGATAAGTGGTAGGTATTGCATTTTGGAAAGGCCAATCAGGACAGGGCTTATACATTTAATGGTAAGGTCCTGGGGAGTGTTACTGAACAAAGAGACCTTGGAGTGCAGGTTCATAGTTCCTTGAAAGGAGAGTCGCAGGTAGACAGTATAGCGAAGGCAGCGTTTGGCATGCTGGCCTTTATTGGTCAGTGCAATGAGCATAGGGATTGGGAGGTCATGTTGCAGCTGTACAGGATATTGATTGGACCACTTTTAGAATACTGTGTTCAGTTCTGATCTGATTTCCCTGCTATAGGAAGGATGTGGTGAAAATTGGAAGTTTGCAGAAAAGATTTTCAAGAATGTTGCCAGGGTTGGAGGGTTTGAGCTATAGGCAAAGGCTGAATAGGCTGGGGCTATTTTCCCTAGAACATTGGAGGCTGAGGGTGGACCTTACAGAAGTCTATAAAATCATGAGGGGCATGGATGGGATGAATAATCAACGTCTTTTCCCAAGGGTAGGGGAGTCCAAAACTAGAGGTCATAGGTTTAAGGTGAGAGGGGAAAGATTTAAGAGAGACCTAAGGAGCAATTTTTTCACGCAGAGGTGGTGCATGTATGGAATGAGCTGCCAGTGGAAGTGGAGGAGGCTGGTAAAATTACAACATTTAAGGAATCTGGATGGGTACATGAATAGGAAGAGTTGAGAGGGATATATTCCAAATGCTAGCAAATGGAACTAGATTAATTTAGGATATCTGGTCAACATGGGTGAGTTGGATCAAAGGGTCTGTTTCCGTGCTGTACAACTCTACGATTCTACACGTTTTGTGGTGGCATCCTGTTGGAGGTGGCGTAAATGGCGGCTAATGATCCTTTGGATGTGGATGCTAGGTGAGGACAAGTAGGACCCTATCACTGTTGTGGGAGGGAAGAGAAGGGGTGAGGGCCAAAACGTGGAAATAGGTCAGATACTACTGAAGGCCTGGTCAACCATTTGTGTGGAATCCTTGGTTGGGGAAAAAAGGTGGGTATTTCAGAGGCCCCCTCGTCAAAGTTGGCATCATCGGAACAGACGCAACAGAGAAACTGGGAGAAAGGAAAAGAGTCTTTTCAGGAAGCAGAGTGTGAGGATGTATAGTCAAGGTAATTGGAATCAGTGGGTTTGTAGTTGATATTCATGCACAGCCTATCCCCAGAAATGTTGAGGAAGGGAAGGGAGGAATCAGAGACAGACCAGGTGAAGGTGAGGGCAGGGTGAAATTTGGAAGTGAAATTGACAAACTTTTACAATTCTGGACAAGAGAGGGAAGCAGCACCAATAACATAACTGATGTACCAGAAAGAGAGTTGTGGGTTGGGGCCAGAGCAGGCCTGGAATAAGATATAAGTTTTTCTGATTAAGGGTCTAGGCCCGAAACATCAAGCTTTCCTGCTCCTATGATGCTGCTTTGCCTGCTGTGTTCATCCAGCTCCACACCTTGTTATCTTGGATTCTCTAGCATCTGCAGTACCTATTATCTCTGGAATAAGATATATTCCATTTACCCCACAAAAGAGACAGGTACCCACTGCCACCTCTTTGAACTGAACAAAGTAGGAAGAGTTAAAGACGTTGTTCAAAGTGAGGACAAGCTCAGCCAAGTAGAGGAGGAGGGTGGTGGTGGTGGTGGTGGTGGTGGTGGGTTGGGTCAGGTCGGGTCAGTACAGGCCTCTTTTCAAGAAAGAAGCAGAGAGCCCTGAGACCATCCTTATGAAGTCAGAGGCCACATGCCACCAGGTTATAGTCCAACAGGTTTATAAGAAATCACAAGGACGGAGAAGGGGTTTCACAACCATGATAAAGAGGAGGCAGCTGCTGCCCACAAACTGGAAATTCAAAAACTGACATAAAGCATCACAAGAAACACAGAATTAAACAGGGAGAGACTGGACAAGGGGAGAAATAAAAATTGAGTCGAGGTAGGAAGAGATGAGTTCTCTTGTGGGGCAGAAGCAGGCAGGACCAATGGGTCTGCCCAGCCTGTCCTGTTTGTGGATTTTTGGGAAGGAGGTAGAAGGGGGATCTGCAGGACTGGGGGGCTTTGAGTTTGGAGGCGGGGGAAAAAAAAAATCACATGGAATGAGATTAGTGACTGCAGTGGACACAATAGCCTGGTGTTCCATGGTGGAATCATGGTCATGGCAGACTCGGTACACTGACTGGCCGCATAGGCATTTCTTTTGTGATAGTCCGTTTCACACCACCCCCACCTCTCCGGGGACACGTTCGGAGATGGGACCAGGAGGCCCCTGGGCCTACCTAGAGCGCAGGCCATAGCGGTGCCAACCATCCCGCCTCCCGAGATAACTACATCGTAGAACTCGGGAGGGCCGGTCTCCTGTTCTTCTTGCTTGGAGGAGGAGGAGGAAGAGGAGGAGGAGGAACATCCCCTCCTGCAACAGCCACCATCCCACAGGAGCCAAGACCGTTCTTGGAGGCGAAGGCCATAAGCCAATCTCGCTCCTCTCCACAGATTCATGACTTCATAACCGACCAACGGTCACCTTCCAACGAGCGGGGCAAGACAGCGCTGCAGGGCGGAAGTGTGCGACACTACTTCCGTCTAATGGGGAACCAGCCAATCATAATACAAGGTGCGCTGACGCCTTTTTGGACACGCGCAGCAATACGTGAAGTGCTTGTGAATAGTAGCAGTGTTTTGCCTATTTTGGGGAAGGTTTGACTGCAAGATTTTGTCTCATATATCAGTTATTGGACATAAATGAATGCGAGGGGAAGTAATGGCCTAGTGGTATAATCACTGGACTCAATAAAATAACCCAGCTTGATATTCCGGCAGAGATAAAAGGTACTGCAGATGCTGGAGAATCCGAGATAACAAGGCGTGGGGCTAGATGAACACAGCAGGCCAAGCAGCATCATAGGAGCAGGAAAGCTTGACGTTTCGGGCCTAGACCCTTCATCAGAAATGGGGGAGGGGAAGAGGGTTCTGATGCTGCTTGGCCTGCTGTGTTCATCCAGCCCCACGCCTTGTTATCTTGATATTCCGGCAACCTGGGTTCAAATTCCTCCAGGGCAGATGGTGAAACTGCTATTCTCACCTGGTTTGGCCTACGTGTGACTCCAGAACCACAGCACTTTGGTTGACTGTGAACTACCCTCTGGGCGAAAAATGCTGCCTAGGTAATGATGCCTTCATCCTGTTAATGAAGTTTAAAATAAACTGTTTCAGACAACACGCAAATATACAGAACCATTGAAAAATTACAGAATTGTGGGGAGAGTAATAGTAAAATAATTACGGGGAGGGGGTGTGGGTGGAGTTAACTGGCCCCTTAGGGGAAAAAAGCCAGCACAGAATGAATGGCCTTTTTTGGTGCTGCACTTCCTATCATTTATATCAGTCTGAATTTTTTTACAGATGTTTTAATGCATTGCCTCACCTCTGTGTCAGAAATCTCTGTCCTAGATCCCCGTATGCTGCAGCTTTCTGCAATCTTTCTCCATTTAAATAACATTCAACTCCTCTACTGTTTCTGTCAAGATGCATAACCTCACAATGTGGTACAAACGATGTCTCTAGACGAGTATCCTTTATATTCATTTATTGAATGCGGCTGTTGCTGGCAACGTTTCTGACAAGCCTCTTCCTTGCGCTCTTTCAGCCTGTGTGGTGTAGTAAACCCCAAAATCTTGTTTATGAAGTCCAGGCTTGTGTATTTCCACCGTATTTCCAATTTAGCACGCTTTGCGAATTGCAGAGTTGGAATCACAGATTTGTGAGTACGGGTGCTGTGTGCAAGTTAACTATTTTACAACAGTGGCCACACTTTAAAAGTATTTGAAACAAAAACCGGCGGAAATTGCAGGAGAAATGCAGCAAATCTGGCAGCATTTGTGGAAAGAAAACAGAGTTAAAATTTCGCGTCCAGTGGCTCATTTCTGTTTCTCTATTCCAGGCTGCACTGCAACAATTCATGAACGTAAGGGGGCGGGTGCACGTGTTACGAATGGGCCACTCACAGGCAGCGACGGACGTTTTGCGGCACCCATTGGTGGAGGGGGCAGGGCCTAGGCGATGATCGACTCACGGATCAAACAATTGGCACGCGTGCAGACTCCACATTCGCACCAATCAGCGCAAAGGAAGGCGGATTCTGAGACTTTGGGCGTGTTTGTTTTGTTGTGAGCCTTCAGAATGATCTAATTTGATTTTCTTTTGTGTCTAAGAAAGATGTTGGTGCCGTCGGGTTTGTCGTTTCTGAATAATTATTTACTGTGTAAAGGCCGGGGAAAACGACGGTGAGAGTCGTGCCGGAACGGGCTTACGTGGGCCATTAACCCCGGGACAACGTCAGTAACTACCCCGATATTTCGCGGCTAATTATCACAGAGATGCGGCTGGGGGCCTGGTAGAATTCACCGAGACCCGTTTGGTGGGTTTGTTTTGCCGATTTTGTTCTTTGGCTGAGCCTGTCCGTGTCAGTTTTTGCTAGGCTTCAGGCCTGCTGGTTTGCGGTTGCCATGGTAACGCTGCCGCGGCTGCGCATGTGGCTGCTTTATTCAGGAGGAGCCCGAACCAATATCATTCCTAACCGTGAAATAAAGGGAGATAGATACCGCAACTCATCCCACACACCCCGTCCCCGCAATAACAACCAAAACAGAATCCCCCTCGTCCTCATGTACCACCCCACCAACCTCCGGATCCAACGCATCATCCTCTGACACTTCCGCCACTAGCGATCTGAACCCACTAACCTAAGACATTTTCCCTCCCCACCCCTTATCTGCTTTCCGGAGGGACCACTCTCTCCGTGACTCCCTTGTCCGCTCCACATTCCCCTCCAGCCCCACCACACCCGGCACTTTTCCCTGCAACGGCAGGAAGTGCTACACCTGCCGCTACACCTCCCCCCTCACCCCCAGCCCAGGCCTCAAAAAGACCTCCCACATCAAACAGATCCAGATGTGTCTTCCTCTACATCGGGGAAACCAAGCAGAGGCTTGGAGACCGCTTTGCAGAACACCTACGCTCGGTTCGCAACAAACAACTACACATCCCAGTCGCGAACTATTTCAACTCCCCCTTCCACTCCTTAGACGATATGTCCATCCTGGGCCTCCTGCAGTGCCACAACAATGCCAGTAGAAGGTTGGAGGAACAGCACCTCATATTTCGCTTGGGAACCCTGCGGCCCAATGGTCTCAATGTGGGCTTCACAAGCTTCAAAGTCTCCCCTCCCCCAACCGCCTCCCAAAATTAGCTCAGTTCGTCCCCACCTCCCTAACCTGTCCTTCCTCTCACCTATCCCCTCCTTCCACTGCAAGCCCCACCCCATCTCTTGCCTACTAGCCTCATCCCACCCCCTTGACCTGTCCATCCTCCCTGGACTGACCTATCCCCTCCCTAACTCCCCACCTACACTCACCTTTACTGGCTCCACCCCCACCTCTTTGACCTATCTGTCTCCTCTCCACCTATCTTCTCCTTTATCCACCTTCTATCTGCCTCCCCCTCTCTCCCTATTTATTTCAGAATACCCTTCCCCTCCCCCATTTCTGAAGGAGGATCTAGGCCCGAAACATCAGCTTTGCTGCTCGGCCTGCTGTGTTCCTCCAGCTCTACACCTTGTTATCTCAGATTCTCCAACATCTACAGTTCCTACAATCTCTGAAACAAGGATTAAAGACCCCATTCCCACAACATGCAGAACCAACTGCCACAAACATTACATCGGACGGACAGGAAGGGAACTAGCCAACAGAATACATGAACATCAACTAGCAGCAAAATGGCATGACGAACTCTCCTTAATAGCGGTACACTCAGACAATGAAGACCATCAGTTTAACTGGGACAAGGTAACCATAGTAGCCCAAGCCAAACATAGACACGCATGGGAATTCCTAGAGGCATAGTTCTTCACCTGTAATGCAATCAACAAACATATTGACCCAGTATACAAAGCCAGACAGATCAAAACCAGAAATGACACTACTCACCATAACAGACCAGACATTATAAAATCCAAGCAGAGTAGAATAACATTGCTTCACAGGAGGCTCCACTGATGATGTAACCAAGCATGGTGACGAAATGTCTGAACAAGAACAATATATTTTATTAAGCCAAAAATATGAACTGTGTCAAATGTTACCATAGGAAACATATGAAATTCCCAGTAATATACAAAAGGTTAGTTAGTGTCTGAAAATGAACCTCATGAGAAGGTCAGCTCTTACCCAGAAAGTTCAAGTCATTGTATGTTCATGATATCTGTTATTTCTTAATGATCGCAATAAAATTCTAATTATTGTATGATTTTTCAGTGGGATATGTCTGAGCAGGACAAGTTTCTGCAACACACTTCTGATTACTGGATTTCTCAGGTACAGCAAGGCTAAAATAAATGGAAGCTTTGGAACAAGATCAAATACTGTTTGAAAAACAGTACTATGAAGAGCTTTTGGCCTTCAAAAACTCTTGCAAGCAGAAGCTGCTGATCGTAGGTGAGCACTATGAGCTCCAGAAGAACAAGTGCAACATGGAGCATAAAAGTAATATGAAAAGTTCAGCATCAACAGAAGAATTAGTCAAGTTTTTCATGATTAATGAAGGACGAGTTCCTGTGAAGAATAGTCACTGCAAGCAACATTCATCTGGGTGAGTCTGTGAGATCAAAGTGAATAAATGCACCCAGGTTAATTGGGTTAATTTTGTTCTCCTTTCTATGTGCGTTAAGTTAGCACCTTTTGTTGATCCTTGGTTCTTCAACAGAACTTGCAATTTTATAGTACTTGCAATTTTACAGTACTTTTAATGTATCCAAACAGTGCAATGCATTTAACAACAGTATCATCAAAAAAACATGTAAGCATCAAGCCACAGAAGGCCATACTTGGACAATTAACTAAGTCAAAGGGAGAGGTTTTTGGGCATGCCTTAAAGAAAGCAAGCGAGTTGGGAATTTTCAGAGATTAGGGCCAACCCAGCTGAAAATATGGCTGCCAAACTGTGGAACAATTAAAATTGGGGATGCATACAGTTAATATCTTTGGAGCCATTGAACTTCAATGATCCTAATTAGCCAACTTAAAAACTACAATTAATTTCTGAAGCAAAATAATTTTTACTAATGACTGACCTCCTATGATGCAGCACTTTGGAGCTTTGATGCCCTGTGCCAGACTAGATGGATGTGGGTTTGCACTCCTGAATGGCCATGAACCCAGTTCTTATATAGAAGCACGTGGGAATTACAGTGACTGTTTACAGATTGCTGTTTGAACTGACGATGAGGGTCACTGAATGTTTTAAGCCTAAGACATTGGAAACAATATAGTCTTTTCTATAGTGGAAAATAAACTTTGCAAGACAACAAGCATGGGGCTGGACGAATACAGCAGGCCAAGCAGCATCACAGGAGCAGGAAAACCCGACGTTTCGGGCCTAAACCCTTCATCAGAAAT
>JAHRHZ010000283.1:71083179-71144497 GCA_024137785.1 Ginglymostoma cirratum
GGATTCTCCAGCATCTGCAGTACCTTTTATCTCGAATAAACTTTGCAAGTTTGTTTTTCTATATTCTCTCACTATCCCCTTGTGTCTAACTGTCCTTCGGTGAAAGAAGCAAGGAAAATTGGACCTGAAACATGTCTGCAGTAAATGAAAATACAGCTTAGTGATAAATCAGTTAAAGGAAAGTTTCTGCCAGTCAGACAATTGTCTATTTCCACTATGTCCTTCTATATACTCTACCTGGGATTTTTAAACTTGGGTTTCATACAGACTCTGCTCCTTTTCTAAATCATACAATACCTATAGCACACAGCCACATACTTACGATATCTATATTGTCTTTGAGCTAGCTATATCAGTATCAAACAAGCCTAACCATTTTTTTAAACTTAATGTCAGTTATTACTGTTTTGTTTGCCAGAAACACAATGATGAGAAATTCCTACTCTGCAAACGAACACGGCAGCTTAACCGATTCAGAGCTGAATGTTAAAAAGGGTCTGAAGCAATCCAGCAGACCCAAATGTGTTACTTCAGATTGGACCTCACAGTTTACAGGTGAAGATTTTCCCAAATCTATTTACACCACTATGTGGTTCTCAATTTCTTTGGATAGAAGAACCCCATTTCTCAATGGATCAGTCATCATGGGCCTACCTAAATTATGCTATATAAAACTCAATAAAATGAAAATGCTGCATATAAGGTGAGCTTTAATATTACTTGTAGGAAAACTAGTATTCACTTCTACACCACTCCTGTTAGTGAGACAACTAACCTACTCTGTGCTGCATGTCCACTGGCTGTGCTCTACTCCTGCCTCCTGATTTACACTTTCACAATAGTTTGCAAACTGCCTGCCTTCTACTTACAAGACCAAGGTGAGGCAACATCACCTTGGGAATTCTGAATTACACAGAAACCAAGCTTTCCATAAAAACAAAATATTTTCTGTTAGAAGTAGAAATTTATAGAGTCACATTTCGACAATGTCTTTTA
Source organism: Ginglymostoma cirratum (assembly GCA_024137785.1). Lineage (NCBI taxonomy): Eukaryota > Metazoa > Chordata > Chondrichthyes > Orectolobiformes > Ginglymostomatidae > Ginglymostoma > Ginglymostoma cirratum. Next base: position 71,084,176 of record JAHRHZ010000283.1, read on the forward strand.
GCACTTATCTGGCTGTTAATTACAGAATAGCTAAAGAGAATTATTACTACTTGCTCAAAAGATAAAATAACTATGTCCTATTTTGCTTTTGTTAAAATAAAAGTGGTTTGATCTGGGGTTTCCTTCACAGTTCTACCTAACATCAGATGTGATGGTGAAAGAAAATGAGGCAAAATCAGAGACTTAATGCTATACTACGGCCTCAAATTGCCGCATCAATTACTCATGGGCTATTCTGTAGCAGCTGCATGTAAATACAGAATGGGAGAGTTAGCTGCCCCACTTCCCTAAATGAGATTACATCAGACATGTGGCACAGTAACACGTAATTTAGCCGTCCAATCCATGTTAGTGGTTATGTTCCACTTGAGCCTTCTCCTATCTTTTCTCCTCTAAAATCTACTACTGCCCATTTTGGGGTCTGCCAGGGCCACACAGTTCCTGACCTCATTACAGCCTTGATTTAAACATGGATGCACAGCTGAATTCCATAGGTGAGGTAAGAGTGAAAGGCTTTGATATTAAGGCCACATTTGACTGAGTGTGACGTCAAGGACCCCAAGCAAAACTGGAATCAATGGGTATTGGGGGCAAACTCTCTACTAGTTGGAGTTACACTTGGCACATAGGAAGATGGTTGTGGTTGTTGGAAGTTAGTCATCTCAACACTAGGACATCTCTGCAAGAGTTCCTTAGGATAATGTCCTAGGCCCAACCATCTTCAGCTGCTTCATCAATCATCTTCCCTCCATCATAAGGTCAGAATTGGGGTTGTTTGCTGATGTTTGCACAATGTTCAGCACCATTCATGACTCCTCAGATATTGAAGCAGTCCGTGTTTGGATGCAACAAGATCTGGACAATATCCAAGCTTGGGCTAACAAGTGGGAAGTAACATTTGTGCTACACAAATGCCAGGCAATGACCATTTCTAATAAGAGACAATTTAATCAGTGCTCCTTAACATTCAATGGTGTTACTATCACTGAATCCCCCACTATCAATATCTTTGAAATTACCGTTGACCAGAAATTCAACTGGACTTGCCACATAACCACAGTGGCTATAGAATCAGGTCAGAAGCTAAGAATACTGTGGGGAGTAGTTCACCTCCTGACTCCAGAAATCCTGTCCACCATCTACAAAGTATAAGTCAGGAGTGTGATGAAAAATGCCCCATTTGCCTGGATGGATGCAGCTTCAACAAAAATCAACCACCTAAGACAAAGCAGCCCACTTGATTGACTTCATACCCACAAACATCCACTTCCTCTACCACCAGTGCTCAGTAGCAGCAGTGTGTACTATCTACAAGATGCACCTCAGAAATTCTCCGAAGATCCTTACAGCCTTCCAAAACTATGACCTTTTCCATCTAGGAAGACAAGGGCAGCAAATACTTGAGCACACCGCCACCTGAAAGTCCCCTCCAAGTCATTTACCATTCTGACTTAGAAATATATCACCGTTTCTTTACTGTCACAGTCAAAATCCTGGAATTCCCTCCCTAAGGGTATTGAGAGTAACCTACATGTGGACTTCAGCAGTTCAAGAAGACAGCTCACCACCTCACCTCTAGTGACAGGCAATAAATGCAGGCCAGCCAGTGATGCACACATTCCACGAGTGAATTTTTAAAAAATCAATTTACTCTCAATTCCCTCCTTTAAATGCTTCTCTCACCTGCCCTTGAAATCATCTATGCTTTTTGCTTCAAACATTTTCTGTGATTGTGAGTTCCATGTTCTTGCCGTTCCTTGGATAAAGAATTTTTTTGGATTCATTTTTGCATTTCTTGATTTACTTTACATTGACCCTTAATCATGCTATTTCAGACAAAGAAAATTCTTTTCATACCCATTCGATCGAAGTGTTTGTAATATTGATCATCTCGATTAGGTCACCCATCTGCCTCTTTTTGTTTTCAAGATGATAAGAGACCCAGCCTGCTAATCCTTTATAATATTTATACCAACACACTTCTGGTTTAACTCTTAAATCTTATCTGCACCCTCTCCAGTGCCATGTTTTGCAATGTAGTGACCAGAACTGCACAAAACACTCTAAGCTTGGAGTCTAAACTTGACAGTTGGAATATAATGTGGAAAAATTTAAGATTATGCACTTTGGCAGGAAGAATAGTGGAACTGAATATCATTTAAATGGAGAAAGACTAGAGAAAGCTGCAGCACAGAGGGATTTGAGGTCATTGTGCATAAACCACAAAAAAAAGTTAGCATTCAATTTCAGCCAATAATGGGAAGGCAAATGGAACACTGGCCTTTATTTCAAAGGGAATGAACTATAACAATAGGGAAGTCTTGTTAAAGCAGTACAAGACACTAGTTGGACCACACAGAGAATACTGCAAACAGTACTCCCATTCTCTCAGGAAAGACGTATTGGCATTAGAGGCAGTCCAGAGAAGGTTCATTATGTTGATCCCAGATATGGAGAGATGGTGTTATGATTGGAGGTTGAGTAAATTGAGCCTGTACTGACTGATAAGATGACCCCATTGAAACATTGACAGGCAAAATGTGGAGAGGTTGTTTCTCCATATGGGACAGACTAGAACCAGTGGGCATAATCTCAGGTTAAGGGATTACTCAAAGACAGAGATAAGAAAGAATTTCTTCCCTCAGAGGGTCGTAAATCTGCACAATACTTCACCACAGAGGGTTGTTAAGTGTATTGAAGGCTGAGGTAGACAAATCTTTAGTCAGTAAGGAAATGAGGAAAATGCAGGAAAGATGGAGTTGAGGATTATCAAATCAGCCATGATCTCATTGAATGGCAAAGCAGACTTGATGGGCTGAAAAGCTGACTTATGTATCTACATCTTATGGTCTAACAAGATTTGATACCGGTCATGAATTCTCTACTTTTCAATTCTATTCTTTCAGAAGTAAAGTCTAATGCTTGTTTATTTAATGGCCTTGAGAATCTGTGGCACAATGCTTAGTAATGATATATTTGTACTCAGAGACCCCTGTGCTCCTCCATCCTAACTAGACTTGAAGCTTAGAAGTAACTGATACCACCTTGATCTCTGCCAGCAGTAGGGAATGTAAAAGGGAGATATGGCAGTAGACCCTCAAATAAGAGTGGTAAAGATAATTTTCTATATGAAAGACTTTTGTTAAAGAATGCACAGTTGATTTTATTTTATGTTATGTAGACATCACTGGAAAGGCATGCATTTATTGTTCTTGAGATAGTAGCAGTGAGCCCACCCCCTTGAACTGCTGCAGTCCATATAGCTGTAAGGAAGGGAACTCCAGATCCTTGACTCTGAGTGGGAAAAGAGCAATATAGTTCCAGGTCAGGATGGTTTGTGGCTTCAAGGGGAACTCATAGATTATGGTGGTTCCATATGACTTTCTGCAGATTTGGAAAATGCTAAAGGAACCTTGTGAGTTTGCACTGTATCTTGTTGATCTATCCAGTGTTGAAACCAAGAGAACTAAAAACTCTGTTGCTTTCAATGGAAACATGTTGAGGAACAAGGATTCAACCATTCCATCACCTCTCCAAGATGATTTGTTTATAATATTAAAACAAAGATGAAAATTTATAAAACACCCACCTCCCCTATACAATGGATGATTAATTACACAAACCTTTCAAAAAGAAAGAAGATAAGGGTTGCTGGTATGACAAAGTCAATAATTCACATGGGGCATTCTTCTGAGTATGCTAGTTGTTGTGGCAGGTAAGAGGAAAAATGACTTTGTATGTGACATTTGTTACAACTGATCTGAGTGCATTTGATATCCAAAGTGGAAAGCTACTCTGCTTCAGAAAACATTTCTCATCTTGAAACCACAAAAATATCCAAAGATTGTAAACTTACGATATTCTGTTGACAGGATAGTCTAGGACATGGGTCTCAAGATAAGAAGTCGATAACTAGACATGGGCTGAGGAGAAATTTCATCTCTTTTTTTTTCAAATTCTCTATCCCATAGAGTTGTGGATACTCCATTGCTGAACATATTCACCGTTGAGATAGACAAATGTTTGTTTGCTGAGGGGACCTTGGTATATGAGGAGTTAGCAGAAAAGTGGAGTTGATGCAGAAAATAAGCCATGATATTATTGAATGGTGGTGTAAGCGTAGGGGCACAGCATTGTCTATTCCTGTTCCTATGAACAATTTCATTACTTAAAATGGTTAAAATATGGAATTGCTACCACAGTGTGTGGTTGAGGTGGATAAAGTCACTGCTTTTAAGGAAATCCTAGACAAATACACGAGGGAGAAGGAAATAGAAAGATAAGTTGACAGAATGTGGTAATGTCAAGTGGGTGTGGCTCCTACAGAGAATAGTGAGTGGCATAGACCATTTAGGCTAAATGGCTGATTTCTGTGCTGTGAACTCGAAGTAATTAGGAACAGTGGAATTCAATGCATGCAATGAGTTATGGATAGTTTAACAATCTGGAAAGAATTTGTGTAGCACCAGACTGTATATGTACTTTCTTATTGAATTGTTCTTTGCAGTTCCTCAGCCATTCAACATGACCATGCGGGAAAGTCAAAAGAAGACTCAACTTCTCAGATCCAGGCTATTGCTGGAAATAGAGAAGGAGCTATTGGAAACACGGGAACAGGAAGAGGCAGAATGCCAGAAGAAATTCCGGGCTCTTCCTGTACCGGCTCATGTTTATCTGCAACTTTACGAAGAAATGAATGAACAGAATGAGGAAAAGAGAAGAAGAGGACGAGAGAAGCGGAAAGAATTCCTGATGTCCACACAGAAACCATTTAGTTTTACCGAAAAGGAGGAGGAGGAGAAAAAAGAGAAGGAGAAGTTGAAACTACAGATCAATGAAGCCACACCAGAAACCGCGAAGAAGGCAAAACAGATAAAGAAAATTCCACTGTCTGTTCAAGATCCAACAGTCAGCGAGAAGCTAAAAGGTAAGCTGAGTAACTGATTGCAATACATATTTACAATGACTAGTCTACGTTGTGCTGAAGTATTCAGGTCACACTACACATCGGAACAAAAACAGAATTTCCCATGGCACAGGTCATCTCCAGATGGAATAGAAACCTGATCTCTGGCATCTGTCTATGCAGCTCTGGACTAGAAATAGGAGCTGTGTGAGAGCAGTCAATGTCAGAAGTGGAGATAGGAAATCTAATTATTTTTATCTTCATTGCAGTTATGTTTCTGGCTCTTGCTCTGACCCTGACTCTTCCAGTGTACAAGATTGGACATTTGCTGTAGAAATCTTGAGAATAAACTAAGATGCTGCTGCCTATTATATACAGTTGTTAATTGTTTACATGCTCCAAAACACATTAAATATTTGATTTTCAATTACCTCTGTCAGATGCATGCTGGCACTTAAGAATTCTTTTCTGAGATTCAAAACTGACTAAGCTGAAATCTTAGACAACTTTCCTAATGGGAGACTAGACCTCTGCTTAGCAACTCTTCATAATAGCACAGCTGAAATTCCAATTATGCAGTGTTGGAGTCTGAATTTTGTTTATTTCCTCAATGCCATGATGTCAACTATAGATGCTACCAAGTGTATTGCTAAGTATACATCTATCAAAATTCAGTTTTTTTTTTCTTCCTATCTCTTTTTATTAAAGAAGAGGAGCTGTTCAGAAAGATCCGCATACAGATGCGAGCTGCAGACTTGCTCAAAAGTGCTTCTTCACCTATAGATCTTCATCGTTACAAAAAGGAGCTGGCTACATCAAGCTCTATGAAAACAAAACAAGAAAAGCTGGGATTCCTGGAAAATAAACCAAAATTCAAGCCGAGAATAAATCCAGAAGTTCCCGATTATGCAAAACTCTACAAAGCTTTTCAGAGAGAAGTGAGGAGAAAGCAGCAGGTGAAAGAGACGACCAAATGTGTGCCCTTTGAACTTCATACATCAAAACTAGCACCACGGCAAAGCAAAACAAGTGAAGATGTATCAAAGGTAAGTTTTTCACTGCAATGCCACAGTTGGAAGTTCCTCTCAAAACTTAATGTATTAACGTCAACAGCCAAATACGTACCAGGAATCCCAATCTGGAAACGTGGGGGTGGGTCTTCATCTTCACTTACTGAGCTATAATCTGGCAGTGTAGATTGCTTGCCATTTATGATTATGTCATTTCTCAAGAGATTCATTCTAATTTCCACTGAAACTGCAACAGAAAAACAGGGAACATGCTGAAGTTTTACCATTGGGATTTTACTTAAAGGTTATTCTCTCTTTTGCAGTCCCTTGATATCGAGATGAATTACTTTCATTCTGGCTGAATAGACTTACCAGCCATCTCAGAATCCAATGTGAATACTGCAACATGTGGAGCAGTCAGTGCTAAAAAGGGTTGGGTAATTGAGGTGTTTGGAGGGAAGTACGATTCCTCCAATGCATCAGCATTGCTTCTGCACATTCCCAGTGTAGCATTTAAATGTGCTCTGTGCTTCCCAAACAAACCTGCGCCATTTAGGTTGGTCACAAACCAGGCACTCCCATGAGTTGGCAGGGATATTTGACCTCTTCACAGATGCTTTGAGGTCATCCCTGAAATGTTTTTGCTGTCGTCCTGGGAGTCTCCTCTGCAAGCAACTTCCAAATCGAGCAGTTGCTGCAGGAGTAGGGCATGCAAACTATACGTCCTACCAGTAGAACTGGTTTTGAGTGATTCATTCTTTGGAGAGGATGCTATTGTTGGATCATCTTCCTTGCCACTGGATTAGCATAATCTTAAGAAGGTACCACTTGGAATACTTCTCCACTACTTTTCAGGTGCTTGCTTACAGGTGTGGATAAATATACTAATTATATGTGTATGAGATATATACACTTAACAATCTCAGATAAAGGTAGTCACCATGGTCTTACCAGATCATAGTGCTGCTGTCTCATTAGATAGATGACTAGTGTTGGCTTTACCTGAGGGTCATCACACCTGGGGGGAGATATTAAGAAGGACACTGTTTCAAGGTAACCTCAACTGGTTCAGGAATTGAACTCATGCTGTCAGCATCACTCCACATAGCAACTAGCGGTCCAGCCAACTGAACGATTCCAGACTACATATGTGATGGAGTGGCTGTAGAGCGCACCTCTGGTGAACAAACTTGTTTGAGTCACTGAAGTACATCAGATTGAAAGAAAGAAACAGAGTTTGTACTTTTTTTAAACTTAAAATGTCAAGCAGTTCCATGTCCTACCTGAGATGATAACCAAGGCCTAGGTTCAATATGCAACCTATACAAAGTTAGCTATTCGCGGCTGGAGATAGCAACACCAAAATTTAGCCCAGGGATCAGGCCGTCAGATGGCTTAGCGCTAACTCTGGTAAGCATAGCATGGAACAGACTCATTAGCATTGTTTCAAAACTAATGAGTGTCCAACACCAAGTCTTCAAAAGACTTAAGCAGCAGCAGTGTAACACCATTATAAAATAAACAGAAACAACTTTGCTCGAAGATCCTGGCATTGAGGAAACAAAGGGCAAAATCTCTAGCCACTTTCCAGGACAGGCTGCATGTGTGTGCTTGGCCAGAAATGTCTCTTAGATCCCTGTAATCTCTTCACCATCCCTATCACCAGAAACCAGCTTGCAAGCAGCCTATTCTCAGTCCAAACCCACTGCATCCAAATCATTTAAAACAATATTTTTATACTGTTATTCTGTGTTAGTTGGATGGCTTCATTTAAATTATTGGATGAATCATGGATTTATTAAAATAGAAAATTATTTTGAATCATCACAGTAAACTCTAATCAAATATTGTGATTCTGAAGATGGCTGTGAGCTGAAGTGAAGCCCTTGACTGCATACTTGTGGCTCCTTTTTTTGGTGTAAGCAACATGCGTTTATCTGAACTTAATTATCTAATTTTAGTGCAAGTGCAATAATTTGTCTTTATTTCACATTAAAAAGGGTTATATCATTATACAATTCTTGTATTAAACGATCATGATGATGCATAACTCTTGAAAAGTAAAATGGGTACTCTGCTGTTACATTACCAGGATTCTCATCAGAAAGTAAAGACTCGTTTGAATGAAAACAATTCTTTCAGTGGCATTCATTCACTATCTTCTGATACACTTCCCACCTACACAACAGATGCTGCAAGGAAAAGGCACTCAGCTGTCAGGTAAATCAATGTTGGAAATTCAGCAAAAACTCTCATGCTAGATACGAGCACACTTTCTTTTCAGTACGTCGTAAATAAATTGACTGAGTGATGAATTGTGTGGTATGCCTCACAGGTTTTTTTTTTTAAATTTATTCATGGAATGTCACCATTGCTGGCAAGACCAGCATCTATTCCATATCCCTCATTGCCCTTGGGAAGATGTTGGTAAGTTTTATTCAGGAAGGAAATTGAACAGCTTGCCGAGTCATTTTAGAAGACAACTAACAGTTCACCATACTGCTTTGAGTTTGGAGTCACACATAGGTTATATCAGGTAAGGATAGCAAATTTTCTTCCCTAGTGGATACCTAAACCAGATGACAACCCAGTGGTTCACTTCCTACAGTTAGTGAGTACAGTGATACTGGGGCCTTATAGATGATATTTTGAGACACTTGCAGAATAAACAGGAAGAAAGTGCACCAATGAAACATCCGTTTAAAGTGATTGATTGGCAAAAGAGGCAATACCAACATAAGGAATATCTTTTTTTATGGAACAAGCAGTTAGAAATTGCATTCCAGATCCTGAACATGGGTAAATGCAGATTCGGAAGAGAATTAGGTAATTTTCTGGAGAGGAGAAAAAGGCAAGGCTTTGGGTCATGGGTGGGTGTGAGGAATTACTCATACAATGATCCAATATGAACATGATAGATCAAATGGCCTTTTGTGCTGTGATCAGTTTAGGATTTTTAAAATTCCAAATTTAATTAAATTTAAATTTTCTACCTGCCATGGTGGGATTTGAACACTTATGTCTGGATTATTATTCCAGGCCTTTTACAGCACGAGTGGCTGTTTGGCCCATTGTCTGCGCAGGTGATCTAATGCCCATCCACTCTAATCGCATTTTCTACTACTTAGTCCATAGCCCTGTTTCTATGGCATTTCAAGTGTTCATCTAAATACTTGCTAAATATTGAGTTTTCCTGTCCCACCACCCTTTCAGAAAAAACATCTTGCTTAAGATTGTGAGTGGTTCAGAAGGGATTTAAGTCATTGCCTGTAGAATACTAGTTTTGGTTACAAGGCTACAGTACTCCAGAAATTTTGCAGAAGTTCCCCTTTAGGTCAGTAATTAAGTTAAGAAAACATAATTGAGTTTTTGAAAAGATGACCAAGTGCATTCATTATACTGTTGTAGCTGAAGCAGTTTACATTGATGTCAGAAAGGCATTTGACAAGATTTCACACGGAAGGATGGTCCAAAAGTTATCTGACCATGGGATCCAAGGCAAGTTGGCAAACAGGATCTGAAATTTAGCTTACAAATAGTACTTTGAGTGTAAGGGTTGGGAGGTCATGTTGCGGCTGTAGAGGATATCGGTTAGGCCACCCTTGGAATACTGTGTTCCGTTCTGGTCCCCCTGCTATAGGAAAGATGTGAAACTTCAAAGGATTCAACAAAGAACAGCACAGGAACAGGCCCTTCGACCCTCCAAGCCTGAGCCGCCACATTTTGCACTTCCATACTAAAACTGTCTTCATTTACAGAATCCATATCCCTCTATTCCCTTCCTATTCATGTATTCATTTCAGGTGCTTCTTGAATGATGCTATTGTGTCAGCTTTCACCGCCACCTCTGGCAATGCGTTCCAGGCACTCGTCCCCCTTTCTGTAAAAAACTTGCCTTGCACATCTCTTTTAAGCTTCCCACCCCCACACCTTGAACCTGTGTCCCCTAGTAATTTGAGGGGAGGTGATAACCTCGTGGTGTTATCACTGCACTGTTAATCCAGAGACCCAGATAATGTTCTTGGGACCCGGGTTCAAATCCCACCACGGCAGATGGTGGAATTTGAATTCAATAAAATATCTGCAATTAAGAATCTAATGATAACCATAAGTCCATTGCCAATTGTCGGGGAAAAACCCATCTGCTTCACTAATGTCTTTTAGGGAAGGAAACTGCCATCCTTACCTGGTCTGGTCTACATGTGACTCCAGATCCACAGCAATGTGGTTGACTCTTAACTACCCTCTGGATAACTAGGGATGGGCAATAAATGTTGCCTTGCCAGCGGCACCCTCATCCTGTGAATGAATAAAGAAAAAAAGAATTGACCTCTCCACTCTCTCCATACTATTCCCAATCTTATAAACTTGTATTAGGTCACCCCTCAACCTCCTGCGTTCCAGTGAAAACAAATGCAGTCTAGCCAACCTTTCTTCCTGGCTAAAATCCCCCAGACCAGGCAACATCCTGGTAAACCTTTTCTGTACCCTTTCCAAAGCATCCACATCCTTCTGGTGGTGTGGTCACCAGACCCATACGCAATATTCCAAGTGAGGCCTAACTAAAGTTCTATAAAGCTGCAGCATAACTTGTCTATCCTTATACTCAATGCCCTTCCCAATTAAGGCAAGCATGCCATAAGCTATTCTTACTACCTTATCTACCTGCACTGCAATCTCAGTGATCTGTGGACTTGCACACCCAGATCCCTCTGCATATCAATACTCCTAAGGGTTCTGCCATTCTTTATAATTTCCACTTGTACTTGACTTTCCAGGTGCAGAAAAGATTTAAGGATGTGCCAGGGTTGGAGGTTTTAGCTCTAGGGAGAGGCTGAATAGGCTGAGGCTATTTTCCCTGGAATATCAGAGGCTGAGGGGTGACCTTAAAGAGGTTTATAAAATCATGGGCACGGATAGGGTGAATAGACAAGGTTTTTTTCCTGGGGTGGGGGAGTCCAAAACTAGAGGGCATAGGTTTAAGGTGAGAGGGTAAAGATTTTAAAGGGACCTAAGGGGCAATGTTTTCAGGCAGAGGATGGTGCGTGTATGGAATGAGTTGCTAGAGGAGGTCGTGGAGGCTGATACAATTACAGCATTTAAGAGGCATCTGGATGGGTATATGAATATGAAAGGTTTAGAGGGATATGGGCCAATTGCTGGCAAATGGGGCTAGATTGATTTCAAATATCTAGTCGGCATGGATGAGTTGAACCAAAGGGTCTGTTTCCATGCTGTACAGCTCTATGACTCTAAATGGGAGGCAAAGGTTGATTGTGGAGAGTTGTTGACTGTGACTAGTGACTAGTGATGTAACACAAGGATCAGTGCAAGGACCCTTTGTTATGTACATTAATGAATGGGATGTGAATATAGAAGGTATAATTACTAAGTTTGCACATGACATGAAAATTTTCTGATGAAGGGTTTAGGCCCGAAACGTCAAGTTTTCCTGCTCCTGTGATGCTGCTTGACCTGCTATGTTCATCCAGCCCCATGCTTGTTATCTCTATTATACATGAAAATTGTTGTTGTTAGTGAGGAGGATGGTCTCAGGCTGATCAGCTGATAAATTGGGCAGCTGATAAATTGCTGAAGAATAAAAGGACCTTGATGTACAAGTCCATAGAGCCCTGAAGATGTCAGCACTGGTGGTCAGGGTGGTGAAGAAGACATACATGATGCTTGCCTTCATTAGCCAGGGCATAGAAAATAGGAGCAAGGAAATTTTGTTCCGACTTTATAAAACATTGGTAAAATGTCATTGGAATAGATTTGCAGTTCTGGTTGCCACACAATTAGAAGGATGTGATTGCACTGGACAGGGTACAGATGAGATTCACCAGGATGTTGCCTAGGATGAAAAGTCTCAGTTATGAGGAGTGACTATGTGGGCTAGGTTTTTCCTTGGAGCGGAGGAAGCGGAGTTGGTATCTGATTTGAGGTGTACAAAATTAAGAGAGGCATAAACAGAGTAAATTGTGAGAATCTTTTTTCCCCATAGTAGATGTGTCTAAGACCAAAGGACATAAGTTTAAGGTGAGCAATAAATGGTTTAGAGAAGATCTGATGAAAATCTTGTTCACCTATTGGGTGGCAGAAGTATGGAACATACTGCCTGAGAGGGTGGTAGAGGGACATACTCTCTCAACATTAAAGAAGCATCTGGATGATTACTTAAAATGCCAGGGCACAGTAGGCTATGGACTAGGGTCAGATAAATGGGATTAGTTTAGCTTGGTGTTTATTGGTCAGCAAAGACATGGTGGTCTGAAGTGTCTGATTCTATGCTGTATGACTCAATGACTCTAAAACCTCCACCTAATTGAAGTTTTTCACTCTTTGTACCAATCTAGTGTATTTCCTCTGCACAATCTAAGGTTTTGCCCTTTTACTACAGTATGGTGCAGAGAATTTGGCGCAGAATTTCACTCACAGAAAAATAAACAGGGCAGCACAGTGGCACATTGGTTAGCACTGCTGCCTCACAGCGCCAGGGACCCGGGTTCGATTCCAGCCTTGGGCAACTGTCTGTGTGGAGTTGCACATTCTCCCTGTGTCTGCATGGGTTTCCTCCAGGTGCTCCGGTTTCCTCCCACAGTCCAAAGGTGTTAGGTAGATTGGCCATGATAAATTACCAGTAGTGTTCAGGGAGGTGTAGATTAGGTTGGTCATAGGGGGATGGGTCTGGGTGGGATGCTCTGAGGTTCGGTGTCAACTTGTTGGGCTGAAGGGCCTGTTTCCACACTGTAGGGATTCTATGAAAATATGAAAAAAAAAATTCTGAGCTGGTGGCTATGATGAAAAACATTTAGTACAGATTTCTTCGTTTTTGTACTCTTCATAAAGTCAGGAGATCATGTGTCCCTTTTGAACAACCTCCAAAAATGTGTACGCAATTATTCTCAAATCTTTCTATACTTGAAAGTCCTTTAAAATTTAATTACCATGTTGCTTCCAACCAAAATAAATCACTTCACACTTCCCTACATTAAACTTAATCTGCCGGTGTTTCTCCTGATTGAATATGTGAATATATCCTTATTTGATAAGGTTCCCCATGGTAGGCTATTGCAGAAAATTCGGAGGCATGGGATTGAGGGTGATTTAGCGGTTTGGATCAGATATTGGCTAGCTGGAAGACGACAGAGGGTGGTGGTTGATGGGAAATGTTCATCCTGGAGTTCAGTTACTAGTGGTGTACCGCAAGGATCTGTTTTGGGGCCACTGCTGTTTGTCATTTTTATAAATGACCTGGATGAGGGCATAGAAGGATGGGTTAGTAAATTTGCAGATGACACTAAAGTCGGTGGAGTTGTGGATAGTGCGGAAGGATGTTGCAGGTTACAGAGGGACATAGATAAGCTGCAGAGCTGGGCTGAGAGGTGGCAAATGGAGTTTAATGCGGAAAAGTGTGAGGTGATTCACTTTGGAAGGAGTAACAGGAATACAGAGTACTGGGCTAACGGTAAGAATCTTGGTAGTGTGGATGAGCAGAGAGATCTCGGTGTCCACGTGCATGGATCCCTGAAAGTTGCCACCCAGGTTGATAGGGTTGTTAAAAAGGCGTACGGTGTGTTAGGCTTTATTGGTAGAGGGATTGAGTTTCGGAGCCATGAGGTCATGTTGCAGCTGTACAAAACTCTGGTGTGGCCGCACTTGAAGTATTGAGTGCAGTTCTGGTCGCCGCATTATAGGAATGATGTGGAAGCATTGGAAAGGGTGCAGAGAAGATTTACCAGGATGTTGCCTGGTGTGGAGGGAAGGTCTTATGAGGAAAGGCTGAGGGACTTGAGGCTGTTTTCGTTAGAGAGAAGAAGGTTTAAGAGGTGACTTAGTAGAGACATACAAGATGATCAGAGGATTGGATAGGGTGGACCGTGAGAGCCTTTTTCCTCGGATGGTGACGGCTAGCACGAGGGGACATAGCTTTATATTGAGGGGTGATAGATATAGGACAGATGTCAGAGGTAGATTCTTTACTCAGAGAGTAGTAAGGGCATGGAATGCCTTGCCTGCAACAGTAGTAGACTCGCCAACTTTAAGGGCATTTAAATGGTCATTGGATAAACATATGGATGATAATGGAATAGTGTAGGTTAGATGGGCTTCAGATTGGTTTCACAGGTCGGCGCAACATCGAGGGCCGAAGGGCCTGTAGTGCGCTGTAATGTTCTATGTTCTATGTCCTCCCGAAGGTGTTGTTGGGAAACTTCTTTCCTGAATACAACTGAGTGGATTGCTAAGCCATCTGAGAAGGCAGCTAAGAATCCACAATGGGAATTGGTGTGAATTCTTCCAGCCTTTTCTGCTTATAATTCAAATTTCCAGCATACACAAGATTTTGTTTTGCATTGAGGATATTTGCAGTAGTTTGAGGGGCAGAGCGGTTAATGATGATATTATTTGAGGAAGTATGATGCAGGCAGATTTGAAGAGCAGGACAGTACCTGAGGAGAGGAAACAGATAACAATATTAGCTAATGTGGACCAGAAAAAAAAGTTGGTTGGTTAGTGGTTTGGTTGAAATAGATTTGGGGAAACAGGTTTCCTGGAAAAGACAAATTTGGAGAGAAAGCCAACAACTTATACCAAACAATGGGCAACTACATCAGCTGTTTACTTGTATAGCAGCAAATAACACCTACCATTTAAACAGCAGCCAAATATAGCTCATGCTTATGAAATATCCAACAACTTACTTTTACATAGCAACCAACATGTTGTGTTACAGCAACAACTAATGATAGCCAAACTCAACAATTTACACATTTGTGTAACAGCCAACAACAGCAAGTTAAAGTTCTATTACTGCCAATAACAACAGAATCATAGGGGCCAAATACAACTTAGACTTAAACACTCAACAATAACATACTCTTGTATGACAGCCAACAACAGATCACATTTATTTATAAGCCAACTGCAATCTACACTCAGTAGCCAACAACAACCTAAACTTGATGTCATCCTAAATTTAAGATCATTCATACAACTATGCTTATACAGCATATTTTCAAAAACAAATGGCCCACCATGCTTACCAGGAATTTAAAGAACACTAAGTCAGAAAAGAGAGACAAACTAGATAATTTGAAGGCACTGTAGAAGCTGTTATGTTTGAGGAGCATTTTAAAAGTGGAATGTGAATTGGAGGAGTTTAGTAATAGAGGTCCAGAGCAGAAACTTGACTCCAGGAGTATCCATCTACTGAGAGTGGACTGTGAGAAGTAGTAACACACAATAGACCGCAATCAGAAGAATGACATGTACTGAGAATAGAGATAAACAAAATGATCGAGAGAAGTTGGAGTAACAATGTAAAACGTGAATGATGATGTTAAAATGAGTGAGTCGCTGGATTTGCAAGGACAGGAATGATGGGAATTTGGGAAATGATAGCATACCTTGACAGGATCATAAATGCATTGAAATTCTACAAACTGAATGAAGCTGAGGAGGCACTGAAGAAAATGAGGCTTAAGTGCTGAAAGGCATGATTGGCTTTTTCTGTCATTGTGGCTGAGTTAGCAAAATAGGCAATGTCATAGAAGTACTGCTTCAGATGATGCATTTGAAGCTCCACTTTACTCACAGTCAAACAGGACACCAATGATTTGCACTGAGTGAGCAATCAGGAGGGGCATTGGAATTTACACCTGGATACAGCAGAGAGAGTTGGGTAATTCCCTCAGGTATCGGGGCGGGCAGGGCGAGTTGAGTTTGTATTTAACTTTTGACCCAAAAAGTTTAAAACCTAACAAGGCCCTGCCAACTTGTAGTTCTAATGGAGGTACACAACCAAAAGTCTGAGTCTTTGAGATTCAGTTGGTAAAACCCTTTTAAGAAGACTGTGTGCCTCCATTTTAATAATCCTTTCATCTTTAAGCCAGTTTTGCTGGCACCAGGAAACTTGAGAATTAAAAGGAGACAAAGAACGAAAATGAGGAAAGTCCTTTTTTGGCAGTTCTGTGGGTCAGTAGGGGTGTGGTAGCCCAGATCAATAAACTTTAAATCTATGACTAGTCTGATCCTGCCCAGTGGAGATAATAACTGGAGATTGGAGAAAAAAAATAGCACATCATGGTCTTGATGTGGAAATAGTGTGTGGTATACAAAGTAATAAAATTAACACTCCTATACTCTTGCGTTGTTAATTCTGCCTCTTAATTTTGTTGTGGTCATTCTTTCAGCTATTTATGCTAAGATCTGTTAAGACTAACAAGGAAGATGGTTGGTAGAAAGAAAGATGAGTACTCTTTTACATTAGAACAATCATTTTGAGTACCAGGACGCATTGCTGTGTTTGTGCTCTTTTAAATGGTGATCTGATTTTATCCCATAGAAAATCTCTAGAAGAACATGACAAGCAAGAGCTAGAAAAAGCTCAATGGACAGAGAGGTACAAGATTAATACCCGAGGCATGAGCAAAACAATATTGACACGGGCTAAAGCTATGGACCCTCATCAAAGCCTAGCAGAGACCTACAAAAAAACATTGAAGCAGTATAGGTCTGTTTGGATTTTGCTGAACTGCTTTTCTGTATAGAAATAAGAGAGTGTGTTGTAATATCAGTAATATAATAAAATTTGTTACCTTCTACGTATACCTAACAGTAACTGTGCATATTTTTATATCTCTGTTGAATTGGATGTAAACTATCAGTTGGCAATATTTGTAATACTAAAAGTAACAATCCTCTGTGAGCCAAAACCAAAGATGGTCTTTTATGTCCCTTTTGTAGTTTGTGAAACCTCTGTGTTCTCAAATTCTAATTGATCGATTTGTTGCTTCATTTTCAGACAGCGAGATCTCAAAAGGAAGAAAGAATATATGAAGGAAATGGAGGAGATGAAGAGGCGAGTCCGTAGCAGACCCTTCCTCTTCGAGCAAGTTAGTCAGGTGTGCAAGTAAATGGCTGCAAGCAGTAAAAATCAAAGTTATGTATATAAAACCAAATTACTGAGTGTGTTGGGAATCTGCAATAAAAGACGGATAATGCTAGAGATACTCAAAAGGTCAGATATCATTTGTGGCAAACAAAACTGTTAATGTTTCAGATCAATAACCTGTCAAGAGGATATTGCAAGAATGGTCACGCGTGAAATTCGCAGAGGTGATCATCACCTACCACAACTATTAAAACTATTAAACAAGGAAGTCAATGCATTCAGGAAAGGAAATGAGAGATAATTAAATGGAAGATTGAAAATTGTTTTTACACCTACACAAGAGTGTGCAGCATAGGTCTCTCCTCAGCACTGTGTTTTTTTTGTTTTAGAAAAATGCTACATCTGTAGCTGAGAGACGGTACCGTGAAGCATTGCGGCAAGCTGGAGTGGATGAAGAATTTGTGCAAGATAAAGGAAGACATGCAGCAGATATCCCACTTACAATATCTGATGAAGAAGACAATAGCTTTGACAGTGAATACAGGTAGAATGTTTGTGACATATGTTAGAGATAATGGGCTATTGCAAAGCATTGGCAAAAAAAATGCTGCACTATGAATTACTCCTGTGTCAAATTGTAAGAAATAAATCTCATGCTGGGAGGCTGGTATGGGGGAGGGGGTGGGCTTTACATGAACACATAAAACAAATGATAAGAGATGCTTAGTGGTACTATTTCCCAGCTTTTCTACCATGCTTTTGCCATTCAGAATAGTCCCATATCATTCACCATGCACTCATCTGACCTCAGTCAGATACTCTTTGGTGTAAGAGAACAAGTGGTTGGTTTCTCGGAGAAACAACAAAACAATCAAGATTGTCCACATTATCCTTGAAATCTTCAAAAGAAATAGAGAGGATAAAAAAGGGCTGTCTAGTGTAAAATCAACAGGAGCTGTGGAGAAACAACATGACAGTTAAAAGGCCATTTACTTCACTTCTTGTGACTTTTCAGCAAAAGATCAGAAGAGCTAAACTAAAGGTCAGGCCAATGTTTTCAACATAAAGGGACCCAAACTCTCCATAACAGCATATTCTTCACTTTTATATTTAGTCTGCAGAGTAGGACACTAGTTCTTTTTGTAACACATTGTAGGTTCCAGATTGTATGCTGGAATTATGCAGGATTAGAGCTCTGGTTAAAA
This sequence comes from Ginglymostoma cirratum, assembly GCA_024137785.1. Classification (NCBI taxonomy): domain Eukaryota; kingdom Metazoa; phylum Chordata; class Chondrichthyes; order Orectolobiformes; family Ginglymostomatidae; genus Ginglymostoma; species Ginglymostoma cirratum. The sequence goes on from JAHRHZ010000283.1 coordinate 71,102,191, forward strand.
TCAGATCTTGCTAAATGGCAGTGTGGGCTCAAGAGGCCAAGTGGCTTACTCTTGTTCCTTATTTGAATGTTAGAAATAGTAGGAGTTTGCAGTATGGGAGCTAAAAAATAGTGGTGTTTGAGGTGGTTCCCCCACCCACTTTCTAATAGCACCACATGATCTGACCAAGGAGGATGGCATACCCTGTACTGAGCATCAATGGTGGAGGGAATGAGTGTTTGCGGAAATGATGCCAATCAAATGAGCTACTTTGTCCTGGATAGTGTCAAGCTTCTTGAATGTTGTTCGAGCAGCACTCAACCAGGGAAGTGGGGAATATTCTGTAACACTCCTGACTTGTGCCTTTGTAGATGGTTGACAGGCTTTGGAGAACTAGGTGGTCAGTTACTCACTGCAGGATCCGTAGCCTCTGACCTTATCCTGTATCCGTAATATTTATATAGCTAGGCTAGTTCGGTTTCTAGCTAATGGTAAACTGCAGGACATTGCTGGTAGGGAATGGTAATACTACCAGTGATGGTAATTGGACACAAACGCTTCAGTATTTGAGGAATTACCAATAATGCTCAACATTTTGCAATCATTAGCAAAATTCCACATCTTCTATCTTCATGATTGAAGAATGTTTATTTATGAAGCAGCCAAAAATGGTTGGGCTGATGACACTACTGAGGAACTTGAAGCCTATGTGGTACAGTGGTAGCATTAACGTTTTTGAGAAGATCGGTAGCTTGGGTTGTGGACGAAGTTGTAGACTTGCTCGCCAAGCCGGTGTGTTTGGTTGCAGATGTTTCATCACCCTGCTAGGTAACATTGTCAGTGCGCCTTGGTGAAGCGTTGGTGTTCTGTCCCGCTTGTTATTTATCTGCCTCGATTTGCTGCGCTGGTTAGCATCACTTCTGGTTGTGTTTTCCAGTGGTTTGTATATCGGGTCCAGTTCAATGTGTTTGTTGATGGAGTTCTGGTTCGAATACCAGGCCTCCAGGAATTCCCTGGCATGTCTCTGCTTGGCTTGTGCTATTATGGATGTGTTGTCCCAGCTGAATTTGTATCCTTTGTCTGTTCTTTGCCCAAAAAGCAGAAACCACTGTTACCTCCCGTGACAGACCACAACAAGAAGACACAACATGACCAGACACACTAGTAACCCTACCGTACATCAGAGACAAATCAGAGATGACAACAAGACTACTCAGACCCCGAGGTATCAGGGTAGCCCACAAACCAACAACCACTCTGCAACAGCTACTGACGAATGGAAAGGATCCCATACCCACAACCAATAAAACGAATGTAATATACAAAATACCATGCAAGGACTGTGAGAAACATTACATAGGCCAAAGTGGAAGAAAAATGACAATAAGGATACATGGACACCAACTAGCCACCAAGAGACACGACCAATTCTCACTCGTCTCAATACACACAGACAAAGAAGAACACAAATTCGTCTGGGACAACACATCCATAATAGCACAAGCCAAACAGAGACATGCCAGGGAATTCCTGGAGGCCTGGCATTCCAATTAGAACTCCATCAACAAACACATTGAACTGGACCCGACATACAAACCACTGGAAAACACAACCGGAAATGATGCTGATCAGCCCAGCAAATCGAGGCAGATAAATAACAAGCGAGGCAGATAAATAACAAGCGGGACAGAACACCAACGCTTCACCAAGGCTCACTGATGATGTTACCTAGCAGGGTAACGAAACGTCTGCAACCAAACACACCTGCTTGGCGAGCAAGTCTGCAGTGGTAGCATCCCTACCTGTGAGCCAAGAGATCTGGGTTCAAGACCCACCTGCTTCAGAGGTGTGTAATAACATCTCTGAACAGGTTGACTAAAAAAATCTATCCTAAGGAACTCCTGCAGAGATGACTGACCTCCAACAAGCACAGCCATAGAATCCATACAGTTTGGAAACTGGCCCTTCAGCCCAACAAGTCCACACCAACCCTCAGAGAATCCCACCCAGACACATTCTCCAAACCCACCTAATCTATACATCCCTGAACACTATGGGAAATTTATCATGGCCAATCCACCTAGTCTGCACATCTTTGGACTGTGGGGGGAAACCGGAGCACCCAGAGGAAACCCATGCAGATACGGGGAGAATGTGCAAACTCTGCACAGACAGTTGCCTGAGTGGGAATTGAATCCAGGCCTCTGGCGCTGTGAGGCAGCAATGCTAACCACTGAGCCACCGTGCTGCCCCAAATCTTCCTTTATGCTAGGCATGACACCAACCCGCAAAGAATTTTTCCTCATTGCCAATAACTCTAATTTTGCTTGGGTCCCCCGATGTCACACTTTGTTAAATGTGGCCTTGATAACAAGGGCAGTTGCTCTCACCTCAGCTGTGGAATTCAGCTCTTTTGTCCATGTTTGAACCAAGACTGTAATAAGGTCACAAGCTGACTGGCCCTGGCAGAACTAAAACCAAGTTTCAGTCATTAGGTTAAAGTTAAGCAAGTGCTGCTTTATGGCATTGTTGATGACACCTTCCATCAATGTACCTAACAATTATTAATCTCCTTGAAAGTTCCATTCTTGCAGCATTTATCACGTTTTGAGGGAAAGAATTCTGGATTTCTATTAACATAATTGCTTCCTGACTTCTCTTTTAAATGACCTTGCTCTAATTTCAAGATTATGTCCCCTCTTGATTTTCCACACCAGAGGAAAGTTACTGTGTATCTACTTTATTGAAATCCTTTATTAATTTAAATGCTTCAATGTGTTTATCCCCATCATGTTTGTGGATTTTTTAAAAATCTTGCGGTAAACTGGATACCCAAGTGCTAAGTCATTGATATACAGAAGTTTTAATTCACGAATGGGAACTACATAACTTGTTTAGGTTAGCATTTGGCAAGGATGGCAATTTGACATGTTTAATAATGAGATTTAAGAGTCATTTGTGAAATCTAGTTCTGAACTTTCAAAACCCCAAAATGTGAGATGATTCAGAACTGGATTTACGAAAAAAAATCACTAGGATTGCTGTCTTAAATGTAACAAATCCACATCATTTATGGGATGGATTTCATATTCATCTATTCCTGTTGAGGATCCCACTTGTGCTACTTAGCTCTAATCAAGAACTAAAAGCAATCTGCATTATTTTGTTCTATAGCAGTGAAAAACAGGAGAGTGACGAGATAAGTGAGCCTTCAGAAATTATCAAACCAGTGGAAGTAGATGAGGAAAAAATTATTCAGAACAGGGATGAAGGTGAAGAGAATGGAGAACAAGAAGACGATTCTTACTCTGACAATCAAAATAATCTTGACACTTGTGCAAGAAATTCAACCTGTGAATAGTACTAATAGCTCTAGCCTTCACTTAAAAGAAAGACAGCAATAAATTATCAATTTCTACTTTAGGTTTACAATTGCAGTTCCTCCAACCTGTGGTTTGATGTAGACATGTTAGTAAGCATAATATGAGCCAATTACAATGTACACTGTACCTTGGAAATACATCATTTCAGAATTCAAGCACATATACCTCTTAAAATAACTGAAATAGCATTGACAAACTATTTGTATTTAATTTTGATAAGTTTAATGTATTTTTTTCACAAGTTATGTCTATGTCAGTTAGTACTTAAATGAAACGTTTTGCATTTGACGTGTTTGAAGGGCATCATGTACTTGAGCAAAGGACACCCCTGGTGAGTATGGAAATACTAATAAGCTAGGAAATAAAGCACACTGTCTTTTAGAAAGAGGCTATTCGGCTTGGTAAGCCAGCTAATTATAAGAACTATCCAACTCTTTTTAGTACTTTCCTACTCTTCTCTTTTTTTCCCCACCTCTACTCCCAACCCCCACCGCCTTTCAAATTTCTCATGTCCTTAAAATAAATAAAAACATTCCAATTCTTTAAGTATCCTAATTGCATAATAGGTAACAGATCACTCTTTTGCACCTGTACTATTAAATAATGGTAAAAATAAATTTCTTAAAACTTAGAAAAAGCACACTAAAAATCAGTAATTCCCTATTCTATTATCCTGTAACTGAAGAAGCAAAGGAACTGCCCTTTTACACATTCAGCAGTCACATCTGTAAGGATTTTGGTTGATTATCAGCATCAAGATGATGCATGTTCTGGAATGTTATCATTCTGCCATTAAAAAGCATTGTCATATTGTCAATGCTAACAGGCTGGACAAACCAGAAACAGGGAGGATGTTTTCCCTGCTTGGATCATATTGGACTGGAAACTGTAATCCAAGATAGTGGCAGAGTAAATTCCTGAGCTGGAGCTCGATCACTCCGACTGCTTTTCTTTCTTCTTATCACACTTTTTTCTTCCTTTTTTGAAGATCTTTAGTTTTTTTTCTCTACTTACCTTCTGGAGGGAGCTCAGTCATGGAGGCAGCGATGACAGCAGCTGGGGGCCTAGAGCAGGATGCAGCTGGTCTGCCTGGGCAGAACTCTGGGTGATTGGTGACATTGCAGTTTCCTCAAGCCTGGAGCAGTACCAGAACAGGACTCTGCAACTCTGCGTGGATAGGCCCTCGCGCAAGGACTGGAGGCAAGGCCCTGTGTGGACTGTGGTGGAAGGATTGTAAAATTGTGTACTTTTTATTTGTTTATTTTCCTACTTTCATCTTCTGCTGGACTTTTTTTACTACTTAATTTTTCTACTTTATATCAAAGAGTCTGTTCTTAATTATCTGTATGTAAGATGGTGCCATAAGTGGTGACTCAAACCTTTCACTGTACTCATTTGAGTACACATGACAATAAAGCTAATTCTAATTCTAAACTTGATGCTAGAATCAACACATATTGCAAAAGCTACAGTTTAGTCCAAGCTAAGCATGGTTAAACAGCAACCCACGTGAACACCAGACTCTTCTACATCGAGATTTGGACAATACATACCAGTAAGGAGAAATGGCTGAATATTCTCCCATTATATCGGAGACGTATCCTCTGTATCTCTTGGTGGGACAAGTGAACACCTCCGTGGTCAAACCAGTGAAGCTACAAAATAGGACTAAGTGATTCTACAACCAATAGATCAGCTCAAAGATCTGCAGTCCTGCTACATCTAGTCATGAGTGGTGGTTAACAATTAAACAACTCACTAGAGGAGACAGTTCCACAACTAGCCTTATCTGCATAGGGGAAACCAGTATGTTTGTGCAACAATAAAGCTAAAGCATTTGCAACCATCTTCAGCAAGAAGTACCAAGTTGATGATTCATTTTGATCTCTTCATTGGTACCCAGTATCTCAGATGTCAGTCTACAATCAATTTGGTTTGCTCTATGTGATATCAAAACAGCCTGTGAAGGCACAAGATGCAAAAAGAGATTATGGGTCTCTAACAATGTTACAGAAGGAGGACTGAAGATTTGTGCTCCAGAACTTGCCACACCCCTAGCTGAGGTGTTCCAGTACAGCTATAATACTGACATCCACCTGGCAATGTGGAAAATTCTCTAGGTATGTCCTGTACACAAAAAGCAGGGCAAATCAACCCCTTTCATCTAATTTTGATTATCAATAAAGTGACAGGAGGAGTCATGAATAGCACAATCAAGCAGTATTTGTTTAGCCATTGGCACACAGATTGGATTCCACAATGGCCACTTATCTCATGACATCATTAGGGTCTTGGTTCAGACAATGACAATCACATGTAGGCTAGACCAGTTAAGGACGCTAGATTTTCTTCCCTACGGGACATTAGTGAATCAGAGGGGCTTTTCTGATAATGGTCATCATTTAGACTCTTTTTTGAATTCAGATTTCACCATCTGCCATGGCAGGATTCAAACCCAGGTCCCCTCAACATTACTTGAGTGTCTGGATTAACAGTCCAGTGATAATACTGCTAGGCTCTCACCTCCCGCTGTCCACTATCAACAAAGCACAAGTCAGAGATGTAATGGAATATTCCCCATTTGCCAGTGACACTCCAAGAAGCTTGACACCATCCAGGCCAAAGCAGCTGCTTCACGGGCACCAGATTCACAAACTTTGACTTCCTCCACCACGGACACATTGGAGGAGCAGTTTGTTCATTTGCAAGAAACACTGCAAAAAAAAAGGCTCCTTTGCATCTTTCAAACCTACAACTACCATCTTGAAGAATAAGGGCAGCAGATACGTGGGAGCATCACCACCTGCAAGTTACCCTCCAAACTATTCACCGTCCTGACTTAGAAGGACAAGAGCACATAATAGGAATACCATTGCATACTACCCTAGCTTGGAACTATATAGCTATCCCTTCTCAGTTACTGGGACAAAATAACAGCACGCTGGTGTACCTACACAAATGGACTGCAGTAGCTCAGAAGTCAGCTCACCACCAATATCTCAAGGGCAAGTAGAGATAGGAAATAAATGCTGCCCTAACCAGCAAAAGTCACTAAATGGATTTTAAAACAGTCCTAAGCATAGATAATAGTCCATTTGAGACTGCACCACCATTCAATAGGATCAGGGCTGATCGTCCACCTCAGTACCTTGTTCCTGTTTTCTCCCCATATCTTTGATCCCTTTAGCCCTAAGAACTATTCTCTTTCTTAAAGACATTCAATGTTTTGGCTTCAATCACGTTTTGTGACAGAGAATTCCACAGGCTTACCACTCTCTGGATGAAGAAACATTTTTCTCATCAGTCCTAAATATCCTACTCCATATCCTCCAACTGTGATCTCTGGTCTAGACTCCCCAAGTAGTGAGAACATCTTTCCTGCATTTACCCTGTTGCTCCTGTCAGAATTTTACAGGCTTTTATGAAATCCCCCTACACATTTTACCAAACGGCAGTAAATATAATCCTAACCAATTCAGTCTCTCTTCATATGTCAGTCCTGCCTTCCCAGGAGTCATTCTGGTAAAATCCCTCCATAGCCAGAATATCCTTCTTCAGATAAGGAGACCAAATCTGTACACAATACTGCAGTTGTGGCTTCACCACTGTAGCAAGACTTCCCTGCACCTGTACTCAAATCCTATCCATATGAAGGCCAACATACCGTTTGTCATCTTTACTGCCCACTGCACTTGCATGCTTATTTTCAGCAACTGGTGTACAAGACACCCAAGGTCTCATTGGACCTCCTCCTTTCCCAAACAATTGCCATTAAGGCAACAATCAGCCTTCCTGTTTTTGCTATCAAAGTGGGTAACCTCACATTTATCCATACATTTCATCGGCCTTGCATTTTCCTACTCAGCAAGTCCAAATCATACTGAAGCATCTTTGCATCCTGCTCAGAGGGCATCCTTCCAGCTTTGTCTCATCTGCAAATTCGGAGGTATTACATTGAATTCTGTCACCTAAATCAATATATTGTGAATAGCTGGAGTCCAAGCACTACTGATTTGTGCAGTACCCTACTAGTCACTGGCTGTCACTTGGAAAAGGACCAGTTTAGTCTTACTTTGGTTTTCTGTCCACGAATCAGTTCTCTGTCCATGTCAGTACATTACCCCCAATCTAATGAGCTTTAGTTATAGATGCTAAAGATTTTAAGAGATGTTTCTCCTGCCTCTCTACACCTACAACAGACTACCCCTCAATCTCTTACAACTATGTCACTCGCAGTTTCAGCACATTAATAAGTTTCTTCTCTGGCTAATGTTTATGGAATCCAGCTGGGTTACTAATTATTAAGTTATGGACACAGCAATTAATATTTGTATAAAATGTCCACATGGTAACTGTTTTTGCTGGGATTAAAAAGTGAATAACCATCCATTCAGGATGTTTAAAAAAAATGTTTATTTTAATTTGAAACATTCCACCCTTCATATCAATTAAGTTTTTGCTTTTCAAAAAAAAAGCAATAAAAAAACTTCATTGTTTTGCTGTGGGAACTGAATAGTAAAGTTCAAAATGAGTCCATTTCACAAATAAGTCAGATGCTGAAACAGTCAAATGCAAGTTTAAAAGAAAGTCTCAAATTATAACCTTTGTACACAACCAGATTGAGATAAAAATGTTCGATTGTGAGAGGTAATACATGCAACCTGTTTGCCTTTACTACTTTGTGCTTTTTGTTCTCCTTCAACTATGAGACTCTAGCCACAGAAGTAACTTCTCTCTGCACTCTATATTTGTATAGTACCCTTGATATAGTAAAACATCGCAAGGCACTTTGCTGGAGCTTTGCTCGAGGAAAATCCCATCACAGTTAAATTCAATAATTCCACCTCTTTACTGCCAGAAGATGGCACTTTTCTCCCCTCCTCAAATGTCTCCAAATTTTACTTCAGAAAGTTACTTCCCCAGTTAGAAAAAAATTATTCAGGTGTGCCACAGCAAGATCTTTGAACCGATTTGCCATTCCTTACTTTAATTGGTTTCATGTGATGTTTCTGTACATTGTGTATGTGTGGATCCAACTTTTAACTGGAAAATGTATTTGTTTTATAATTGAGCTAGACTGATGGTCACATGAATTCTCATGCATGTCACAACTGTGGTCCATATTTTCACCTTTGTGCTATCGGAGAAGCTCTCTAAATCAGTCCTTGCTACAGAATGCAGAAAGGTCAAAACTACAGTTATGTTCTTAAACATCAAATGTTTTGCCTGTTGGTCTTGTTGCTGCAATTGAGATTTTTAAAAAAATTTCTCTTGAATAATAGTATTGTACATATTTTATTGGGATATTCACTATGTAAATTGATGTCCACTCCTTGTTTTCTATGGTGTATGTGAAATTGCATATCATAAATTTTGATCAAAAGTATGTTAATATTACTCAATTTGGATCCGAATAACATTTTCAAACAAATTTAGAATCTTTATTTTTGCAGTAATATACGATCAGCTGGTAAGTGCACAGAATGGAGCAACCTTTATGTGCATAATTATTCTCATCAGTTGTTCCGGTGTCTGTCTCACACTTGTTCACTTAAGTTCAGTTGTGCTCTGCTTTACAGAACTTTTCACTCTGAAAAACAAATACCATTCTATCTCTATAAATCAAATTGTCTCGTCATGGTCTGTTTTCAGTCATTATTTCTTCTTACAAGAGATTAGCTTCTGGTAACCATGTGCTCATAACATGCATTACAAAGAACCAATTCCTCTTCCTACTAGGTATTCTCATGGGACTAGACTAGACCCACTTCCTTTCACTTAACCTAAATGTTGTTATTACTGAGACAACAGTGCTCCTTTCCAGCTCCCAAGACAGCCTTTTCACAGTTTCCAAACCATGACTCCTGCTTAATCCTTGACCCAGTTTCTATTCATCCCGCATAGGGAACAGATGGAGATGTAGCTAATTATCCCTGTTCACTTCCCTTAATTAAGAGAATGTGGATGCTAGTTTAAAAGGAAAATGGAACAGTGCTCCGATGATTCTACATTCTATGACAGGATAAAGCTACACATCTCCAAAACCAGACTCAAGTATAATTAATTTTTAAAAAAGCCAAGTACTTCCACAGAGAGACAGGGAAAAACAATACAGTAACTGACGGACAAGGTATTCAATTCTTACGGAGGCAAAACACCTCAGTGCCCACTTAAGGGAAGTGTTTGTGTTTAAATTTTGGCAATTCTCCTGTGGCTCCTGTTAAAGAGTTGCATTAGCAGACACCCAGGGGAACCTGCACACTTGGGGACAATAAGTAAAACAAGAAAAGGAATGTCATATAAAAGCAGGAATGTCATATAAAAGCAGGAATTGTTTTCCTTTATGTGCTCTAGTGCAGTACTGCAGTTCGGAAGCACCACATTTCTAGTGCTCACAAGCTGTTTGTTGCTAATTGATAATGCCAAAGTTGATCTCAGTAACCAAGTATCATTCAACAGCAGAAACAGGGCACACTTTGACTCGGTATACCTCGGACATCATCTACAATTCTGTATGTGGTATTACAAACACAGCCTGTATCAGAATTACAAAGACAGTCACAGAAAACATAACATAGCAGTGGGGCGTTTGGCCCTCTGATCGACCCTGCCTTTCCTCTTCTTTCTTCTCTCCCCCCCCCACAACAATGTGATAAGAATTTTTGCCTGAACCACCTTTCAGGCAATGAGATTCAGGCCCTATCACCCAATAACTGAAAAAATGTTTAATTTCCCCTCTAATCTTTCCATTACTTTACCTAGATTTAAATAGGTCATCCCAATTTACACACTGCCCTCAGTTTTACACACCTCAATTAAACCACCCCTCCAACTTCTCAAGATGTGATCTAAATCATTGTTCAAGAATAACTTCCCTGCTCTGACATGCAATGCCTCAGCTAATAAAGGAAAGCATGGCCTATGCCTTCTTAACCACTTTTATTAACCTGTCTGCTACCTTTAAAGTTCTGTGGACATATACTCCAAAGTTCCTTAATTTATCCACACTATTTAGTAAACTCGCATTTATGCTTTTCTTCACCTGTCAAAATGCATTTCACATTTCACCAGACTGAATTCCATTTTCCACTTTCTGTCAACTGACCAGACAATCCATACTCTTGTGCAGCCTACAGCTTTCTTGGTCAGTACCAATTTCTATCATCTGCAAACATTCTTGAACATTCCCACAATATCTGAAAGCAATTCATTAGTATAAACCACAAAGAGCAAGGGATCAGTACTGAGTCCTGTGGAACCTCACCGGTAACAGCCTCTCAATCACAAAAACACAAACTACAATCTGCCTCCTGGTACTAAACTAATTTTGGATCCCAGTCTGAGGGTCACTTGACCTGAAACATTCCATCTGCTTTCTCTCCACAAATACTGCCAGACCTGCTGAGCAATTTTCCAGCAATTTCTGTTTTGTTTCTAATTTTGGATCCAATCTGCCAGATTCCCTCCAGCCTGTCATGTGAAACCTTTTCAAATGCCTTGTCAAAATCTATATAGACCACATCAACCCATCTTGGTATCTTCTCAAAAATTTCAAATCAAGTTCATGAGAACTTGCTTTCCTGTGAACTCAAGTTTCCTGATTAATTGCTTCCAAAAACAGGGTTGTAGTGTATCTCAGAACTGATTCCAATCATTTGTCAACAACCGAAACTCAGCTGCCATTATTAATAATTGCTCAAATTATTAACATTCAGTTACCATCACTGTTACCCCACTATCAACATCACTATTGAGTGAACTGGACCTATCGCGTTAAAAAATGTGACTACAAGAGCAGATCAGAAATTGAGAATTCTGAGGAAAGTATTTCACTTCCAGACTCCTCAGTGCCCATCTCCCATCATCAAGGCACAAGTCAGGAGTGTGAAAGGATATTCTCTACTTGCCTGAAAGTGTATGCAGCTCATCTGCCGCTGACACATAGTGGCAGCTGTGTGTACATTCTACAAGATGCAATGCAGCAAGAAACCATGATTTCTTCAACAGCACCTTCTAACCTACAACTTCAACCACCTAGGGCAACAGCAGATGCATGGGACCATCACCAACTGCAGGTAACCCTCCAATCCATCTTGACTTGGAACTACTGTGCATTTGTAATTTCTTTACCATTATTGGATCAATATAAAACAGCAAAGTATTGCTACAATTGTACAGGGCATTAGTGAGACCACACCTAGAGTACTGCATACAGTTTTGATTCCTTTATTTGAGAGGGATATAGTCGCTTTGGACACAATTTAAGGGACATTCACTCACTTGATTCCAGAGATATGAGGCTTGTCTTCTGAAGACATATTGGCTAGTTTAGGCCTATGCTCTTCGGAGTTTCAAAGAACGAGAGGAGATCTTATTGAAATATAAGATGCTAAAAGGGACAAAGTAAACACAGAGGATGCTTCCTCATAGAGTCATAGTCATAAAGTCAAAGAATCATACAGCATGGAAACAGACCCTTTGGTCCAAACAGTCCACGGTGAACAAAATCCCAAACTAAACCAGCCCCACCTGCCTGCTCCTGACCCATATCCCTCCAAATCTATTCTATTCATCTACTTAACCAAATGTCTTTTAAATGTTGTAATTGTACCTGCATCCACCACTTCTTCAGGAAGTTCATTCCATATACAAACTACCCTGCATATAAAGAATTTGCTTCTCATCTTTTTTAAAATCTCTCTCCTCTCACCTTAAAACGTGCTGTCTAGTCTTGAAATCCCCATCCTTGGGAGAAGACAACTACCATTAATTCTATCTATACCCATCATTATTGTATAAACTTCTATCAGTTTGTCTCTCAACCTCCTATGCTCCAGTGAAAGAAGTCACAGACTATTCAGCCTTTCTTTATAACTCAAATCTTCCAAACCCAGCAACATTCTGGTAAATCTCATCTCAACCCTCTCCAGCTTGAAAATATCCTTCCTATATCTGGGCAACCAGAACTGGACAGTATTCCAGTAGAAGCCTCACCATGACTTCCCAACTCCTATACTCAAAAGGACTGAGCAAATGTAGGGCAATCTAGACCAAGTGGTCAGTTGAAGATATGTTCAAGACAGAGAGGAAGAAAAATTACTTCTCTCAAAGGGTCATGAATCTGAAATCCACTACTGCAGTGTGGACTCAAGGGGCTGAATTGCCTACCCATGCTCCTAGTTCTTAGGTTATGTCAAACTTTATACCTTCAAAAATCAAGACTTATTAATTGAAGTGTTGTTCTTTAAATCTCTGCTAACATTAGTCCTAGCTTTGTCTCACTGCAAACCATTGGTCTGTACAGATCCTAGATTTAAGCATAATGCCCAAAAATTTAAAGCTCACCTGCTGGCACCATCTCTCTGGACACATATTCATCTCGTCTATCCTCCTATTTCTGCGTTCACTAGTACATGGTACCATTAGTTACCCTGAGATTATGACTTTTGAAGTCTTAATGTTTTTCCTCATTCCTGAAAATCTACCTGAAGGACCTCAACCTTTTCTACTCATCGATATGGACCATGACCTCAGACTGTTCACCATCCCTCCTCCAAAATGTCCTGCTCTCTGTGGTCTATCTGGCAGTCACCAACTCTCCTTCTTAAGCTTTGGAGCGACCATCTCCTCAATCATGTTTTCCAACACACACGACAGATCGATGAAGGTTGTAAGTATAGAGGACAATAGCTTGAATTCCAATGGTAATTTCATTGGGAATTAGGGTGACAGTCACCAAATCTGGATTCTCAAACTACGGAAAGACATTGCGCACTTCTAAAGTGGTCATTACAGAACAAGTTTCATGTGAAAACTTTGGCTAGAGCGGGGGGCACAGTGAAGCAGTATGGATAGGCAGTTTGTAGCTTCTGTTGCTCATTGGTCTAAGCAGAGCTACACATTCATAGCCAGAGAGGTGCTTGAGCACGGAACCATGAGGGAGGATAAAGTAACACAGCCAGATCTCCTGCCTGTGCCTGTTAAAACTCCACAAACACACAGCCTTCTAATACTAAATCATCTATACTTCCACAAATTATACTTTAGCCCAGTATAGGTCACAACATATGGTGTTAAAAGAAAATCTCATAATTAATATTAAAAACTCATACACAAACATTTCTAATTTACGGTTTATTAAAAATGGACATTAGTACCCTTAAACGCAAAACACTCTGCTTCAAAAGCCTAATGCAGAAAAATGTTGTGTCTTTGTTCATTGATATAATCATCTATCACTGAGAACAGCAAGGCCTCTTGAAACAGATGCCAGAAAAGCAAATTGAACTAAAAACAAAATTGAAGACTCAAAAGAAATTAGGCATGAGCAAAAAGCCAAAAATAAGTTCAATGCTGCTTTTTAGTGGCAATATTGCCTGAAACTCAGTGCAAAATTCCCTAATATAGAATATCGCACTTTGAAATACATAATGACTGATACTGCAGAGGGTCATAACCACCTCAGTTGCAAGGCAAGGTTTGCCAGGCTTTCTGACATCTCCATTACTGGTGCACTATATATATATTTTTCATATATATATATTTTACAATAATATTTCTAAATTCTGCAGTGCCATGTTTCTGTTCACATTCAAAGACATTACATGAGCATTTGACCCAAACCAAAATCTTTTTGCATTTCTAATTTGCCCTCCAGTACTGGGAAAAGGCAATTCCATGGACACCAGCCACTAACCCTCCCACCCAACTTTATCTGAATGGACATGGTTTGAGAGTTGGGCTATTGCAACATTAGGAAAATTTCAGCCCAGCTTGATTTGGTTGTCACCTCATGTTACATTTGATCAGACAGTTAGTAAATCATGATCAGGAGCAGGAGCAGATTCCCCAGCTGATCTGCCACTCTGTTGCCTAACTCGGCAAAAAACTAGGTCGAGTCTTGGAAATGTTGGTCTATATGGCTCACTAACAAAACAATGATTCAACCACCAAGTCTAGTAGAGGCTCTGCTTTTCAATCATATTCAGTTCAATCTGCTTGTTAAATTCCTCGCAGCGACCGCTTCCTTTGAATCATATAAAGATCCCAGAGTTGTCTATTGTTGTAAAAGTATTCCGACTGGAGGTGCACAGTAAATTTTCGTTTGAGTTTTGGTTCCTCTGTGGGTAGGATCATGTACCATTATTCACTGCATCTTCAAAACAATTTAGTCCAGGAGAGAAGCTGAGTGCGGAGGAGACTGCAGCAAGATCTGAACAGTGCTATGCCCTAATTCTGACCTGCTACCTCAACCACATTGCATTTGAGAGGTTAGACTCAAAGTACTCTGAATGCAGGTCACAGGCCTGGTGGCTTAACCATCTTTTATTTAACGTGAAGTATAACACTTGTGCACGTCATATCGGTAATTCACTCTTAAACTCGCAGGGAACACTCAAACCTAATTCTAGGGCAGTAGGAGGGAAAGTCTTGGGTTTGGAAGATAATTAATGACGCACACACAAAACCTTAAATGAAATTCATGACTAGACCTACTGGCTCAGTGGAAAAGCGAAGTTGGCTCTGTCACTTGTAGCCACAGGCCCCTTGCTGCTTTAGGCTTGTTGTCACTCTCAAGATGTGATACACAGCTCAGGTGAGAATACAAGTAACTTCATTGGAATGTACCCTTGAAAGACAATCTTATGAGCATGGGGCATGGAGAACAGGATACACAGAAGAATCTAAACACGCCCTTATGCATTCAGATCTACAGGTTGGGTTACTGAGAACGTCACTGGCTAACAAAGTTCATTGTGATGCAGCAAGTGAAATTTAATAGTTCATTGTATTTGAATAAATACCAGGCAAGTCTTTTTCTTTTCGGCTCCAAAGATGAGGAGAAATTAAAATGCGCTTAGTTTCTTTCAGGCAGGGATTTTGCAATCACGGGCAAATACTTCAGGAAGAACAAGAAGAATGAGAACAGAAATACCCACCACTACACTTCTCACACTCATACTCAAAGGGTGAACCTACTCTCGGGTTAGTCATTTTAGTAAATTTGAAAGAGCAATTTGTTCACCACAATGAACAGTTCAGTTCTTCAGGTAGTGGCTTAACTTTTGCGATACGTTTTTTAACCCATTCTGGGATGAGCAGCCTCCGTTCACAAAAGGGGCTGACTTGCATTCACTGTATTATCACAGTGACTACTTCCTCATAAGAATGTCCTGCGGTGGCGATGGTGACCAGATGGTGCGGCTGCGGTAGAACAACAACGGATGCAGTGGTCGCTGAGCCAGTAACCGAAGGAGAATTCTCGGGTAATACTTCTGGTGGGAAGGAAACAAAAAAAAAGACAACTTTCAATACATCTTCTTCACAAAGTGTTACATCATCAAGCCAGGTTGTGCAGAGGCTGGTATTCCCTTCATTACAAACTATTTGGAATGATTAGTGAGTCATTTAAGATGATTAAATGAATTACTGGGACAGACAGAGAGAACCTATTTCCTCCCATGGGCAGAGTCAGGGGGAAAAAAAAGGGGCATAACCTTCAAAGAAAAACTGGGTAAATCAAAGGTACCGAGAGGCAGTTCTTCATACAAGCAGACAAATTATTAACAGGAGTAGGCCATTTGGCCTCCAAGCCTATTCCACCATTTAAGAAGATCAAGGTTATTCTCATTATCATCTCAACACCACTTTCCTTCCTACCCCTGATAACCATGGGCTCCCTTGTTAGTGAAGGTTCTATCTTCCTCTGCCTTAACAGTATTCGGTAACAAACCCTACTGGTGTTGTGGCTGGTTGGCTCACCAAGCTGGTTCATTGTTTTTCCGCAGACGTTTCATTACCCTCCTGGGTAACATCGTCAGTGCAGCCTCCGATGTAGTGCCATTGTGTTTTCCCGCCTGTTATTTAAATTCAAGTCCATTGAGCTGGATTACCTCACTTCCGGTTTTCCTTCGCAGTGGAGGGTATATGGGGTCGAGCTTTGTGTGTTTGTTGATGGCTTTCTTCATGGAGTACCAGGCTTCTAGGAATTCCCGTGCTTGTCTTTGCTTTGCTTGCCCCAGGATCCTGGTGTTGTCCCAGTCGAATTGGTGGTTCTCCTTATCCACGTGGATAGAGATGAGTGAGTATTGGTCATGTCTTTTTGTAGCCAATTGATGTTCGTGTACCCTTGTTGTTAATTTCCTTCCTGTTTGTCCAATGTAGTGTTTGTCGCAGTCTCTGCAGGGAATCTTGTATATGACATTGGTCACGTCCATAGTGGGCAGTGGGTCTTTGGTTCAGGTGAGCAGTTGATGTGGGTTTGTGTGCTACTCTGATGCCCAGTGGTCATAGGAGTCTTCCTAGAAGCCTGGTACTCCACAAAGAAAGCCATCAACAAACACATAGAGCTCGATCCCATATACACTCCACTGCAAAGGAAAACCGGAAGTGAAGTAATCCAGCTCAACGGACTCCAGAGTTTAAATAACAGGTAGGAAAACACAACAGTGCTTCATCGGAGGCTGAACTGATGATGTTACCCAGCAGGGTAATGAAACATCTGCAGAAAAACAGCAAACCAGCTCAGCGAGCCAACCAACCACAACATGCACAACCCGAGCTACAAATCTACTCTAAAACCTTATAAATTCCTACTGGAGTCTGAGCTCCAAAGACCTACAACTCAGACAACATAAGGCCAACCTCATCTCAGCCTTAAAAGGGGACAGTCCTGATTTTTAAACTCTGTCTGCAAAGGGTGGTGGAAATCTGGAACTCTTCCCCTCCAAAAAGTTGGATGTTCTACCAAGAATGCACGAACCTAAGGATCAACTGCTTTGTTCAATAGACAAGGGAAGGTATAGAGCGGGAAAACTCATAAAGCACGTCAACCTGGGACAGGCAGGTACAGAAAGTAGCCATTAGCTCACGACCTAACAGCAGGTTTATCCAGTGCACCTGAGAGGCAAGGAAAGGCGCATGACATTGGACAGGATGGGCTAACAAAGAAATAAACATGCACAAAACAAGCAAAACATTTGCACTTAATTTTTTTTAAAATCTTGGCTTGTTGTGTACACACCCTCCTCTGCTCCAAGTATACTGGGCGGCAACACTAAAGGCTGAGCCGCCAAGTTTGTAGGCGTTGTCACAGTAGCTGTTGCTACCGGAAGTCCAGCAGGTACCTCTGGCTCATTTGCTGCACCAGTGTGAGCCAATGGAGTTGCTTCTGAAAATACAATTGGGGAGAAAAGCAAAGTTAGTCATTGGAAAAGCTGCTGTGTATGATATAACAACCTCCACCAAGACAGAGTAGGCACCATTTGCACGAGATAGGATGCCCTGGATGAGAGAACCTTATGAGAGCAGGGTTGACCTGTGTCCACTGGAATTTGGAAGAATGAGAGGTGATCTGAATGAAACTCATGAGATACCAAGTTGAGTTAATTAGGTGGATACTGGAAGGACTTTCTCCCCATGTGGGAGAGGTTAGAATTAGGGGATAGAGGCTTTCCATTTAAATGAAGCAGTTTGGAAGTCTGAGAAATTCCTTTTTCACAGGGAGCAAGGTCATAGAATGTTTTCAAAGGCAAACATAGATGGATTCCTGACCAACAAGGGAGTCAACGAGTATGGGGTATGTCAGAGGAGTGGGCATGAGACCACAATCTGATCAGCCAGGATCTTCATGAATGGCAGAGCAGAGGCTCAAGGAGCCAAATGGCTCAGTCCTGTTCCAAGTTCACATGTTCATTGAGCTTTCCAATCCCACTGAGAGACAACTGGCTGGACAGCCAATGGCTCACCTTTTAGTACTCAACAATAAACACACTTGTTCCTCCAAAGGCTCATCAAACTGACCACGATCTCTCTTGGGCAACGTGATCTCAGTGAGGATCAAAATGTTCGACATTTGCACGTTCTCCCTATGTCTGCATAGGTTACTGCCGGGTGCTCCAGTTTCCTCCCACAGTCCAAAGATGCACAGGTTAGGTGGATTGTCCACGCTAAATTGTCCACAATATCCAGGGATATGCAGGCTAGGTGGATTATCCATGGTAAATACAGGGTTATAGAGATAGGGTAGGGGTCTGGGTCCTGGTAGAATACTCTTCAGAGATGCAGTGCAGACTTGATGGGCTGAATGGCCTCTTTCCACATTGTAGGGACTCTATAATTCCGTATAGAAATCAACAATAACAACAGATACTTACAGGATTCTTAACATAGAGAAATGGCAGCTTTGTTGTGGGGGACGGGGAGATTAATATACTTTGCATTTATGAGAGCACTGCTGTGGACAGTGATAAGGTTTGCCTCTTGGCCAGAAGGTCAGGGTCCAAGACCCACCTGCCCTGGAGGTGTCTTATAATATGTCTGAACATATTATTTAAAATAATTCAGAACTGGGTGTGCTAATAAGTTTAAGGACCAGGACAAAACCACAAGGGCAGAAGCAATGCTGGAAGCAGACTGCATACAGGCATCTGTAACTAACTGCAGCTTATAATCTAAACTATTAAATAAACCTGCATGAGATTGTCAAGTAAATTGAATCCACCCTGTTCAATCAGTGCTATTTACCAATAAAACAAGAAATAAAAGGAATGATAAAGTCACCATAATCCGACCAGACCATAGGGCTGCTCTCTCATTAGACAGACGGATGATTGGCGATGGTTTTAGGACCAGTTAGCTCAGTTGGCTGGACAGCTATGCGATGCAGAGTGACATCAACAACACAGATTCAATTCCTGCATAGACTAAGGTTACCATGAAGGACTATCCTTCTCAAACTCTTGCCCCCACCCGAGGTATGGTAACCGTCAGGTTAAACTCACCACCAGCTGTTTCTCTCCAAATGAGGGTGCAGCCCTATGACGACTTGACCTTTGAAACAAGGAGTACAATGTGCCTACACTATTCTAGATTCTACCAGAAGACAAAACATCCTCTCAGCATCTACCCTGTCAAGTCCCCTAAGGACAGCTTTCGTTCTAAAATCCAGTGAGCACTGGCCCTAACAGCCTAGTCATTCCTCAAAAGTCAACCCTTTCATCCCAGAAATCAGCCGAGCGAACCTTCTCTAAACCACTTCCTTAACGAGTATAAACCGAAAGAACTGCGGATGCTGTGAATCAGGAACAAAAACAGAAGCTGCTGGAAAAACTCAGCAGGTCTGGCAGCATCTGTGAAGGAAAAAAACAGAGTCAATGTATCAGGTCCGGTGACCCTTCCTCAGAGCGAATAACGGGTATCCCTTTTTAAATAGAGAGGGTCTGCTGACATAAACATTCTCAGTACTCAAGTGCAAAACATACATGCACACTTCCCATGCCAGTACCGCAATGATGTCATTCCATCCAGTTTTCTCAGTGGAATGTGAACCTTTCAGGGCTGTCAGGAGATACAGGCTAAGTTTAAGTGCAAAGCCCAAAACCACATACTACACTTGGTCTGGTCTCACCAATGTCCTTGACAGATGTAGCAAGACTTCCTACTGTTATATTAATTACCCCTTACAGAAAGGCCAACATTTCATTGGCCTCCCTAATTACTCACTGTGCCTACACGCTAACATTTGTGATTCATGTACAAGGACACACACCAGTGTTGCAACATTCGGCAGACTGTTGCCATATAATTATTTTGCTTTTCTATTCTTCCACATTTTCCTCTTATTTTCTCACACCAAATTCCATCAGCCAGATGTATTCCTGCTCATTTAACCTACATATATCCCTTTGCAGACTATTTGTACACTTCTCACAATTTACTTTCTTACCCTCATTATCCGCAAATGTGGCAATAACGCAATTGTTCTTTCAAAGTCATTAATACAGATGATACACAGTGGCAGCCCATGATCCCTATGGCATTCCACTAATTACAATCCATCAACTTAAAGATTGTAGTTATCTTGATCATTTCGCATTCCAAACCATATTGACTCGGCCGGATTGTACGCGGAATTTCCAAATTTCCTGCTCTTAGTTCCGTAATAATGAATTCCAGCACTCTTCTAATAATAGATGTTAGGCTACAACTAGTCCATAGTTTCCTGCTTTCTATCTCCCTCCTTTCTTAATTAGTGATGTTGCTCCAATCCACTCAGACCTTTGCAGAATTTTGGGAAAATTTTGAACGTTACAACTAATGTATCTACTATTTGCACACCCATGTCTGTTAAGATCCTAGAGTGTAGGTATCACGTCCAGGGTCTTGTCAGTCTTTACTCCCATTAGGTTTTCCAAACATTCAAATGACAGCAATTGTTTCAGGCTCCTCCTCCTTTTTGTCTTTTAATTTTCTGTATTCTTCAGGTGCCTTTTGTATTTTCTACTGTGGATACAAAATACTTGTTCAAGTCTCTGCCATTTTCTGATTTCCCATTATGAATTTCCCAGTTTCAACTTTAAGAGATCAAATTTCATTCAGGAACAAGAGTAGCTTGTTCAGACCGTCAAGTCTGCTCTGCCATTTAATACAATCATGGCTGATCAAACTCTTCAATGCTTTTTATCCACATTATCCCCAGAACCCTTTACATTATTGGTATTCAGAAATGTATCAAACTCTACTTTAAACAGACTCAAAGACTGAGGTTCCACAGCCCTCTGTGGTAGAGAACTCCAAAGATTCACCTTCTGAGGAAAAACTGCTCTCCAATAGCATCTGCTTTATTTTAAAATCATTTCCCCTGGTTTTAGATTCCCCAACTAGGGGAAACATTTTAACCTGTGTTTAGTCTGTCTATCCCTTTCAGTATTTTGTAGGTTTTAAAAATTAAATAATCTCTCATTCTTCAAAACTCTAGACAATAAAGGGGCCAGTTTTTCCAATCTCTCTTCATAAGACAGTCCTGCCATCTTGGGTGCAACTCTGGTGAACTTCCAATGCACTCCCGTCATGGCAATAATATCTTTGTTGAGATTAGAGACACAATATTCCAGGTATAGTCTAACCAAGTTTCTGTATAACTGAAGCACTGATTTTTGTTTAATTTATTCATATGTGGGATGTGGGTGTCGCTGGTTAGGGCCATCATTTATTGCCTGTCCTGAATTGCCCTTGAGAAGGTGGTGAGCTACCTTCTTGAACCATTACAGTCCGCCTGCTGTGGGTTGATGTCATTAAGGAGGGAATTCCAAGATTTTGACCCAGAGACAGTGAAGGAACGGCAATATATTTCCAAGTCAGGATGGTGAGTGGCTTGGAGGGGAACTTGAAGGTGGCGGTGTTCCCACATATCTGCTGCACTTTTCCTTCTATTGGAAGTGGTTGTGGGTTTCGAAGGTGCTGTCAGAGGATCTTTGATGAATTTCTATAGTGCATCTTGTAGATAGTACACACTGCTGCTGCTAAGCGTCTGTGGTGGAGAGAGGGGATGCTTGTAGATGTGGCGCCAATCAAGTGGACTGCTTGGTCCTATACGGTCGACTACTTCAGGACTTAAATCCTCTTGTAATAAAGGTTAACATTCTATTCGCCTTTTTTATTGCTTTTTACATGCTTGTAGAAGATTTACAGTCTTTCATATTTGGAAGTTTTCTCTCATAATCAAGTTTGTCCTTTTTTTAGTAATCCTTTGCTTGTTTCAGAACACACTCCAAATCTTTTGGCCTACCACTAATCTTTTTAATCAAGAGAAGAGGTTAGTGTTTCCCCTTGTGTTGACCTGTGGATTCCTTTTATTCAAAGGAGGTTACTGGTCTCTGTGAATATTAACGTTGGACATCATCCCTGAGACTTCCCCCATTAACATCCCAGGGGTTATCATCGACTAGAAAAACGGACTAGCCATAGAAACACTATAGTCACAAGAGCAGATCAGAGGCTAGGAATCCTGCATCAGGTAACTCACGTCCTAACTCCCCAAGGCCTGTCCACCATCTAAAAGGCACAACCCAGGAATAAGATGGAGTGTTCTCAATTTTCCTGGATGACTATCTCCAACAACACACAAGACGCTCAAAAACAAAGTAGTTGCACTGAACAGTGACAGCACGATGTACCACCTAGAAGATTCACTGCAACAACATAACAAGGCTCCCGTAGCAGCACCTTCCAAACCTACAATCTCGACCATCCATAAATACAAGGTCAACAGATGCAAAGGAATGCCACCTCCTGCAAATTCCCCTTCTACCCACATAACAGCCTGAGTCGTAACTATTATTTCATAGGCTCATGGTCTATGAATGCAACTGAGTTTAATAATTAGGAAAATGCTCCTTTCCTAACACTCGGGGCCCTCATGACATCCATCCATCCCTTCCACCACCAGACATACCTCTGGCTTCTTCCTGGTCAGTGACAGGCACGAGGACATTGTGGTATTTCCGCAGATGGACATTCCTGCTGCCACTCTGAGAGAAAGTCTTGGGACAGATGCTGCAGTGGTAAGGTTTCTCACCTGCAATCCATTGAAAAATCACTTTAGGATCCCCACTTTTGTTTCAATGCCATTTCCTCACAGCCATGAGCATGGTGCCCTCTGTGCAAAAGTACTTTTATATGCTTTACTCAGGGTGAACTTCACTACTACAGGGAGTTGTTGAGGCACAGAGCAAACACAGGAAAGGCTCAGGGCTTGAGAAAGACAGAAGGGAACAGTGTTAACCTGACAGACGAGGACAGATAGGAGGACGTTCAAGTGGGGATAATGCCTCATATCTTTCAATATTTTATATATATTTATATATAAAAAATAGTATATAAGAAAGTACTGCCAACCCTGGAAACCTGAAATAAAAACAAAAGCGCTGAAAAACTCAGTAAGTTTGGCAGAATCTGTGGAGAAAGAGAAAAAAAATTCCTAGAATTGTACAGTACAGAAGATACCCTTTGGCGCATCAAGTCTGTATTGCCAAAACTATGCTAAATCACATTAGTCCAACTTTCCAGTACTTGGCTCATTGTCCTGAATATTACGACGTTTCAAGTGGGGATCCGTGTTTTTTTTTGGAAAAGGTGTGAGATTTCCCACCTCTACTACCCTCCCAGGTAGTGCACCTTCTTTCCCCTGGGTGAAAAAGGTGTTCCACAACTCCCTTCTAAACCTCCTACCTTTCACCTGAAAAGTGTGCCCTCTTATTATTGACCCTTCAACTAAGGGTGTTAACTTTCAGCTGCTTTCTATCCAGGCCCTTCAATTTTGTACTCCTCTGTCAGGTCCCCCCGGCGCCATCAAACTTCTCTGCTCCAAAGAAAACAACCCAAGCCTATCCAGACTGTCTCCATTGCTGAAATGCTCCATCCCAGGAAACATTCTGGTGAATCCCTTCAGCACACACCCCAGTGCAATCAACATCCTTACTATAGTGTGGTGATCATAACTGAGAACAGTACTCCAGCTATGGCTTAACCAAAGTTCTACACTTCTCCAAAATAACCTCCCTGCTCTTACAATATACGCCTTTTTTTTCTTTATTCATTCACAGGATGAGGGCGTCGCTGGCCAGGCAGCATTTACTGCCCATCCCTAATTGCCCAGAGGGCAGTTACGAGTCAACCAGATTGCTGTGGGTCTGGAGTCACATGAAGGCCAGACCAGGTAAGGATGGCAGTTTCCTTCCCTAAAGGACATTCGTGAGCCGAGATGGGTTTTTCCGACAATCAACAATGGATTCACAGTCATTGGATTCTTAATTCCAGATATTTATTGAATTCAAATTCCACCATCTGCTGTGGCGGGATTCAAACCCAGGTCCCCAGAACATTATCTGGGTCTCTGGATTAACAATCCAGCAATAATACCTCTAGGTCATTGCCTCCCCACCCTTGATAAAGGCAAGAGTCACACATGCCTGCTTAATCACCATATTAACTTGTGCTTCCACCTTCAGGAATTTGTGGACAATCACCCCAAACCCCGCTGTTCCTCTGAGCTTCCTAGCTATCCCAATCATTGACTACTCCCTTGTCTTGTTCCACAGTGCATCACCTCACACATTATCAGGGTTAAATTCTGTCACTGATCTGTCTTATCTGACCAATCTGTTTCTATCCTCCTGTCAGCCAAGGCCACATTCCTCACCATCAATTTACTTATCATCCCCTCTATCTCACCTACATCATATGTATTCTATCTCAATGTACATGTCACAAACAGCAATGGACCCAGCACTGATCCCTGGATACTCCACTGGACACCGGGCTCAGACACACAAACAGACCTTGGCCCCCACCCTCAGTTTCCTGCCACGAAACCAATGTTGGATCCAACTTGCCAAATCACCCTGTATCCCATGTGTTTCTAATTTTCTTTACCAGTCTCAATTGTGGGAGACTTGTTAATGCTGAAATCTACACAAACAACATTCACTGCACTATCCTCACCTACATGCTCGGTCACCTCGAAAGTTTCAACCAGATTTGTCAGGCATGACCACCCTCTGACAAAGACATGCCAACCACCTTTCATTAAATCTTGCCTCAGTTAACGTTAAGAGTCCATTATGACTTTACTTTGAAATACAGAACAGATGCTGCCAGACATTCTGAGTTTCATCATTGCTTTGTGCTTTCACAATGCCAGCATAGATTGATTGGATCCAATAGCCTGTTGGGTGCTACCCATTCTTTCTAATACAAATGTACCTTTTCCCTTAACACTTGCACCCTCCACACCCACAACTTCCACCACCACCATCTCCTGACACACATACACGGACCATGAGTCCAGATGGTACTGGGTGTGGATAGGACAAGGACAAGAGCAACGTTTAGGTGTAGGTGAAGCTGAGTGTGCAGAGGGTGGGGCACAGTTGAGTATGAGGGTATTAAAAAGGATGGAGAAAGGTTTGGCAGCAGATGAGGACAAGGTAGAGATGACAGTAGCTAATTTAACGGTGGTGAAAGCAGACAGTTTCTGTGACAGAGGAAATGGGGTCTAATTGAATGCCCACAGCCTGCTTGAGTGCCGAGATAGTGAGCATGGAGGGAAACAGAAGTGGAGAGAGGGAACATTTGGCAGTCAGACAGCTTTGGTTCCAACAATGGCGTAAAGGAGGAAACCATAGCCGGGCCAAAGATCTGAGGCAGGACCAAGTGAGCACCTTAGTTGGTAACTATTCTGTGATTCCGAGAGGCAAAATAACAGAAGCCTTTGAGAGACTACAGAACAAGACAAGCACCAGGAAGAAACAAGCAGTAGCAATAGCAGGATAATGCACGGGAGAGCTGGACTAAAAAGATGGAAACGAAACCATGTAAAACATTGCCCTGGAACAGGACATTCTTCACAAGTTCCACTCAGGAAGGGAAATGGCTCCACACCTCTGTTCAGCTTCTTGTGGCCCTAACACCGCAACTGCCCTTCTCACAACAAACACAAGAGTTCAGTACCTGAGTGTACAACCATATGTTTACGAAGACTGGAATATTCTGTAAAACAACGGCCGCAGCTTCCTGCTTCACAAACGAATGGCTTCTCTCCTAACAAAAAGAGAAACGCAGCAGCAAATTACTGTGGCTCCCGAAAAACGAATGCATTAGTGGTTTCTACAAAGGTATTGGGATGGAAAGGGAAGCAAGTTCTCCTGCCTTCACTTCAGCTGAAAATTGTTCAACAAAAAAAAAAAAAAAAATGTAAGACCGGGCTTCCCAAAAAGCGGGAATCAAAAGCTGAGATTTTGGGTCTCCTAACTCAAAAGCAGTAACAGACATCAAGTATCTCTGTCCAAGCTTAAATAGGCCCCTGCTTTCATAGATACCCTCTACTCTCTCAATTCTCATTGTGACAATTTTCAAACATTGAAATGGAGTCACAGTGGGAAATAATTTGGGAAACTGTGGTGCAAGCAATGGTTCACACCCTTTCCACCAAGTTTCCAGTGAATGATACGAGGTGGATCACAAAAACTGTACAAATGCTCCCCTAATAATTACTTCAGATTGCCCAATTGGTCTCAAATAGAAAGATTCCTATTAAGAGAGCCTGAATGGAGGATTTGGTAATATTGCATTGACAGTACTGAGTTAGTGACTTGAACTCAAGTTGGCTCTCAGAGATGTCACCACCAACTCAGTCAGACTGGGTGAACAACTGCTCTCACAGAGACACGTGCCATCAAAAAACTTGGATAGAAACTCAACCTTGCTACAAATCATTTGAAAAAAAAAAGTGACAACGCACGCTAACGCCAGTCTGTACCAGTGTGAATTCGCATGTGGTTCTTTAAGTTGCCAGCTGTTGTAAACTTCTTCCCACAGTCGGTCTCAGGGCAGGTGTAGGGTTTCTCCCCGTTGTGTGTCCTCATGTGGACTTTCAACCTCTGGAGCACATAGAAACTCTTCCCACATCCCTCCTTTGGGCAGGTGAAGGAGCGATCATTCCTGAGCGGAAAGAGAAGATTTACCAGGTGGAAGGAAACAGAAGGGCAGCAGTTGTGGAGGAGGGAGGGAGGGAGGGAGAGAGGCCAGGGAGAGTTGGGGGGGGGGGGGTGTGTGTTGGCAGCAAGGGAGAATGGGTGAGCGAGTTAGAGGGGAGATAGACAGAAGGTGAGGGAGAGGAGAGAGTAGATAGGAAAGACATGACAGTGAGGAAAAAGGAGGCTTCGGTGCCGGATGAAAATGTGGGAAACAGGAAATATTGTTCACTTCTTACATATTAAAAACATCAAGGGAAACGGGGTTAGCGCAGGAAAATGCTGTTGAACTAGATCAGCCATGATTTCACTGAATGGCAGAGTAGGGTCATGTGGCTGAATGGCTACATCCTGCTCTAATTTCTGATATTCTCCCATGGCCTCCAGCTCACTTTGTTCATTTACATATATGATCTTCAAACTATTTTAGAGGAATTCTCTCATTTTCTTTCTTGTCCCGGAGCTCAGATTTACAAACCACAGCTGTGGCAACAATAATAAAACAAAACAAAAAGTGTAAGTTAAAGCCTTTCCAGTGGCTACCCTCTTACTTTGCATCTGTCCAATAAATTAGTTCAGCAGTTGAAGTGTAAAGTAAGAGATGCATGGTAGAGGGCAAAAAAATATTGTGGGGGTGAGGGGGCATTTAGTCTTTGTGGTTCCTCATTGGCCTCTTTCAAAAAAAAGAGTGTCTTTAAACTAGCTTGTCTTGACATTCGCCCACAGTCTCTTTCTTCAAAAATGTTTGAAAAAATTGGAAACACTGTTGATTCATAAAAGTCCAACCTTCCTGCCTGTAAATTTGTTTCAACATAAGAGACTGGAAGAAGGATGACAGGTTTGGAGAGGAATGGGGGAGTGAATGAAGGACAGGACTTTGAATTATTTTTGGATTTTTGGTTGAGTGTCTTGGTCCCTTAATATCCTTCACTGGAATGACATGTGAAAGGCCTTCAAAAGTGTCATAGTGAGAGTTCAGAGTCACTATGTTCCTTTTAGAGTGAAAGGCAAGTCTGATAAGATTAGGGAACAATGGATGAATAAAGATATTGAAGTTCTTGTCAAGAATAAAAAAAAATTATTTTTTGATATTGACAATTGGGATCAACTGAATCTTGAAGAGGAGAAACAGTGTAGGGTCATTCCTATGGAGGAAATCAGGAAGGCAAAGAGGGGATATGAGATAACCTTGGCAGGTAAGGTTAAAGATAATCCAAAAAGATTCAACAAATACATTCCAAGCAAGAGAGCAACTAGAGATAGAGTAGGACCCCTTAAAGAACAATAAGGTTGTCTTTGTGTCAAGCCTCAACACATGAGAGATATTAAATAAATATTTTGTATCAGTTTTTACTGTTGAGAAAGAACTGGAGGCTAGAGAACTCCGGGAATTAAATACTGATATTTTGAAAACAGTTCACATTACAGAAAAGGAAGTGCTGGAGGTCTTAGAAAACAAAGATAGCTAAATCTCCGGGACCTGATCAAGTATATCCCAGAACGTTATGGGAAGTTAGGGAGGAAATTGCAGGGCCTCTAGCAGAAATATTTGTATTATCTGTAAACACATGTAGAGTATCAGAGGACTGGAGGGTGGCTAATGTTGTACCACTGTTTAAGAAAGGCTTAAGGAGAAGCCTACAGACCTGTGAGACTGACATCGGTAGTGGGTAAGTTGTTGTTGGTGATTCTGAAAGATAGGATTTACATGCATTTGGAGAGGTGTAGAACAATTAGGGATAGTCGGCATGGTTTTGTGCAAGGAAAATTGTGTCTCACAAACTTCATTGAGTTTTTTTCATGAAGTTACCAAAAAGATTGATGAGGGCAGAGTTGTAGACATGGTTTACTTGGACTTTAATAAAGCCTTTCACAAGGTTCTGCATGGTAGACTAATTAATAAAGTTAGATCACATGGCATTCAGGCTGAGTTTGCCAACTGGATAGAAAATTGGCTTTACAGTAGGAGACAGAGGGTGGTGTATAATTTACATTTATGTAAATAATTTGGAGGAGAATATAAAAATTCTAGTTAATAGGTTGACAGATGACACCAAAATTGGTGTTATTGTCAAAGGCAAGGAAGGTTATCTCAGATTAGAAAGAGATCTTTATCAACTAGATCAATGAGCTGAGGCATGGCAGATCGAGTTTGATTTGGATACATGTGAGGTATTGCATTTTGGTCATACAAACAAGGACAGGACTTTTATAATTAATGGTAGGGCCCTGTGTAGTGTTGTATAACAGACAGACCTAGGGGTTCAGGTACATAATTCCTTAAAATTTATATCACAGGTAGACAGGATGGTTCAGGTGTTTCGCATGCTTGCCTTCATTGTTCAGGGCATGGAGTACAGGAATTAGGATGTCATATTGAGGTTGTACAAGACATCGGTGAGGCCTCTTCTGGAGTACTGTGTGCAGTTCTGGTCGCCGGTTACAGGAAAGATATCATTAAGCTGGAGAGGGTTCAGAAAAGGTTTACCAAGATGTTGCTGGGAATGGAGGGTTTGAGATACAAGGAGGTTCAGGGGTGACCTTATTGAGGTTAATAAAGCCATGTGGGGCACAGATAATGTGAATGACCAGTGTCTTTTCTCTAGGGTGGGAGAGTTTTAAACAAGGGGGCATATTTTTAAGGTAAGAGGAGAAAAATTTTAAAAGGACATGAGGAGCAACTTTTTTTTTTGAAAACACACGGAGTGTGGTTTGTGTGTGGAATGAACCACTGGAGGAAGTGATGGATGCAGGTACAGTTACAATGAATAAAAGACATTTTGAGTTCATGAATCGGAAAGGTTTGGAGGGATATGGGTCAAGCACAAACAGGTGGGATTAGTTTAGTTTGGGAACATGTTCAGTGTGGACTGGTTGGACCAAAGGGTCTGTTTCCATGCTGTATGAGTCTATAAGTTTGCAAGTTCGTGGGTCACAGACAGTTTGGTTTTGCATGTGCATCTTTACATCTGCTTTAGCATGAAGCAACCCCTGAAAATAAAAAAGTTCCACCCCCCACTTCTCCCCCTGCTGCAAACCAAATGCAAACCCCAGGTATGTGGTTATGAAATAAGGTTTTGAACTCACTTGTGTGTTTTCAGGTGATATTTCAGATGCGCATGCCAGAGGAAGGTCCTGCTACAGCCATCATAACAGCACTTCAGTGTCTTCTCACTCCGTGGAGCAGTGTGCTGCAGGTCGGGAGTTAAATCTTCCTTACGGTTGGATGTTTTACTGTCATTGGTGGGCTCTCCTGAAACCAAAAATCACACATCACAACGGCAACCGAGAAGATCAGTGCCCAGGTGGCAGGCAGATTTCCACTGGCCACTACCTGTGACAAATACAATTTCTGCTGCTTCTTCTGTCAGCATAAAATGACATCACAGGCAAACATCTGCCAGAATTTATACGGTTAAACCAGACAAGGCTTGCTGGAATGAAAATCTTGGCAATGAGAATCATATGGACTGGAAATATCTAGAGGTGGGCCTTAAAGATTTCAAGTCATGGACTGAGATTATTTCCTCTGGCATTCGGATTGTGCTTGGGAGGAAAAGTTGTTGCTACAGTGTCTGTGAAACAAATGGTCCTTGGAGTTTGTGTGGTACCCATTTCGGTCTATTTCCATCAGTCCAGTCCATATTATAGAACATGCCCAATCTATTTCTCAGCCTCCTTTGTTGGAGTGATTCCTATTCCAAATCTTTGAAGAAGGGAAGATCATGTACAGTCACAACAGCTGGTCCTAATGCCTCTGGACCAGTTTGAGGGGGAATAGGCAAATATAGGAAATTCCTTGGTTGTCAAGCAATTTGGGATGTTCTGAGGTGGCAAAAGTGGGATGGAAATGCAAGTTCTTTTCCTTTACTTTCCATACTTTTTTTTTGTGGGTGGAAGTTCAGAAGAGAAACAAAGGTAAAATAAAACAAAGGGTCACTGGAATCAAAACATTAACTCTGTTTTCTCTCCAGAGATGCTGCCAGACCTGCTGAGCTTCTCCAGCAATTTCCGTTTCCTTACATCTAAGAGAAGCAAAGGTCTCGCCACTGAAAAAAAAATCTAGGTGACCTCACTGACAGTGAGCAACCAAGAGGCAGGCTACAGCAGTGATATGCTCCCGGCTTAGACACTAAGGGCTGCCTGTCCCCTTCGGAGAAGATACTTGAGAGTAATCCGCAACTGCAGCGAGTCAGCATCTTCAGGAGGTGAAAAGATCAGAATGACGGCAGAAAAGGAGATGAACAAGAGAGAACAGGATGTTACAAATGACTGCACCAAGAGCAAAAAAAAAAAGTACAAATCTGAAAATATAAGGTTAAAACAAAATTCAAAAGCATGGCTCTTACCATAGGGTATAATTTCTGGACAACCGACTGCATCGCAGGAAGTGTTTAAAAACTTGCATACATCGAAAAACAAATAAAGGACGGGAAGCTGTTGGTACCTTTTGAATCCTTCACCAGTTCTGCCCTGGTTGCAGCCACGAGACTGTCATGGGCCAGTTCCTGTACTCGGAGATACCATGGAGTACTCCCATCCACACTTTCACTGGCAGTAGTCACACCCCTGGCATCAGGTGCCTCAGTTTGAATTGGCAGCCCAGAGTCAGAGGTAGAGGGATCACCTGGAAAACCACATGCTCCATTTACATAACACCTTTCACAATCTCAAGGACTTTGCAAAGCACCCGAAAGTCAATTAATTACTCAATTAATTGAGAATTTAAATTCTCAAAGAAAACACAACTCAATCTATGGATTTTATTCCAAAATGCACAGCAGACCCTTCAGAATATTTTCTATTCAGAAATGCTAATACTCACCACTGCAGCAGGTGGGACTTGAACCTGAGTCTCCTGGCTCAGAGGTACAGACACTATCACTGCACCACAAGAGCCCTGACAGCAAACCTTTCAGAATATTTTCTAATCAACCTAATCAGAGATGGTACTGGATGTGTGACTCGAACACATGCCTCCTAACTCAGAGTTAGGGAAATGACCAGACAGTCTTGGTTCTTTGTGATGCTAATCGAGATATAAATTCTGGCCAATCATTAATTTACCACCACCACACACACACACGCCCACAACACACCATCACCAGCATCAGTACAAAGTCTGTTTTGGAGCATTGTGCAACCAATGGTTAACCAGCCCGTTCAGGATCATTGTCAAGGTCTTGCAAGGTTAAGACAGCACACGGCTGAAGCGCCCAGTAGAAACCGGCATCTTCAAAACACCGAGAACGATCACTGGGTGGGTGGGGGGGGGCGGGTGGGGGGGGGGTGTGTGTGTGTGTGTGTGTGTGTGTGGTGCAGCTGAACACAAATATTTTCTCAATTCAAAAAAAAAATTGGCACTTTACTATTTGTCCAACTGCCTGTTTACATGTCCCCAAAATCTCAAGCAGTCGATGATTAAAAGGGAAGATATAATGAATATGTGTTTCAAACTACAATCATTTCCAGGCCAGCTGCACGTGTTTGTTATGATCTTATTATGCAAGTGAGTTTGGAAACTACACAGTGACTAGCTGAAACAATCAGACCTTTATATTAACACAGAGCAGAGTCGGACTTCACACCCTGCCAATAAAGCAGACTAAGAATAAACTGATTGTGATTGGAGACACAGAGTGCTAAACACAGAGGGGGTTAGATAGCAGGGCACATGTTTGTGGCACAAATACTGCAGATCCTTTCATCCTACACATTGTGTCCTTCTATTCCTTTATCCTTCATTGTCTACCCAGCTTCCCTGGAACATCTCCAATAACGTTCACCTCAACTACCCTTCTCGTAACAAGTTCCACATTTCAACTATCCTTCGAGCGAAGAGGCTCCTCTTCAATTGCCGATTGGATTGGTTAGAGACTATCCTATATTTACGGCCCCAAAGTGTGGGTCTCCACTGCAAATGAAAACATCTTGACCATCAACCCAGTCAAATGTTTTGAGACCCTTAAGGATTTTTATCCAGTCACATTTCAGTGTTGTTTGTAGAGTCTGACCCATGACACCAGAACATTAGCCTGGAGTTCTGAATTATAGTCGGGGGACATTGCCACTAACTCCCTGTGACAAAATACAGGAAATGCCTGCTCATTTTTTCTTCTGACGGAAACAGCCTCTCCCTTCTGGTATCATTTTCAAATTTATTCTAATAGTATAAAGAACAGGTTGTTTAGGGTACTCCAAATATGATCTAAACAGAGCTTGATGCAGGTTTTACATAACCTGTGTTTTCTCCAGAAAGGAAACAGTGTTTAGTTTGCATTTTAACAAAGACAGATTATTAACCTGATTGACTACAAATACCAATTTGTTTGTCTGTAATCAGAGATCCAACAA
Organism: Ginglymostoma cirratum; assembly: GCA_024137785.1. Taxonomy (NCBI): domain Eukaryota; kingdom Metazoa; phylum Chordata; class Chondrichthyes; order Orectolobiformes; family Ginglymostomatidae; genus Ginglymostoma; species Ginglymostoma cirratum. The sequence continues at coordinate 71,135,219 of JAHRHZ010000283.1, forward strand.
TTCCACTACACTTGACACTGGCTTTCCAAGATCCATATAACCTTCTTATTCACCCAGCAAAATCTGACCCTTGTACCTGCCTATTTAAAGTGGATTTGCTAATAATAAGAACATTCTATTAATTAAAGGTTTTCCTGTATTTTGTCACAGTCACAGGGAGTTAGTGGCAATGTCCCCCGACTAATAATTCAGAACTCCAGGCTAATGTTCTGGTGTCATGGGTCAGAATCCCACAATAAAAGGTGAAGAGTCACCATAATCCTAGGGACGCACATGGCTGCTCTCTAATTAGAGAGACAGAGAGGGACTGATAGTGATTTAACCTGAGGGTCACCATGACTCAGGTGACAGGAGAGATTTGGGAGGAAAATCATTTATGGTAGCCTCAGCTGGTGCGGGAACCGAACACATGCTGCATCACAAACTGGCCTTCCAGCCAACTGAGCTAACTAACCTCCAAATCCCACAACAGCATTTGAAGAAATCTGAATAAAATACAAATCTGGAATTAAAAGGCTAGTCTAATGGTGACCATGAATCATTGTCAATTGTCGAAAAAAAGACACTTGGTTCACTAATATCCTTTAAGGAAGGAAACCTGCTGTCCTTACCTGGCCTGGCCTACATGAGACGCCAGACTCATAGTAACGTGGCTGACACTTGAAATAGCCTAACAAACCACACAGTTCACAGACAAATAGGGACGTGCAATAAATGCTGGGCCATAAACAGGAAAGAAAAGGATGCAGCTTGGCACTGGCTACAAATTTTAAAATTGTACTTCTTATTCTTTGGTCTAACTCATTAAGGTTAAAGGTAAACAAAGAGTTCCCAGAGATCCCTGTGAAATATTTCCTACTTTTAGTCAGTTTCAGTAACTACCTTAGCCACTGACTCTCCCTCTCTCTGTTTTTTCAGCCAGCCTACTATCTGCTGTGTGGCTTATCCCAGCTCCCCACATTTTGAACTGAGTCAACATGGTGTCTTGTTGCTCATTTTGTTTTGCTGCTATTGATCCCAAGAACACTTCGCAGTTCTTCTCCATCAAGAGCTTGAAAAGTACAACTTTTTCTAAAAACATTAACTTAAGGTAAATATTTGGGTACCTGTAACAGCTCCTGCTATAAAATGCGCACGTTAGACAAGATATGGCTCTCGGCCCCACAACTAAACATGCTGCTCTGCTCCGTGCTATTTTGGATCTCTCACTTGAACAGTGACGATTGAGAGGCTTCCAGCATCAGAATCCAAATCATAAATCCCTGTCACAATGAGTCAGCTCAACTGCAACTCAATCAAGAAACTGGGGCGATGGTCTGAGGTAAAGGAGTTAAGAGTTTGATCAATTAGGCTGAGTGGTGTTAAACAGACATGAAACATTCATCTTCCAATCTGCTTTGTTTTTCTTGCCCCTCCCATCTCGTGTGCTCTCACTTTCTTTCCTTGACCACTGCTTCTTTCACTTGTTTATCCATCTCATTTACATTTCTGCCCTTTCATCTCCCACAAACTGACCTTATTGTTCAGTGGCCACAGGAGAAAGACAGAGAGAGAGAGAGAGAGAGGAGGGGTGTTTGGCATGTTGCTGATTTGGAACTTAGAAAACAATAGCTCAAAGCCAACAGCGTACCTTAAAAATGAAACACAAACCCATTGCCCATCACCGTAACATGGAAAAATATTCAAATACACACTACAAAATGATGGAGTCTCTAGCATTCCCACTTTGGAGAGGTTTCTGTTTATATTCATTCATGGGATGAGGGCATCACTGGCCAGGTCAGCATTTAGTGCCCATTCTTAATTGCCCACACTTAAGAGTCAACCTGTGGGTCTGGAGTCACATGTAGGCCAGACCAGGTCAGGATGGCAGTTTCTATCCCTGAAGGACATTAGTGAACCAAATGGGATTTTTCAACAATCAGCAATGGGGAGCCAATGGCCTAGTGGTATTAACTGCTGGACTGTTAATCCAGAGACCCAGATAACGCTCTGGGGACCCAGGTTCGAATCCCGCTATGGCAGATGGTGGAATTTGAAATCAATCAATATCTGGAATTACAGAGTCTAATGATGACCATGAATCCATTGTCGATTGTCGGAAAAACCCATCTGATTCACTAATGTTCTTCAGGGAAGGAAACTGCCATCCTTACCTGGACTGGCCTACATGTGACTCCAGAACCCACAGCAATGTGGTTGAGTCTTAACTGCCCTCTGGGCAATTAGGGATGGGTGATAAATGCTGCCTCACCTAGCGACTCCCTCATCCCATGAATGAATAAAGAATTCATGGTCATCATTAGATTGTTAATTCCAGATTTTTATTGAATTAAAATTCCACCATACATTGTGGCAGAAGTCAAACCCGGGCGCGCAGAACATTACCTGGTTCTCTGGATTAACAGTCCGGCCATAAAACCACTAGACCATTGCCTCCCCAATTGCCTCTTCTGAATTTACTTGTTCTTTTATAAACTCATCAGTCAGAACAGTCAAGACTCAAAATGTTAAACGTTTCTCTCTCCATAGATATTACCAGACCTGAGTTTCCCCAAAACTTCCTGTTTTTATTTCATATTTTCAGCATTCACAGTATTTTGCTTTCAATGCAGAGGCTCTACTCCACTTACCAGAGACTGGTGCTTGGTTGTCTAAAGTGTTCTCACTGACTTTGCTTGAAGGCAGACTTTGGGCAGCACCCTGTTCTGGCTCCTCAAATCCTTTCCCCAAGGGTATAAAGGTATTCTGGACAAACTGTACCAGCAACTGTAAATAAAACAGGTCAGGACATGGAGTTAGATCTAAACACATGACGGTGTTACTGATAACTGGTGGTAGAATAACACTATAAGACAGACAGACTGAGTAAATGATTCCAAGGTTACATTAAATCATGAATGTCGTAACCATGAGAATATCTGATGCCACATTTTATTTACTGTCAAAGTTCGTTTAGGTCTCATTACATAATAGCATTACCAGTGCATCCTTGGGACTCAGAAGGTCGAGAATTCAAATGCTACTCTCTCTCAAGTTGCACAGCAGAAGAAATTGGCTGGTTCACTTTAGAGACAACAGCAGCAGGGAGGGGGTAAAGTCTGTATACCTCATTGGAGTTGAGGATAACTAGGAGTTATGGAGATGTCAACTCCGCTGTGAGCAAAAGCGCTCCTAATGTTGCAACTGAGCAACTGAGGATGAGTTTGAGGTAAGGAAGGGGAAGTTGAAGCAGACATACAGTCGCAGGCTTGACAAGAAATCCATCAAGTCTGGGTAGCAGAGATAACCACAAAACAAACAAAAAACCCACAAAAACTGCAGATGCTGGAAAATCAGAAATTACTAGAAAAACTCAGCAGTTTAGGCAACTTCTGTGGAGAGGAAGCAGAGTTAACGTTCTTCAGAACCGCAGTTAACCTCCTAGTTCATCACAGAGTGAGTCTAACAATATGGGGTACTATTTGCCTGTCTGCAGCAAAATAAAAACACCTTGTACTTGTACAGTGCTCTTAATACAGCAAATCACCCCCACGCCAGAGACATTAATCAAAATTCCCAAATAATCCCAGAGCAGGAGGATTCAACTGAGAACTGTGGTTACAGTAATACTTGATAATTGTCAGGCCAAATCCGCCAAACAACAATTAGATTGTTTGTGTGTATTGTGTTTGAACTGGTCACAGCGGCAGTGTTTTTGTCTTGGAGTCAGAAGGTCATGGGATCAACAAATTGTATAAATAATCTCAGCTGACACTTCAAAGGAGTACTCAGGGAGTGGTGCATTGCCAGAGACACCATCTTTTGGAACACACTTCAAATCAAGATCCAGTTTGCCTTTTGGACGGACATAAAAATCAGTATGGCATTCCTTGATAAAGAAAAAGGGAGCTTTCAGCAGTATCCTAACAGTTATTTATCCTTGATCAAAATCACTAAAATACATTAACTAGCAAAACTGGAGCTGATGGGAATCTGGGGGAAAACTCTCTGCTTCTGGAGTAATACCTGGCACATTGGAAGATGGTTGTTGGAGGCCAGTCATCCCAACTCCGGGACATCTCTGCAGGAATTCCTAAGGGTAACATCCTAGGTGCAACCATCTTCAACTGCTTCATCAATGACGTTCTCTCCATCATAAGGGTAGAAGTGGGAATGTCTGCTGATGATTGCACAGGGTTCAGCACTATTCACAACTCCTCAGTTACTGAAGAGTCCATGTACAAATGCAGCAAGACCTGAACAATAGCAAAGTTTAGGCTGACAAGTGGCGTGTGATATTTGTGCCACACAAGGCCCAGGCAATAGTCACCTCCAACAAGAGAATCAAACAATAGCCCCTCGACACTCAATGACATTACCATTGCTGAATCTCCTACCATCAACATCCTTCGGGTTACTACTGACCAGAAAGTTAACTGGACGAGCCACATAAACGTGGCTACAACAGCAGGTCAGAGGCTAGGAATCCTGCATCAAGTCAGTCATCTCCTGAAAACCCCAAAGCTTGTCCACCGTCTACAAGGCTCAAGTCAGGAGTGTAACGAAGTACTTTCTACTTGTGTGGATGAACACAGTTCCATCACACTCAAGAAACTTATGCTCTCAGGAGAAAATAACTCATTTGATGAGCACCACATCAACAAATATTCACTACCTCCAATCGCAGCACTTGGTAGAAGTGAGGGTAATGTTGTAGAACAAAGAGGCGCAGGGATTTATGTACATAATTTTTTGAAATTTGCACCTCAGGTAGACAGGGTGCTGAAGAAGGTGTTTAGCATACTTTTCTTCATTGCTCAGACCTTTGCGTAAAGGAGTTGGGACATCAGGTTGGAGTGGTACAAGACGTTGGTGAGGCCTCTTCTGGAGTACTGTATGCAGTTCTGGTTGCCCTGATATGGGAAGGATATCATTAAACTGGAGAGGGTTCAGAAAAAATTTACCAAGATGTTGCCAGCACTGGAGGATTTGAGTTATAAAAATTGGCTGGACAGGCTGTGTCTTTTTCATTGGAGCATTGAAGGTTGAGGGGTGACCTTATTGAGGTTGAACAAATCATGAGGGGCTTAGAAAAGGTGAATGGCCAAGGTCTTTTGCCTAAGGTGGGGGAGTTCAAAACTAGAGGGAATATTTTTAAGGCAAGAGGAGAAAGATTTAAAAAGGACAGGAGGGGCAACCTTTTTTTTTTAAACACAGTGTGGAATGAACTGCCAGAGGAAGTGTTGGATGCAGGTACAGTTACAACGTTTAAAAGACATTTGGATAAGTTCACGAATAGGAAAGGTTTGGAGGGGTACGGGCCAAATGCAGGAGGTGCGACTAGTTTAGTTTGGGAACATGGTCAGCATGGGTCTGTTTCCATGATGTACGACTCTATGAACTGTACAAACTCACCAAGGTTCTACAGACCACCCCTCCCAAACTCACAACCACTACCATCTGGAAGGGCAAGGGCAGAAGACACATGGGAACGTCAACACCTTCAAGTCTCCAAGTCACTCATCATCAACTTTTCCTCATTACAAGTCCATTTCAAGAATTAATTTTCTTAAATGCCTTCAAAGCATTTGTATCCTACCTTAAAATACGGTGACTAATACTGCGTTCAGTACTCCAGATGCAGTCTCACCAGTGCCCTATATAACTGAAGCATATCCTCCATACTTCTGTATTCAGTTCCCCTTGCAATAAATGATAACATGCTATTAGCTTTAAAAATTACTTGCTGTACCTTTATACCTTCCTGCAGGAATTCATGTCCAAGGATTCCCAGATCCCTCTAGATCTGAGGTATACAATCTACCTACATCATATGCAGTTCAAAAAACAGCTCACCACTAACGTGTCAAGGGCAAGTAGGGACAGGTAATAAATGCTGGCCACCCAATGATGGCCACATCCCATGAGTGAACAAAAATAATTCTTGCCTTTTACACAATATTGTTTTATCCTTCCTGTCAAAATGGACAACTTCAATCTTCCCACTTTTTAAAAAAAATTCATTCATGGGATGAGGGTGTCTCTGGCCAAGCAGCATTTACTGCCCATCCCTAATTGCCCAGAGGGCGGTTACGAGTCAGCCACATTGCTGTGGGTCTGGAGTCACATGTAGGCCAGACCAGGTAAGGATGACAGTTTGCTTCCCTAAAGGACATTGGTGAACCAGATGGGTTTTTCCAACAGTCGACAATGGATTCATGGTCATCATTAGACTCCTAGTTCCAGATATTTATTGAATTCAAATTCTGCCATCTGCTGTGGTGGGATTCGAACCCAGGTCCCCAGAACATTATCTGGGTCTCTGGATTAACAGTCCAGCGATAATACCACTAGGCCATCGCCTCCCCACTCCCCATTATACCCGATTTGCCACAACTTTGCCCGCACTCACTTAACCAATTTATTTTTTGGTACTATCTACACAACCTAATTTCCTAACAATCTTTGGGTCATCAGCAAACTTAGCATTACTATTTTACATTCCTTCACCCATGTCATTTACATAAATTGTAAACAGTAGCGGTTACAGCACAAATCCCTTTCGCTCACCATTCAATGTATCTTGCCAACCTAAAAAGGACCCCTTTATGCTTACTCTCTGCTTCCTGCTAGCCAGCCAAAAGTTCTATCCTTATCAATGCATTACTCCCTAGATGATGAACTTTTATTTTCAATAATAACCATTGATTTGGAACCTTATCAAATGCCTTTTGGAAATTATATGCAGTACTTCAGCCAGTTTACAACCTCAGTTCCACTTTATGCACAGCACAAGTTATTTTCTCAAAGAACATCAATACATTGGTCAAACGTGAGTTGCTTTACACAAAACCATGTTGATTCTGCTGATTACCTTAAATTATCCAAGTGCCCTGCTATAATGTCTTCATTAATAACTTCTTCCATTTTCTCTGAGAGGTTTTAAGGTAACTTTTTTAAAAATTCATTCACGGGATGAGGGTGTTGCTGGCTAGTCCAGCATTTACTGCCCATCCTTAATTGCCCAGGGGCAGTTAAGAGTCAACCACCACTTTCTGGTTTCCTATTGACTTTAAAAAAAGTTACTGTCACAATATTCCAGTCTAATGGACCTTCCACAAAAGAAGGGAGTTTTGGGAAATTAAACCCAATGAATGTGGTAGTGTGGCCGAGTGGTCCAAGGCACTGGATTCAGGTTCCAGTCCCCAAGGAGGCACTGCCACTTGCACTGGCAGCATGTTGTGTTGGTTGGCTGTTATAAGGGCGGCACGGTGGCTCAGTGGTTAGCACTGCTGCCTCACAGAACCAGGGACCAGGGTTCAATTCTACCCTTGGGTGACTGTCTGTGTGGAGTTTGCACATTCTCCCCGTGTCTGCGTGGGTTTCCTCCGGGTGCTCCGGTTTCCTCCCACAGTCCAAAGACGTGCAGGTTAGGTGAACTGGCTATGATAAATTGCCCATAGTGTTCAGGGATATTTCGATTAGGTGGGTTATAGGGGGATGGGTCTGAGTGGGATGCTCGGAGGGTCGGTGTGGACTTGTTGGGCCGAAGGGCCTGTTTCCGCACTGTAGGGATTCTAAAAAAAAAAAATCTACTATCTTACTAGCTGATTCTCCTTTAAGATCCAAGGATGAGGTTCAATTGGACCTGGGCACTTGTCAGCACACAGATCTAAAAATTTACTCAGTCTCACTTTTCCAGTGGTTGCACTGTGCATGCACCTACAACAAGCTGCGTTAAGGTTCAAAGCAGCAGCTCACCACGACATTCTCACAGGTAATCCGGATGGACAATAAATGCTGACCCACCCAGTGGAGCCCCAAAATTCCCGATTAAATACACAAAATTGTGTTTCGCTGTTCACGGAATTTTGCTGTTCACAATTCGGCTACCACTTTTCCTATATTACAACAACTCAAAAACACTTCGAATACTTCAGTCGTAAAGTACTCAAGGACACCCTGAGGTTGTGAATGCTAAGGGGTTTTCATTGAATAATCAAAGAAACACAAACTGCAAACATGGATCAATAAATTAAGAGAGTTATTGCAACTCACCTCAGGCTTGGATTCTAGTTCATCTGACAACATAGATTCAACCTCGAATTTCTGTAAAGAGAAGCAGCACGCATTGTTGTTTTAGAGTTTTAACAATAAAAAAAGTAAAGACTCTGCTGATGTGTCAGTGATTTCCATCATTGAGCCTCAGAGCACAAGCAGCTATGGTCTGTTCTAGATTAGCTGATCTCAGCATCTGGGGGCTCAGAGTATACTTTAACTTAACCATATCACGTATTAGGGAAAAAGGGAAGGGATAGAAGGGAGTGGGAAAAGAAACAAATCAAGAATCACACCCTGGCTCCCTACCCAGTTACCCCTGATGGAAGTTTGGGATGACTGGGAACATGCAATTGAGACACCCTTAACTTGAAAGGCAGGAGAGAAATCACCATCGAGGCGTACATGTGCATAATGACCTCTTGGGAAAGTTAGTGTAGAAATTAACTGTATCCCATTGAGGGTCACTGCCCATTCTGTAGTGCTTCAAGTGTACACAAGTCTTTGTTCATCTTAATAAAAACTGAAAGAACTGCAGATACTGTAAATCAGAGACAACCTGAGGAAAGGTCACTTGACCGGAAAAGTTAATTCTGATTTCTCGCCACAGATGCTGCCAGACCTGCTGAGGTTTTTCAGCAATTTCTGTTTTTGTCTCTACTCACCTTACACAGTATCCCCGCAACATGCAGAAACAACCCAGACCAACTATCTATCTCTTGTGCTCCCCTGGATTCTGCTGGACATTCACGCAGGACCACAGAACAAATTAAGAAGAGTAGCCCCAAAGGAGCCCGCTCTGCCATTCAATGAGATCATGACTGATCTGATTACCCCACATTCCTATCTAGCCCGATAACTTTTCACCCACATTTTTATAACAAAACTACCAACCATCACTGTCTTGTAAAGATTCAAGGACTCTGTTTCCACCACCTTTCCAAAGAATCACAGAATTACAGCAGAGAAGGTGATCATTTGCCCACTGTGCCTGCACTAGTCCTATTATTCAATGCTAATCTTTTGCCTTTTTCCTGTATCTCTGGACACCATCCAAATAATCATGCCATGTCCTCTTGAATGCCTCATTTGAACCTACTTCTATCACACTTTCAGGCAGCGCATTCCACACCCTAACTAATCACTGTGTGAGATCACAAGCATGGGGCTGGATGAACACAGCAGGTCAAGCACACTCTTCACACCACTATCCGACCTAGCCCGATAACTTTTCACCCA
>JAHRHZ010000283.1:71144897-71160326 GCA_024137785.1 Ginglymostoma cirratum
CTGGATGAACACAGCAGGTCAAGCAGCATCATAGGAGCAGGAAAACTGGTCTAGGCCCGAAACGTCAAGTTTTCCTGCTCCTATGATGCTGCTTGACCTGCCGTGTTCATCCAGCCCCACGCTTGTGATCTCGGATTCTCCAGCATCTGCAGTACCTTTTATCTCTAATCACTTTGTGAATTTCTTTTTCATAGAGTCATATAGTAATACAGCATGGAACCAGGCCCTTCGGCCCAAACTGGTCCATGTTGACCATGGTGCACACTCAGCTAGTTCCAACTGCCTGCATTTTGTCCATATTCCTCTCAACCCTTCCCATCCATGTTCCTATCCACATGTTTTTTAAATGTTGCTACTGCCTCAACCACTTTCTCTGGCAGCCCATTCCATATACGCACCACTCTCTGCATCAAGAAGTTGCGCCTCAGGTCGTTCTTAAATCTATCCCCTCTCACCTTAAACCTATGCCTTCTAGTTTTCAATTCCCCATCCCTGGTAAAAAGACTACATGCATTCATCTTATCTATGCCCCTCATAATTTTATACAACACAACAAGGTCGCCCCCTCATTCTCCTATGTTCCAAGGAATAAAATCCTATCCTGGCCAACCTCTCCCTACAAACTCAAGCCTACTAGTCCTGGCAACATCCTCGTAAATCTTCTTTGCACACTTTCCAGTTTAACAATAAAAAAGCAAAGACTCTGCTGATGTGTCAGTGACTTCCATCACTGAGCCACAGAGCACAAGCAGCCATGGTCTGTTCTAGATTAGCTGATCTCAGCATTTGGGGGCTGAGTATACTTTAACTTAACCTCAATATCACGTATTAGGGAAAAAGGGAAGGGATAGAAGGGAGTGGGATACAAGCTTTGTCCTGCCTTCTGAGGAAATGTTATCAGTCCAGTATCAGTAAGATTGGCAACCACTCAGGTCTCGTGGAGACGAAGTCCTGCCTTCATATTGAGAATACCCTCCATCGTGTTGTGTGGCACTATCACTACACTAAATGGGACAGACTTCGAACAGATCTAGCAATTCAAGACTGGGCACCCATGATGCGCTTTGGGATGTCAACAGCAGAACTGTACTCAAGCACAATTTTGTAACCTCATGGCCTGGCATGTCCCCCACTCAACCATTACCATCAAGCCAGGGGTCAACCCTGGCTCAATGGACAGTGCAGGAGGACACGCCAGGAGCAGCATCAGGCAGACCTAAAAATAAGCTGTCAACCTGATGAAGCTACCAAACAGGACTACTTGCATGCCAAACAGCATAAGCGGCGAGTGATAGACAGAGCTAAATTATCCCACAACCAATGGATCAGATCTAAGCTCTGCAGTCCTTCCACATCCAATCATTGTGGAGGAGGAGCCACAAATATTCCTATCCTCAATGATGGAAGAGCCCAGTACATCAGTGTGAAAGATAAGGTTTAGTACTTGCAGCAATCTTCAGCCAGAAGCGCCAAGTGGATTATCCTTCTCACCGCCCACCAATGGTCCCCAGCATTACAGATACTACACTTCAGCCAATTTAATTCACTCCACACGATAGCAAGACTTGGTCAGAGGCTATGGGCATTGACAACATTCCAGCAATAGTACTGAAGACTTGTAACAAGAACTTGCCATTCCCCTAGTCCAGCTCTTCCAGTGCAGTTACAACACTCTGATCTACTCGGCAACTGGAAAATTGCCCAGGTACATCCTGTACACAAAAAACAGGACAAATCCAACCCAGCAAATTACCAACCCATCAGTCTACCTGGTCATCAGTAAGTGAAGGAAGGTGTCATCAACAAAGCGGTCAAGCAGCACCTGGTCAGCAATAACCTTGTCAGAGACGTGCAGTTTGAGTTCTGCCAGGACCACCCAAATCCTGACCTCATTACAGCCTTGGTTCAAACAAGGACAAAGAGCAAAATTCCAGAGGTTAGATAAAAGGATTTGCTCTTGATATCATGGATGCATTTGACTGAGTGTGGCATCAAGGAGCCCTAGCAAAACTGGAATCAATGGGCATCAGGGGGCAAACTCTCTGAATAGCAAGTTTGCAGATGACCTAACTGATTAGCAAGTTTGGAGATGACACTAAGGTTGGTGGAGTAGTAGATAGTGAAGGGGACTGTCGGAGAATGCAGCAGAATATCGATAGATTGGAGAGTTGGGCGGAGAAACGGCAGATGGAGTTCAATCCAGGCAAATGCGAGGTGATACACTTCGGAAGAGCCAATTCAAGAGCGAACTATACGGTAAATGGAAAAGCCCTGGGGAAAATTGATGCACAGAGAGACTTGGATGTTCAGGTCCACATACCCTGAAGGTGGCAATGCAGGTCGATAGAGTAGTCAAGAAGGCATACGGCTTGCTTTCATTCATCGGACGGGGTATTGAGTCTAAGAGTTGGCAGGTCATGTGACAGTTGTGTAGGACTTTGCTTTGACCACATTTGGAATACTGTACACAGTTCTGGTTGCCACATTACCAAAAGGATGTGGATGCTTTGGAGAGGGTGCAGAGGAGGCTCACCAGGATGTTGCCTGGTATGGAGGGCACTAGCTATGAAGGGAGGTTGAGTAGATTAGGATTATTTACATTAGAAAGATGGAGGTTGAGGGGGGACCTGATTGAGGTCTACAAAATCATGAGAGATATAGACAGGGTGGATAGCAAGAAGCTTTTTCCCAGAGTGGGGACTCAATTACTATGGGTCACGATTTCAAGGTGAGAGGGGAAAAGTTTAAGGGAGATATGCGTGGAAACTTCTTTATGCAGAGGGTGGTGGGTGCCTGGAACGCATTGCCAGCGGAGGTGGTAGAGGCGGGCACGATAGCGTCATTTAAGATGTATCTAGACAGATACATGAATGGGCAGGGAGCAGAGGGATACAGATCCTTGGAAAATAGGTGACAGGTTTAGATAGAGGATCTGGATCAGCACAGGCTTGGGGGGCCGAAGGGCCTGTTCCTGTGCTGTAATTTTCTTTGTTCGTTCTTTGTTCTCCAGTGGTTGGAGTCATAGCTGACTCATAGGAAGATGGTATTGGTTGTTGGTGGTCAGTCATCTCAGCTCCAAGACATCACTGCAGGAGTTCCTCAGGGTAGTGTCCGAGGCCCTTCCATCATAAAGGATGTTTGCCAATGATTGCACAACTCATCAGATACTGAAACACTACATTCAAATGCAGCAAGATCTGTACAACATCCAGGGTTGGTTTGACGGTGGCAAGTAACACTTGCACTACACATGCCAGACAATGACCAGATAATCTAACCACCATCACCTGACATTCAAACATGTTACCATCACTGAATACCTCATGCCCAACACCTTGGGGGTTACCATTGATCAGAAATTTACTGGACTCACTACAAAAACACAGTGGCTATAAGAGCAGGCCAGAAGCTAGGAATACTGCGACAAGTAACTCATCTGACTCCTCAAAGCCTGTCCACCATCTACAAGGCACAAGTCAGGAGCGTGACAGAATACTCCCCACTTGCCTGGATGAGTGCAGCTCCAACAACACTCAAGAAGCTTGACACCATTCAGGACGGAGTAGCCTACTTGACTGGCACCACATCCACATGCATCCATTTGAGTGGCACGTTGGCTCACTGGTTAGCACTGCTGCCTCACAGCGCCAGGGACCCAGGTTCAATTGCACCCTCAGGTGATTGACTGTGAGGAGTCTGCACATTCCCCGTGTCTCCAATTTCCTCCCACTTCCAAAGATGTGAAGGTTAGGTAGATTTGCCATAGGATGTGCGGGGTTACGGGCATAGGGTCTGGGTGGGATGCTCTTCAGAGGGTCAGTGTTGACTCGATTGGCTGAATGACCTGCTCCCACACTGTAGAGATTCTATGATTTCCTCCACTACCAACATTCAGTAGCTGCAGTGAGTACTGCCTACAAGATGCATTGCAAAGTTCACCAAAGAAACTTAGACAGCATCTTCCAAACTCTCAACCACTTCCATCTAGAAGAACAAGGGCAAGAGACACATAGGAACACCACTACCCCCAAGTTCTCCTCCAAACCATTCACTATCCACACTTGGAAATGTATTTCCATTCCTTTACTGCTGCTGGGTCAAAATCCTGGAATTGTGGGTCTACCTACACCATGTGGCTAGCAGTGGATGAAGAAGGAAGTTCATCACCACCTTCTCAAGGGCAACTAGGGACGGGCAACAAATGCAGGCCCAGCCAGCAATGGCCACGTCCCACAAGTGAGTAAAAGATAAACCTCCTCTGAGCTACCTCCAAGGCATTTACATTGTTCTTTAAATAAGACGAGCAATCCTGTATACAGTACTCTAGAACTGCACAAGGAGTCTAATGAGACCATCAAGCCTGTGCAATCCTCTAAAAGGATTTGAATAATAAGTTTCACTCTCTGCTGCTTCTGCACAGTCCTGCAATGTTTTCATTTCAAAGCATTCACTCCATAATAGCACACAATGGACCCTGCATTACTCTGATATCTAAAATCACGTACTTTCGGATTTAGACAGTCTTTTCAAACGCGAACAAAAACAAAGTTGCTGGAAAAGCTCAGTAGGTCTGGCAGCATCTGTGGAGGAGAAAACAGTTAGCGTTTCGGGTCCAGTAACGCTTCCTCAGAAGGCGACCCTTACCTCAATTATACAGGAAGATGATTTCTTCAGTGAGGATACTTTGCATTAATACACTTTACTGGTCTTCAACTGCTTTTGAGCATGCCCTCTCTGAAACAGAAATATTAGAAATCGCTAAACAAATAAAATATAACCAAATTGGCATTTTACTGTGCTCAAAGCAGATGTTGGTAACAACACACCCCTTCTCAGACAAGCAATATTAGCATTAACACTCTACTCGCAGATCAGGGATGGCATAGTTCCGTACACTATTATAAATAACATGAGCTAGCCCTACTCTCAGAAAACAACCCACTCAGCTTCATTACTTCAGCACTTTCACCCAAACTAGACGCCCCAAAAGAGTAGCATCAGCTGTGGTTCTGTTGGTGTCATTGACTTAGAAGATAGTGGATTCAAACCCCACTCCACAGCCCTGAGAGCACAATCCAGGCTGACATTCCCAATGCAATATTCGGGGAGCACTGCTGGTGCGTTCTCTCAGATGAGAGATTAAACTAGGGCACTCTGTCCTCACATGTGGGTGCAAAAGATCCCATGGCGTTTGCAGAGGCAAATAGGCGAGTTTCTGGGCCAATATTTATGCCTCAACCAAAACAGTTAAGCTGGTCATTATACATGCCTGTTTGAATGATTTTGCATTTGACTGCTGCATTTCCAACATCACAACTCTGGCTGCACTTCAAAACTAATTAATTGGCCACAAAGCTTTTTAAAATACAAAATGAGGACATTAAAGGCATTGTGCAAATACCAACTCTTTCTTTCATTTAAGAATAAATTAAACACTGCAGTGGCATTGATTTGAAAAGATCCCCGGTTCATTCTCTAATCAGTTTACTGATCTCAAAAAGAACGAACAAGTTCAGTAGAAAACACATCAGCATATCATTAGCAGGTTAAATGTTTGGGAGGGATGGGGCAGCAGGGGCAGTGGATCAGCCAAGTGTCACAGTTCTGATCACTGTTCAGCAATCTGTATGCAAATGTGTGGATATTGGTGAGGATAGGATTGGGGCTATATTAAGACGCCTTCAACGTGCTCAAGATCAAGCAATCAGACGACATTATGCCAATGGGACACACTGAACTAGTGGTGGACGGGAGAGATAGCAAAGATTAGAATGAACTGAGGAACCATGGTCCCATCCAAGTGAGTGAGTGAGAACAAGACAGACAAATGACTTCAAACAAACAAATGCTCTGAACCTTACACTTTCTGAATTGTTTTTTGACCTCTTCCAAGGAAAGCATTGCACCAAAGGATGTGAGGAGTTATTTGACTTGAGAAACAAGGCTTCATCACATGAGAGAAAAGGCCACATGGACAAACTGACCTTTTCCTGTTCAACATCTTCATCGTGACGTTCCAGAGAAACGAGTTCAAATCCCACCACAGCAATTTCAGTAATTTAAATTAACTAATAAATCCGGAATAAAAATCTAATCTTGATAATAGTGATCATAAACATCAGATTGTCATAAAATGTGGGAGGGCAATGGCCTAGTGTTATTAATCACTGGGCTGTTAATCCAAAGACCAGACAACATTCTGGGGACCTGGTTCGAATCCTGCCACAGAAGATGGTGGAATTTAAATTCAACAAATATCTGGAATTAACAATCTAATGATGACTGTAAATCCATTGCCAATTGTCAGAAAAAACCCATGTGGCTCACTAATGTTCTTGAGGGAATTAAACTGCCATCCTTACCAGGTCTGGCCTACATGTGACTCCAGTCCCACAGCAATGTGGTTAACTGTCAATTGACCACTGGGCAACTAGGGATGGGCAATAAATGCTGCCTAGCCAGCGACACCCTCATCCCATGAATGAATAAAGGAAAAACCAATTTGGTTCACTCTTGTCCTTCTGGAAGGGAAATCTGCCATCTTTAACCAGTTTGGCCTGTGGCTTCAAACCCACAACATAGTTGACTTTTAACTGCCCTCTGAAATATATCAAATAGCTACGAAAAAGTCAAAGATAAATAAAATTGGACAGACCATCCAGCAGCAAAATAGGCACTAGAAAATGTTTCCATTTGTAGGAAAGACTAGGACATGAGGGCACAGCCTTAGAGTAAAGGGGAGACCTTTTAAAACAGAGATAAGGAGAAACTTCTTCAGCCAGAGAGTGGTGAATGTATGGAATTCACTGCCACAGAAGGCTGTGGAGGCCAGGTCATGGGGTACATTTAAGACTGAGATAGATAGGTTCTTGATTATCAAGGGGATCAAGGTTTACAGGAAGAAAGCGGGAGAATGGGGTTGAGGAACTTATCAGCCATGATTGAATGGCAGAGCAGTCTCGATGAGCCGAATGGCCTAATTTCTGCTCCTATGTCTTATGGTCTTAAAAACTTTCACTGTCACTAGGTCAAAATCCTGAAATTATCTCCCCAACAACCTAAATCTTGTAGCTCACCATCACTTTTGGCCTTTAGGATGGACATTAAATATTGTACTTGTCAGAGACACTATATCTTATGATTGAAAGGCTCTTGTGGCACCCCTACCTGAGCCAGAAGACCCAGGTTCAAGACTAACTCTCTCCAAAAGTGTATCATTAAATCCCTGAACAGTGATCATTTAAAAAAAAAACCCTATGAACAAAGGAGTCTTGTAGCACCATGGTAGTGGGCCAGAGGCCTGGGTTCAAGTCCCAACCACGCCACAAGTGTGGCACAATATACCTGAACAGGTTGACTAAAAGTATCAACCGGTGAACGAATTTTTTAAAAATGTATTTCACCTTTTATAGAATCAAAAATTGCAACAGCAAGCCATCTGATTCACTGCGGCACCTCAATGATCTCAACTAGTTTTTTTTGAAGTGCCTCACAGACCTGCCTTCCTCAGCCTAGTTTGAAAGAGTAAACCAGATCCTAATAACTCATTCCTTCCACAGAAATCAAATTCTCCCTCTTTCTTCCCCCATCCCAACCCTTCCCTCACACTAATTCTTTTAAACAATTATTTTAAATCACTTACTACCCCAACCTGACAATGGGACAGTTCGCATCCACTCCAATTTGCCAAAGCCTCTGACCACCTGTACCAAAGCCTGCCTTAAGCAGGGTAGGCTCAGGCGCCATGGCCTGAAATACCTGGTACACCTCCTTTCTGCCCTTAACCCCAGTTTAGTTGATGATCAGACTCAGCACTACTTCCCACATGCAGGAGATTAACGAAAGAGGTTCGAAACTACAGAGGGTGGGGGTGGGAGAAGTGTAGTTACAGTAGTCAAGGAAAAATATATCGAGACCTCGAAAAGAAGGAATACCCTTTGAAACATAGTTTCTAATGATACCTTAGTAAAAAAATCAACAACACGGATATACAAAATAACAACTGTTCCCTCTCATTGAGCTGAATGAAAAGCTGATAGAGAAAGGTCACGACAGACTTACAGATTAACAGCACAGCCACTGAGTGAATGAGTGGAGATCATGGAGCAGGGCCTTCCCCCACCCTCAAACCCCCTCCTCCCACCACCCCCTGAGATACACGCAATTCTCAGCGCCAAGCCCCCACTAGCGGTAACGGAGCGGATGTGTCTCCACTGCGCCTGCGCCACCCCCACCACACACGTTGCTACAGTCGGGATCCCCAGGCTACGGGAAGCCGAACAACACATAGCACACACTGCCAGAGTCGTGTCGAAATGCGCTTCAGTCCTCCTTATCCCTCTCCTCCCCTCCCCTCCCCCTACATCTCCTTCCATTCACTCCCCTCCCCTCCACCTTCCTCTCCCCTTCCATTCACTCCCCTCCCCTTTCCATTCACACCCCTCCTCTTCACTTACATCTCCCCTTACATTCACTCCCCTCCTCTTCACCTACATCTCCCCTCCCATCCACCCACGTCCCCTCTTCCATTTACACCCCTCCCATCCACCTACGTCTCCCCTTCCATTTACTCCCCTCCCCCTCTTGCACTGCTTCCTGATCTGGAATTTAAGGCACTGCTCTCCTGGTCAGGGTGCTAGATTTTGGTTAACGGTTGGAACTTGGTTAGCTGCTCACCCCAAACAAAAATGAGTGAAAGTTGATGGTAGGCAAAGGGGAATGGGGGAAATTGAGGACAGCTCTCTCAAGGAGCTGAGATGGGCCCAGGGCCTCCTGGATGGAGAGAAGGTTCATCACCCAGACTTCTTCCTTCTGACTCATTCACTCTTGATCCCTAGCAAAGGTAGAGTTACCATAGTCCCAGAGGGCCAACAGATTGCTCTCTCATTAGAGAGGGAGAGAGATGACTGGCCGTGAGTTTAAACTGAGTGTCACCACATCTCAGACAAGAGGTGAGGCTGTGAAGGTAGGTCCTTTATGATTACCTCAGCCTGTGCAGGAAGTGATCCCTAGTGGAAGTGACACTGCTATCAGATCAGGCTCGGCTCTGGGCAGTCTCACCAGTTAAATAGAGGATTCACATGAGTTGTATGGATTCACACAAATAGCCAGTTGCTCAAGCTGGGTATGTGGAAGGTCATCATTATTATGGGAATCCGAACTCGGGGAGGAATCAAAGCTGTAGCAGAGGGCATGATGAAAGTGTCAAACCTTTAAGAAGGAATTCTGAAATTCATACAGCAACAACTTTGATTTATATGGCCATCTGTAATTTAGTAAAGCCTCCCAAGTTGTTTAGCAGATGCATTGCTGAATTAAACCTGACATCAAGACCCATGAGAGATATTAGGGCAGATGACCCAAAGCTTATCCGGTACTGAGACAACACAATACTTAACATCTTTTGGATTAGATATTAAACCGAGACGCTATCTGCCCTCATAGATGGACTTACAAGACATAATGACACTATTTGAATAAGGGTAGGGGAATTCTGTGTGTTATGGGTCAATATTCATCCTCAATAACCTGTTAGTTAACACATTACTGTTTGTGGTTGCTTGCTATCAAAAATAATATAGCAGTTGTAGTTATGTTACTGTGCTAATCCAGAGAACTGGATGAATGATCCAAAGACATGAATTTAACTCCCATCACTGTAGCTGAAAAAGACTTCAGTCAGTCAAATATAATTTGGAATAAAGATTGGAAGGGAAAATTGGCTTGATGGTAGGAGACAGAGAGTACTGATAAATGGTGGTTGTTCAGACTGGAGGCCTGGAACCAGCAATGTGCCACAAGGATCGGTGCTGGGTCCACTGTTGTTAGACATTGATTTTAAAAATTTGGATGAGAATATAGGAGGCATAGTTAGTAAGTTTGCAGATGACACCAATATTGGTGGTATAGTGGTCTGTGAAGAACATTATCTAAGAATACAATGATCTTGGTCAGCCACAAGGATCAGTGCTGGGTCCACTGCTTTTTGTCATTTATATCAATGATTTGGACGTGAACGTAGGAGGTATGGTTAGTAAGTTTGCAGATGACACCAAAATTGGAAGTGTAGTGGACACTGAAGAAGGTTACCTCACAGTGCAACTGATCAAATGGGCCAATGGGCGGAAGAGTGACAGATGGAGTTTAATTTAGATAAATGTGAGGTGATGCGTTTGGGAAAGGCAAATCAGGGCAGGACTTATATACTTAATAGTAAGGTCCTGGGGAGTATTGCTGAACAAAGAGACCGTGGAGTGAAGGTTCAGAGTTCCTTGAAAGTGGAGTTGGAGGTAGATAGGATAGTGAAGAAAGTGTTTAATATGCTTGCCTTTATTGGTCAGTGCATTGGGTAAATGAATTAGGAGGACGTGTTGGGCTGTACGGGACTTTGATTAGACTACACTTGGAATACTGCATGCAATTCTGGTATCCATCCTATAGGAAGGATGTTGTGAAACTTGAAAGGATTCAGAAAAGATTTACAAAGATATTGTCAGGGCTGGAGGGTTTGAGCTATAGGGAGAGGCTGAATAGTCTGGTGCTATTTTCCCTGGAGCATCAGAGGCTGAGGGGTGACCTTTTAGAAGTTTATAAAATTATGAGCGGCATGGATAGGGTAAACAGACAAGGCTTTTTCCCCAAGGTGGGGGAGCCCAAAACTAGACGGCATATGTTTAAGGTGCGAGGCGAAAGATTTAAAAGGGACCTAAGGATCAACCTTTTTACGCCGATGATGATGCGTGTATGGAATGAGCTGCCAGAGGAAGTGATGGAGAATGGTACAATTACAACGTTGAAAAGGCATCTGGATGGATATATAAATAGGAAGGGTTTAGATGGCTATGAGCCAAATGCTGGCAAATGGGACTAAATTTATTTAGGATATCCGGTCGGCATGGACATGTTAGACCGAAGGGTCTGTTTCCATGCTGCACATCTCTGTGACTCTATGACTCTAACCGGGCCATTGGGCTGAGGAATGCAGATGGCGTTTAATTCAGATAAATGACAGCAGTTGCATTTTGTAAGACAAACCAGGGCAGGACTTACCCAGTTAATGGTACGATTCTGCGGATTGTTGTCAAACAGAGAGACCGAGGATTGCATGTGTGTAGTTCCTTTGAAAGTGGCTTCACCGGCAGACAAGATGGTGAAGAAGGTGTTTAGTACGCTTGCCTTCATCAGTCAGAGCATTGAGTACTGGAGTTTGGATGTCATGTTACAGCTGTACAAGACCACATTTGGAGCAATTCTGGTCAGCCTGCTATAGAAAGAATGTTATTAAACTGGAAAGGGTGCAAAAAGTATTTACAAGGATGTTACTGAGACTGGAAGATTTGAGTTATAAGGAGAGGATGGATAGGCTGAGACTTATTTCCCTGGAGCACAGGAGGCTGATGTGTGACCTTACAGAGGTTTATGAAATTATGAGAGGCATTGATAGCGTGAATCGCCAAGGTCTTTTCCCCAGGATAGGGGACTCCAAATCCAGAGGGCATAGGCTTAAAGTAAGAGGGGAAAGATTTAAAAAGGTCCTAAGGTGCACCTTTTTCATGCAGAGGGTGGTGTGTATATGGAACAAGCTGCTGGAGGAAGTAGTAGAGGTGGATACAATTACAACATTTAAGAGACGTTTGGGCAGGAAAGGTTTAGATGGATATGGGCCAAATGCAGGCAATTGGGACTCGGTCAGTTTAGGAAACGTGATCGGCATGGACAAGTTGGGCCGAAGTGTCTGTTTGCATGTGAAATGACTCTTAATACCTTATCCAGTCAGATTTAATGGTGACCATGTAATGGCTGGATTGTTATAAAAACTGATCGAGCTCATTGATGTCCTCAGGGAAGGAAATCTGCTGTCCTCCCCTTGTTTGGTATATATGTGATACCAAACTTGCATCAATGAGATTGATTCTTAACTGTCCTTTGGAATGCCATTTCAAGCTGCTTTGTTGTATCACATCACAATGAAAAGTTGAGTAAAAATAACACGAGATGGACTATATGGCATCAACCAAGGTAACAAAAGCAGGCCCAACCCAATGGACCCTACAAAACACTTTTGCAAAGGCATGTGCCAGAACTGGTAAAGCTGTCCAACAGAGTGATCAAATAAAAGATTAGCGTTATCGTTGGAATGGAATAATACCTTACAACCTAGGCTGCTCTGTCACCACCTCTGGGTGTGTTCTATCCCACTGGCAGGACAGACCCACCAAAGATAGTGGGCAGTACAGTGATATACAGTCAAGAGAAAATTGCCCTGCGGATCCTGAACATTGACTTTGGATCCCCATGAAGTCTCTCAGCATCAGGTCAAATATGGGGACATAAGCTACCCATTAATTACCATTTACCACACTTCCTCCACACACACACACACACACACACACACACACTCACACAGAGTCAAGTGATGAGTTATTATCTCTCGAGATTTGAAAGGGCACAGAAGAGAATCTGGTTGGGAGACTTCAATGGCCATCACGTACCAACACTACAGACTGAATTTTGAAAGACAGATCTGCCAGATTGAGCCTTTGACCAATGAAGGAAAACTTGACATTCTTGACCACTTGTATATGCTCATATGGTCTCATCCTTACTCTTCTACCTGTTGTCAATGTACCTGTCTGTAACAGTATTGGTTGGAGTGACCACCACACATTCTGACTTGTGCTGTCTCAAACTGCCACCCTGGTATATGGGAGAGATTCAAGACAGATCATGTTAGCAGCAACAGAATTGTCTACTGCCACCATCTGTAGCCTTAAGGCCCATCAGATCCCTTAATCCACCATTATCATCAAGTAAGTTAATCAACCCTGGTTCAATGAGGACTGCAGGAGTGCATGACAAGAGCGGTGCAGAGTGTACTCAAAATGAGGTACTAATCTAATGAAGGTATGATACAGAATTAACTATGCTGTCCACCACATGTTGAGCTATGTGATTTTCCAAGCATCGGACCAGATCTAAATTCTGCAGTCCACAACATCTGGTCATGAATAATGGCACAGTAGTCATTTAGACATCTAATGGGAAGACGAGATGTCCTGGAGCTGAGATGACTGACCTCCAACAACCTTCTTCCTATGTAGCAGTTATGACTCTTACCACCAGTGAGTTTTGCCTCCCGACACCCATCATTTCCAGTTTTGCCAGCGCTCTTTGATTGCACACTTGGTCAAATGCAGCCTTGATATCATGGGCTGTCACTCTCACCTCACATTTGGAATACACAAGGATGCCCAAATCCCTCTATGATGTAGCTTTCTGCAGTCTTTGTCCACTTAAAAAATATTCAGCTCTTCTTTCTACCAAAGTGCACAACCCCACATTTTGCAACTCTGTTTTCCATCTGCCAATTTTTTGCCCACTCCCTTAAGAGACATAGAAGACATTATAAAATATAGGAGATGGCCTATATTGGGCCATTGGGCCCTTTGAGCCTGCTCCATTATCATAAAATTATCATGCTGATCATCCAAGTCAGCACTCTGTTCTTGCTTTCTCCCCACACCCTTTGATCCCTTTATCCCTAAGAATTGTAACTAACTCCTTCTGGAAAAGATTCAATGTTTTCACCTCAACCGCTTTCTGTGGCAGAGAATAAAAACAAAGGAAATAGCAACAGAAGTAAGCCATTTGGCCCTTCCAGGCTGCTGTGCCATTCATTCTGGTCATATCTGATCTCTCACCACTCTTCGTGTGAAGATATCTCTCCTCGTCTCAGTCCTGAGGAGAGATACCTTCACCCAGAGAGTGGGGAGCCTGTACAATTCTCTGCCACAGAAAGCAGTTTTTAAGATTTTGGTATGGTGAGTCTGAAGCTGTAGGCTGTAACGGAAGGGGCTCCCCTCTGCATCAAGCATGGCTTACTGGAGACTGACACCCCATTGGCGTGGAAGAAGGATTTAGAGGTTAATCATCGACATGTTTGACCACATTATAAATACATCCTCTTTGATGTGGAGTGGGATTTGAACCCAGAGCTTCTGGCTCAGAGGCAGCAGTATAACTCTGTGTCATCTCCTAAAGCAATGCTACTGAAGCCTATGGCACTTTCAGCAAGAATTTTAAGTTGTCTATACAGTGCATCAGCACTTGGTTACAGCACTCTTCGGCTCTCTGGCTCCGCCATCAACATTGCGGTATCATTACGGAAACTTCTGACATTGGTCCCATTGTTCTACACGCACTGTCCTGGGCCCCTGCTATCATTCATACACCAGAATAACACTGATATATTCTGAAAAGTCAATTTACTGAAAGGAAATACTTGGGGTTTAGGACTTTCCCATTCACATGTTGCCTTCAACTGTTTAGCAACCAACTAATTTGTTTTGGAGTGTTAGTTTGTTTGACAGGTAAACATCACATATTCAGCCCATTTGTCTTCACTTATTTTCCCAGCTGAACAGTTAAAAAACCCTGACCCTAATTTCATGTTATGATATAATTGTGCCCGAATCAGTTGGTTTATGGTCTACAAGAGAAAGCAAAACACAGGACAGCACCATGCACTCCAGGTTGGCTCCAATGTATAAAATCAGGAAAGCTCAGCTGTGTCCCTGCTGCCCGCTTGTGGCCCATCCATCTTTCACTTGTGGTGTTGGAGCTCTGAGACTGTAAGACATAGGAGCAAAGCACGCCACTCGGCCCATCAAGCCTGCCCCGCCATCCAGCAAGATCATGATTGATCTGACAATCCCCAGCTCCACCCTCCTGCCTTGTCTACATCCCCCTGTTGTGTCATTCTCACCACTTGCCTTCCTATCTACTTCTGTGTCATTCACAAATGTGGCTATCGTACATTCACTTTCCTCCCCCTAGTCATTCATATATATTGGAAATAATTGTGGCCCCAGAACTGGTCCCTGTGGCACTCCACTACTTAGAGTTTGCCATCCTAAAAATGTCCCCCTTTTCCTTCCTCTCTATCTTTATTAATTAACCAATCTTTTATCCATTCTAATTGACTACTTCCAACACCATAGATTCACTCCTTATTCAATTATTCAGATTAGGATGTCTGTTCAGAGCTGATGAGTTGGACCCTTCATACTATATGACTCTACGATTATAATAGCCTACCATGTGGAACTTAACAAGTGCTTCCTGGAAATCCAAATAAGTTACATCTATTGGTTCTCCTTTGTATCCTTTATAATAGACTCTAACATTTTCCGAATAACAGATGTTAAGCAGACTGACCTATAGTTATTTTTCTGAAGAAGGGTCTCGACCCAAAACGTCAACTTTCCTGCTCCTCTGATGCTGCTTGGCCTGCTGTGTTCATCCAGCTCCACAACGTTTTATCTCAGATTCTCCAGCATCGGCAGTTCCTACTATCTCTATAGTCATTTGTGTTTTGTTTCCTAGATAACAAGCATGGGGCTGGATGAACACAGCAGGTCAAGCAGCATC